>JAKZAP010000019.1:21472939-21681737 GCA_023053575.1 Branchinecta lynchi | reverse complement strand
CTCAGGAAGAAATAGTAAACGTGTCCGTAACGACTTAAACTCAACGACTCAAATCATGACTCAGCGCAGCTTTGACACCGTTTCTTCCTTTCTTCCGCAGGTACGCCGGAGATTCTGCATCGGCAGGGAGAAATATAATCAAGAGTATTCTCACCGTTCCCTTCGATTCCCCGAGGAGTCCTCCGGGAACGGCTAGAATACGCCTCTGGTGTTTTACTTGTTCAACATTTGTGTGTAGGCCTATTCGTACATTCTGTAACCAAAAATGATACGAATTATCAAAGAAAAACACATTTTCTCGTTTGTCCCAAAAGAATTTCCGTTTTAGAACATGGGTTTTAGGATTTTTCTGTTAATACTCTTGATGACTATCTCTCCTTGCCAATACAAAATCTCCGGCCTCTCCGGGTACCTGGCGGAAGAAAGGCAGCTGCTCCCAAAGATCGCCGTGATTGTTTGACATAGGATTTGAGTCATTGATTTTGAGTCGTTACGGACACGCTTACTCCTTCTTCCTGAGGATCACTGTCGTGTTTTGGACTTTGTCATGCAGACTTACAGAGTATAGAACGAGGTAATCAAGGATTTTAGAGATTCGATGTGAGGTTTTCAAGAAAGCCGGGTCGCAACACTCATGATAAATTCAAATGCGCTAGTCAAACGGCCAGTGTTGCCACATTGGCGGATTTTAAGCCAAACTGGCAGATTTTTTCGACCGACTTGCTGATTTGTTTTTTGCTGGCGTGGGAGATTTCTTGGGATTTATGGTGAAAAAGAAACTTTGGCGCATTTTTCAAAGACAGCTGCGTCAATCCTGGATCACGATCTGGCAACACTGGTCAAGGCTGAAGGAAGAGTTCAAGAATTAAATATTCTGTGGAGTGTTTACATCATCTGTCATGGATCTTCTTGTGATATATATGAAGATATTGTTCCTGCATTCAGGATGAATGACGTTCTTATATGTAAGTATAAAATGTACTGGTTAGGTCTATGTACTTGTTTATGACAGGAGGGGTATCCAACCTCGCATTCATATCAACTCAAACTTGGCTTGAAAACCTTACAAGGAAATTTCTGTGCAGTCCTAAACATGTCCTGCACTGGTTTTGCATTACTCAGAACTCAGGGTTTCCTTCTTGAAAGTTAGGACTTTTATAGGACTGGACTGAAATTTCCTCCCAACCTTTTTAGGCCAAGTTCGAGGTTGTGTAAATTCGAGGTTGGATATCTCTCCTGTTGTATGCTTATTTAATAATTAGTAACTTTCTACAATCTGAATATTTCACTAATTTGTTTGTTTCAAGTTAAATGGAAAGAGGTATAACAAAGATGATATCAGCTAGCAGCCGACTGTTTCAGTTTACATTTGGCATAGACATTTTTTTTCCTTGTTCTAGATTTTTGCTGACGTTGATAATCTTATGCTTGTTTTTCCATTGGTGATCTCTTTAATTGTTTACATTGAATGACATCTACTTGCAACTACTTCGCAAAACTGCAGGTAACAAGTCTACCAGAAACAATAGCCAAATTTTTTGCAGTCATCCAGTTAATCGGCCTAAAAGATTTCCCACTATTAGTCATTTTCTTCCTTCGGTTAATCAACCTAAGTTTTTATAAGCTATTTTTTATTCCATTTGCTGGTCGTGTAACCGACCTGTGGACTGAGGTGGGAGCTCCATCCAGCCGACCTACGCTCTTGGCATGGCGCGAAATTCAAAATTCTCATTGGAGAGATAGGTGCTGGCCATGGGAAGATGCCATTTGTTCTTATAAGCCGTTTTTTAGAGCTCAGTTGAAAAGACCGGCAAGACGAAAAAACTGTCAATTGTGGCAAATAGGTAGGTTAACACACCTATGGAGAAAAGGCGAATAATGCAGCCAATTATTTTCATACATTAAAGCCAAATATGTAGGTTCCGACTCGAGCTGCAACCTACTCAACTACAACCTACTCAAACTCAATTGTAAACTAGCAGCAGTATCAATCAATCAATCAATCAAGTTTAATCCGAATAGCTAAAAGATAGAAAAGGAAAAACGGGTTTTTTTTTCCAACGGGGTTCGCAGTGTCTTTCGGTCCCCGGACCGAAAAAGTTTTCAACGCGGCGCCCGACCTAATTTGGGTCAGGGAGCTCATCGCTGCAGTAGAGGTATGCTTATTTTTTAGCAACTCGAGAAACCTTTCCAGACCTCTGTTTTAGGTACGATAAACAGTTCTAGAATATAGGGTCTTGTTATGCAGATTTGGGTTTCACCATTATAACACGACTGAGAAATTATATTTGTCTCTGCTTTCTGATAAACTCTCCCATTGTAGAGATCCTTGACCAACTGCTATAGCACCCTCTTAACGTTGAGGGAGGAGGGGGGGGGGCTGCCCAATTTCCATGAAATTTCATATTTTGCCAGTTTGTTGAATTTTGGGTAAAATTTATTGTAGTTTCAAGAAAGTTTGAAATTTTTTTACATTAATATTTGACTTCTAATTTGCCACATGCCAGCAAATCTGTCAGTAGCAACATACGCGAGAGTACCAATTTTAGCAATGCATAAGCCAAAAGTCGCACATATTAAATAGTGAATACATTTTTAGTCGAGTTTTCCTCGAACAATCCACTATTGCGAGCGCCAAAACAGATTTCGGTTTTCACTGTTTTTTTAGAGCTCATAACTGGTGAACACCCACACCTACCCGGCTCAGGGGCAAATGGGCCCAGATTGCTCAGTGAATAATGTTTATAACTTGACCAGATCTGGACATACGATGATGCAATTCCTCGTATTTGTAGATCCTGTGGCTGGGAATTACTTTCAAAGTTTCCCCTCCCCCACCCATCCCGTTCATGGGCAACTTTGCCCAGGTTGACCAAGAGTAAAGTTCATGACCAGTGACAGGAACCAACAGGTATCAAGTTTACACTTGGTAGGCTTTTGAGCATCGGGGTCTAATTTTGCTTTTTGGGGACCCCCAAACCCCACCCCCACTTGGTTCATAGGCAGTTGCGCCCATTGTTTAACTTTTAATGTTATTAACTTGACAATAACTGGAGATAGGGCGATGAAATTTCTTGTGCTTTTAGATCTTAGGGTTGGGAATATACATGTGGAGTTCAACTACCCTCAACGCTCATGGGAAAGTTGTCCCAAATTGCGCATGAGATACTTGTGGAAATATAGGCCTAGACACACATTTTGAAGGGTCACGACCCCCCCCCCCACCCTCCCGTTAATGGGCAGCTGGGCCTAGATTTCCCATGAGTCAAGTTCGTCTATGGAACGTCTCAAGTTCAACTCTTGTGTACTTGGCGAAATATATGTAGCCTATAGATGTGGATTTTAGTCTACCAGTAACAAATACCACTGCGCGACGTGCTTCAGTCCTTCATGAAAAGTTGGAAACTGAACGGCTTTGTCATATGATCTAGGAATTGCCGTCCTTCATGCAGTTGTAACGAAGGGGGTATTAGGCTGCTACGGTTTGGTATTGCACTTATTATAACCATGCTAATGGACAGAGGCTTAAACGCTCAGACTGGCTAGAAATACAATCAGTATTGAAACTGAAAGAAAGATTTTCAGGATCTCGAATTCTGCATACCGTTTATTTCGATTAAAAGCTTTTAAAGTGGGATGGTTTCAAATTTGGCTGTTAAAATACTTGTTTGATTATTGGGAATATGAAATGTCTTGGTTCTAACGCTGTTTGTAAACATTTTACTTTCACACTCCACGTTTGAGCACTTGCTCACCAGTCACCGCTTGGGAACAAGGAATCTTTGGTCGATCACTGAAATATGGGTGTTTTATTTAGGTAACCCAGCTCAATGCGAAGGCAGCTTTGGTGTAAGGGATCCAGCGTTTTGCAGATACTTCCATGCAGCACGTGAAGAGAACACAATTTCAGGCTTTCTGACCGACTGAGATTCAAGACCAAAGGCTTTATCACCATTGTTTGGTATCTATCGTTTTACCTTGTAAATAAATCTATTCAAGATGCAACGTTTTCTGCTGACTGCCTTTTTATTGTTGTTTGTTTGATCTAAATCATTAAATCAACATTAATTATCACATGTGTACAAGGATTCATTCGTGCTTGGTTGAATACGAAGAAAGTAGTTTATCAGAAAAATAATGGTTTTCTTAGATATTAGAAAGAGTTGAAACCAAGGAATGCGGAAATTTATGCCACGGAAGTAAATTGTTTGTTGTGACTTTCAAAAGTCGTACGATGAGAAAACGTCGGGGAACAAATTAGCTATGTTTATATTATTTTTATCAGAGTGAAATCCTAGATATATATCCTTCCAGTCAAAGCAAGGTATCAACATATCAGTTATGTTTCTGGACAGTTGTGGAATAAATGAAGTCTGGAATCCAGAACAGACGAGGCGTCTGGAATGCAGAACAGACTAGCCGTCTGGAATCCAGAATATACAGGTAGTCTGGAATCCCGGAACTGGAAATTTGGAACCTGGAATCCAGACGAAGCCTGGAATTCAGCACGGAGTCCTAATCTGGAAATTTGGAACCTGGAATCCGGACAAAGCCTGGAATCCAGTCCAGAATTCTAGTCTGGAAATTTGGAACCTGGAATCCGGACGAAGCCTGGAATCCAGCCCAGAATTCTAGTCTGGAAATTTGGAACCTGGAATCCGGACAAAGCCTGGAATCCAGCCCAGAATTCTAGTCTGGAAATTTGGAACCTGGAATCCGGATGAAGTCTGGAATTCCAGAATCATCCTGGAATCCAGGTTCCAAATTTCCAGATGCCTGGATTCCAGGCCGATTTTTTCCCTACGGGACGGATACGTTTACTCCTTCTTCCTGAGAATCACTGGCGTGTATTGGACTTAGTCATATAGAGTACAGAGGGAGTCACTCCACGCGGACTCGGTGTACGGAAACAGCGAGAATACGGGGACTGCTTCCAAAATAGATTTTGTTCATTTTGTCTATTCTAATTTTTTTTTAATTAATTTTATATTGCACCAAAACCAGTAAAAAATGATTCCCCTCGGAATCTGAAAGGGAGTCCTATTTGATGATGGTTTTGATAATCGGAGCATTCCCCGTCCGTGGGGACTCGCGAGAATACGGGGAGTCATTCCCCGGGACAAACAAAAGCGCAAGGACTCCTGATTTGGAGTACTCGGGGAACGGCGAGAATACGCCTAAGGTCAGCATTGACTAAAAAAGCTGCGGCCTTTCTCTCCTTTGTAGATTCCTTAATCTAAGCTTCTAAATTATATAATATTCATAGCGGACCTTGAACGTGAAACCAAAGTTAATTATTCAGGTAACAAACCTTTCGAATTGTCAGGTGAAGTCGGAGCCTTTCAGAAGAAAGTCAAAGATAATTCGGCAATTCAGATTTCGACCAATAATGCCGGATCATTTCTGCATTCTATATTACACACAATTTGTATAGCTTTTTTGCGACAAACATCGTAGCAAGGTTCCGGAAGTCCAACTTGACTCCAGATTTTTTTAGAAATTTCTGTGCAAACTCGCATCTTCACCACGTTCAATATCGTCAATCAAATACAGTTGTTTGTAGCAGTGCACAGTAATTTAAATATCAAAACCGTGCGTCAGTGATATCATAACTAGACCTTGCCGCTCAAATTGTCTTTTTCACCTGCCCTCCGATTACCTCTTATTTTATTCGTCTAAGAAAAAGCCAGCTTCAGACACGCCATACTGTCATTTGCATAAATAACTTGAACGAACCTTTTACCCGAACAGTATTTTACTGGAAGTTCTAGAGCTATGTCCAGTTGCTTGAAATTAGCATCATGGGGTTTGGCACAATTTCATCGGAAGACAACGGTCTAATTCTGAACTGTGAACACTTTCTAAGAAGATCTTACGTTGGCAAATTTATGTCACAGTATTTTCTTAGTGTTTTACTCAAGTTGAACGATGTAGATGAATAAATTATGCAACACTTTCTTAATGTTAAAAAATAAGGTACGAAACAAGATTCAACTCCTTTTTCTGTAATTAATTTACCGCGATGTTTTCTTATTTTCATATTTTTTGTTCAGACTTGAACATTTTCATAAGAGAAGTATTGAAAGCGAGACGTTTTAATAAAAATGTTGTTCGGCAGACAGTTTCTTCGGCTGATTTTTCTCAGACATTTTTTAAAATGCTGATGAGGGTATTTTCATCACGAAAATGTCGAAATCTTTGAACAGTGTAATTTTTTCCGCTACACTTTAAAATCCAACTAATAATCTTTGACGGTGCACAACGGATCAGTCAGCTACATTTTTTATGTAGAAATGGAACTGACTTATGAAATGTAGATGACTTATTCAAAATGTAGCTGACTTATCGGTTTAGCACCGTGAAATATGATTCGAAGTCCACTTGGGCTTAAGGAACATCTACCAACTAATACAGAAATCCAGGCTTTCTTGTCGTCAAACCAGACTTTCTGCATGAATTCCCTAGATTTACAGACGAGGAACGCAAAAATCCAGGACTGTCTGGAATTTCAAGTAGGTCAAGTTCCTGGAAAATATGACTGTTACCCTGGAATTCCAGAAGAGGCGGTGTAGACATCCCGGTTTGTCTGGAATTTCAACCAACTGCCCGGAATTCAAGGCTCTTACCAAATGTAAATTCGGGCCTGTCTGGAATTTCAGAAAAGTGTCTGGAATTCCGGAATACGACCCTGGAATTCCAGGAAAGAAACATCATTACCTGGATTTCCAGAGAAAACTTGTCCGGAAATCCAGTTAAGTGTTTTAATTCCGGGCTGCAGAACGGAAATCCAGATCCAGGCATTGCCTGGATCTCCAGGCAAAATGCCCGGAATCCGGGCTTTGTCTGGATTCCAGGCCGTTTTTTTTCCTACGGGTAGGACCATAAAAATAGGCTTTCTTATCCCAAATCTATTTCGAGGAAAGTAGAGACAATAGGATTTATTAATTATGAGGTATATAGCTTTTGAACAGGTATTCAAATTGAATGAAAAAGTGAAATCTTACCTCGAGTCACAGACGACCCAGTTCAATTGCGGATCGGATCTGGTAAATAAGGGTAGTTCGGGGGGGATCGAATACTTACATTTGTGAGATCGGAGTGAAATATACTAAGATTAAAATATATCTTTGATATATCTTTGGATAACCGCACTGGCTTTGAGCACTGTGGGGGAAGCTTGGGGGTCAATAATTCTGGCCATGCCGCGAGTTTGGTTCTTCCGGAATCGAGATGTACTAAGACGATAAGATTTGGTAGGCATAAGTTCTTGGCAGAGCCAGATCGCATCGGGTTGCATATGGGCACAATGCCCTAGGAAAACTTCCATTTCTGGATCCGACCTTTTTTGGGAGAGTCGAAGGTTTCGACTAAAAACGGAAAGGTAATGAAACGACACGGTGAGGGAGGAACGAGTACTAAAAACGCGAACAACGTACTAAAATCGAGAACGTTGCACCAGGAAGAACATTACTAAAAACGGGAACGCTGCACCGTTCTTTTTACTAAAAACGGGAATATAGGACCCCTGTTTTTTGGCAATTTTCATTTCAACCAAGTACTAAAACGGGAATGCAGGACCCCTGTTCTTAGGCTCTTTCATAGCAAACAAGTACTAAAAACGGGACCCTTGTTCCTTGGCACCTGTTTTCGCTTTCATGACAACCAAGTACTAAAAACGAGAATGCAGGACCTTATTTTTAATACTTTCGGTTTCATACTCAAGAGGAAGTACTAAAAACGAGAATGCCCGTCCCCTTTTCTTTAGCACTTGGTTCCATTTTTCTTAGAAGCCAGTACTAACAAGACCAAAGGTGTCGATGGGATCTAATATTTGATTCAGACGATCGGGTCTTGTCTTCGCCAGATCCAGTCTTGGACAGGCTAATCATCAGAGAAAACCAAGTTCAGATATACCTCTATAAGCCATATCAATTTTGACGATACTGACCGAGACTTCCTGCCGACTCCCGACCGAACTACTAGTCCAGCAAAAAAAATTCAGAAACAAAACCAGCGTATCTCCTTATCCATGTAAAGAACATCTAAATAAACTTTGAATAAAAGTTTGACTTAAAAAATATCCGGTTACAACCGGATTCCGGAATAATTATATGTCCGGGTATAAAACCATTGTCATATACCGACTCAGTCTCTCTTCTTACCCCTTAAACTGTCATCTCATCGAACTTTTGCTTTTAACAAATTTTCCGGTTTTTGCGGATTCCAGGCGAACTAGTTGTCCCGCGAGAAAATGACTTTCACCATCATGTTCGGCATGTTCTTTTACCCATAAATCAAACATTTACTCAACTTCAAATTAAACTTTTACTTTTAACCAACTTTCTGGTTTTCGCCGGACTCGGATTAACTACATGTTGGACGAGAAAATTGTTTTCACCATCGTGTTCAGCATGTCTTCTTAACTCTAAATCGACCATTTAAACAACTTCAAATAAAACTTTTATTTTTAACCAATTTTCAGGTTTGTGCCAGATTCCGGACGAACTACTTGCCCGGCGTGAAAATAGTTTTCACTATCGTTCTCAGCATGCCTTAGTACCCTAAAATCAACTATCACATTAGCTGTTAAAAAATATTTTGTTTGTCCTTTAATTTGAACTCCCTCCCCCACCCCTAAATATGGAGCTAAATAGCCCATCTACGAACTTGACCTTACCCTCGACCCAATGAATTCTCGAACCAAGTTTCATCAAAATATCTCATTGCCTTCGAGAGTATCGTGCTTGCAGACGGACAGACGGACAGACCGACAGACGGACATTTTTGCGATGTCATAGGTATCCCTCCACTTACGTTTTGGGATCCCAAAGACGGGAATGACAGGATCCGTTTTTTAATACCTTTCTTCCTGATGCAGGAGGAACACGATTAAGAACCCTATTTACTACTTCCTATTCTAATCTCCCTGCTTCAGGATGAACACAATTGGAACCCTGTTTCCTACTTCCTATTCTACTCCCCCTGCTTCAGGAGGAACATGATTGGAACCCTGTTTCCTACTTCCTATTCTACTCTCCCTGCTGCAGGAGATGCCGAAGTCCGAAAACTCGTGACGTAAATGTTTTACTTGCTTATAGTTTATCTGAAAGCTAATCATTTTTATATCGTTTAGTAGATTATACTTAACTTCTTGCTTCTCCTTTTTTTGGCACAGACGCGGCCAGTTGTGAGCTTGGTGAAGAAGGCTTTGCGGTAAACGTGACTTCATATTACCATCCAAAGAGGATTACATAAAGCCATATCAACCTTCAGAGAGAGGATGATATGAAGTCAGTCAACCTCCAGAGAGGGTGATGCTTAAAACTAACTTTTTTAAATCTTTTTCGTCCAGCATACAACACAGGTACCAGCGCAAAAGGTTTGCAGATCCAGTTGCAGTGGTACCAGATGCCTTGGTCAGTACAAAATGACAAAATTCAGATCTAGTTAAGTGGTATTAGATACCTTGGTCTTTGAACTCAAGCATACATGATTATAAAAAGTAATATCAACCTTTCGAGAGAGGATGATATGAATTTCAACCTCCAGAAAGGATGATGCGTAACACCAATTTTTGTAAATCTTTTTCGTCCGGCATACAACACAGGTACCAGCGCATATCCAGTTACAGTGGTATCAGATACCTTGGTCAGTACAAATTACATAATGCAGATCTAGTTACAGTGGTATCAGATACCTTGGTAAGTTCAAAAATGACAATATCCAGTTACAGTGGAACCAGATACCATAGCAACTTCGAAAATCTTTGTCAACCATCATACATGATTATATGAAGTCATATCAACCTTCAGAGAGAGGATGATATGAAGTCATTCACCCTCCAGAGAGGATGATGCTTAACACCAATTTTTGTAAATCTTTTTCTTCCGGCATACAACACAACCAGTTACAGTGGTATCAGATACCTTGGTCAGTGCCAAATGACAAAATGCAAATTTAGTCACAGTGGCATCAGATACCTTGGTAAGTGCAAAAATGACAATATTCAGATCCAGTCACAGTGGAACCAGATACCATGGTAACTTCAAAAATCTTTGTCGTCAAGGATATACCACAGGTAACAGCGCACAGAGGTACCCCAACTCTGACAGGAGAAGTTCACTATATTCGAAAATCGATTATTCGTGTATAGCGGAGCAACGAGGTAACGTATCTTCATTTGGTTTTCAAGCATACTTGGTAGCTGCAAATCACTCGGTATTCAACACATCAATTTATTCAATCAATTTACTGAAAATTTCTCCGGCTAACAGTAAAGCCTCACCTTTCTTGTCACCCCGCCCTCCTATTCTTTTTTGTTCCCTTCCTCCCTTCACTATTCACCCTCCTTATTCAGTAACTTTCTTCCCTCCGACTACCCTCCCTCCCTTTCTTCTCTTCCTCTCTTCCCTCCCCCCCCCCAAGTTTCCTCCCTACCTTCTCTTCCTTAGCTTACTACTAAGCAAGAACATTTTAAGAAAGATTCAAACTTTGTCAAATTTTAACTAGTACATTAACGATTAAATTTTCCATTATTACTGGCCTCCAAGAAAAAGTTTCGTTATAATTCCTGACAGATTACTTGCTTCCTTGCAATGACATTTCTTTGCTGTTCCTTTATCTGTTGCAAGAATTCCTTCATCTGTTGCAACAAGTTGTGTCTGTTGAAACAATGACGGACGGTGACGAGTAGATGGACCTGCAAATTCACAGATATCAGTTCTTTCTTCCTCAAATAACTATATTATTCCTATTTTATTTTTATTAGATCAGTTGCGACAATTTCCATTCTCCTTGTAGTTTATAAGGCCATAGGTTCTCTTTGTTACACAATAAAACACTAGCTGATGTTACTACACTATTCGTTCTTTATACCAATGAAGTGATCTAAACTAAGGTAAGTAACCTACTGCTGGAAATATCGATTGATGAGTAATAGTTACTTTTACGAATGCAATAACAACTTTTTGTCCCAAGCTTTCTCTCACAATTTAAGATTATATTTGTATTTGTTACACATTTTATTATCACGGCATATTGGAGTTTCAGGGCGTAGCACTTATTCCACTAACTTTCCCTGTTATATTGCTTCGAACAGCTATAGAACTGACTTTTGGGAATTTGCAGGTTGATCTACTCGTCTTAGTCCGTCACTGTTTCAACAGACACAACTTGTTGCACAGACACAACTTGTTGCATCAGATGAAGAAGCAGCAAAGAAATGTCATTGCAAGGAAGCAAGTAATTTGTCAAGAATTAGAACAAAAAATTCCTTGGGGGCAAGTAACAATGGCAAAATTTACTCGTTAATGTACTAGTTAACATTTGGCAACATTAATGTTTGAATCGTTCTTAAAATGTTCTAGGGGAGTAGTAAGCTAAGGAAGAGAAGGTTGGAGGAAACTGGGGGGGGGGGGTGGAATTGAGAAGAGAGGAAGAGAAGAAAGGGAGGGAAGAAAGATACTAAATAAGGAGGGGAGATAGCAAAGCGAAGGGGGAACAAAAAAGAATAGGAGGGGGGGGCAAGAAGGGTGAGGCTTTAATGTTAGCCGGAGAATTTTCCAGTATATTGATCGAATGAATTGATGTGTTGAATGCTGAGTGATTTGCAGCTACCACTCCTGTCCGATTTGGGGTACCTCTGTGGGCTATTACCTGTGTTGTATGGTTGACGACACAGATTTTTGAAGCTACCATGGTATCTGGTTCCACTGTAACTGGATCTGAATATTGTCATATTTGCACTTACCAAGGTATCTGATACCACTGTAACTAGATCTGTATTTTGTCATTTGGCACGGACGAAGGTATCTGATACCACTGTAACTGGATCTGAATGTCTTCTGCGCTGCTACCCGTTTTGTATGCCGGACGAAAACGATTTACAAAAATTGGTGTTAAGCATCATCCTTTCTGTAGGTTTTTGAATTCAAATCATCCTCTCTCTGAAGGTTAATATGACTTCATATAATCATGTATGCTTGACGACAAAGATTTTTGAAGTTACCATAGTATCTGGTTCTACTGTAGTAGTTATATAAAGGGGGTTCTGGCTCACCCTCCCCCCAATTTCAAAACCCCATTTTAACATCAATTTCTTAAATTTTAACATCCTTTTTACCAAATTATCCCCCTTTTTAAGAACATTTTTATTTTCTTACTTCCAAAATAAAGGATACAAGAAATGAGAATATTACCCTTTACTACATATAAAATACTACAATATACACTACTTCTTTTTTTTTTTTTTTTACCTTTTTCATTTTTTATTCAAATATTACTGAGTAAACAGTTCTAAATCCACATATGTTTCTTTGTTCTTGTTTTCGCGTACAATCGGCTGCAAAACCAGATTTTTCTTTAAAAGTAATTCGTTAGCAATGGCATTATATTTCTGTGTTATAAACAAATCACATGGTTTGTCATTATGATTAATGACTACAACCAACTTATCACCATATTTTGTCTTAGCAATTCTCATTTTAACAATAGTATATTTCAATCCTAGAACTCTTCTTTCCTGATTGTCTCATTGTATTTATTCATTCTGATTGTATTCAAGACTTCCTTTGTGGACTCCATTTATTAGGGGATGATTTTATTAAATAAAAATCCAGGCTCACAAACTCACATACATATTTTTATTGATAATATCTAATGTAGCTTTTCTTTCATAATATATAACACAGTAAACATTATATGGTACGGGTTGATTATCTTTCAACGTTAAACTTATTTCAATATCAGCAGTTGTTCCATTATAAATATTTGACTCGTGTTTGGAAACATCGAAACAGAATAGTGGATATACTTCTTTGAATTCTTCTATACTAACAACACTACCAGTATCAAATGCTAATTGTTTATAACCCAAATGTATGAACCTATTGTAAAGATTTGAGTATTTACATTTATCATCGCTAAAATCACATTTAAGTGGTTCTTCAGGATATTTATCCCCATTAATTCTAAGTTCTATGTCTGTTAAATTCATATGATCAAACACCATATTATTCATTAATTGATTGTTATGCTTTTCATTTTTCTGTAGCATCACAACTACTTTTGTTGGATTGTTTCTCTCAGAAATAACTTTCCAAGTGTGTTCCTTATTTTGACTAACATCGCTTTTATAAGTATTACATGCTTCCCACATCAGATTATGCTTTCTGTCCTTTGCCAATCCCTTTTCTAATTGACTCATCAGTTCGATACTAGGAGCTACAATAAGGATTTTCCAGGATAAATACTCGATGACCACTTTCAAATTAGTATTTTCGTTTCTTATAATCATGTTGTTATCATCATTTCTTCTTAGAAATATTTTATGCGATGCACCTCTGAAGAATCGTTTGTTTCCTTTCAAATATCCAAACAATTCTGATAATGGTAAATACATATTTACTAATTTACTGCTCTTTGTTCTGTTATATCTTTTTTCAAATCCTTTATTACAATTATCATTATTGGTCAACCTGACTGTTCCAGCCCCTGCTGCAGCCCCTGCAGTAAACAAAGCAACTACAGGATTGATTTCTTTCCCTTGATTATAATCTTTATACCAAAAATGATTTCTTGCTGCACTTCTAGAATAATCATCAGAGTATTCAATCAACTTTGTAACGGTAGTTGTAATACCAACATGATTAATTTTTTCAACCGATTCATCGTTTATTACATACTCAGCGGTACTGAATAAATTAAATCCATTATTCGTTAAAGTAGCAACATCGGTTGCAGCTATAGGAGTCCCATCTTCGTTTACTATTCTTACACTAACATCAAGATAACTTTCACTTGGATAAAACCAAGAATCTAATTTCTTTGTTACGAATTCAAACTCTGATTTATTAGATACATTCACATCTGTTTCTCGAATTTCTTTAAATTCATATTTAACCACTGTATCATCCACAAGCGGTTCATCAAAAATGTTCCATTGCGGACTGATAACTTTATTTACTGCCATTTATATAGGAAAGAAATTATTAAATAAAACTTATTTCAGAATCTTTAATCCATTTCCAGTCATTAACGTTTTGATCAAGTCCTGACTTCTTTGATTTAAAATCCTTTTATTTGTACCAATAAGATCCTTCATCGATTTTTTGTTTCCAATTACATCAATGAGTTCCTTCTTGTTTACATTGATCAGATCTTTCCCATATTCTATTGCTTTGTTTTTCAACAACTCAAATCTCGGTTTAATAATATTATTATACATTGACATAGCCCCATCTTTTATTTGTTTTGCTGACGTTTGAAATAACTGGGAATTAACAATGTTTTTGAATACACTACCGATTCCACTTCCATACTGTTTTTTATAAAGTAATCGCTTATTATTAATTAACATTTATAGGTAAATAATTTTATTTCACTAATCAATAAGCTTTTCTTAAATGCAGTACGTATCCAACGTTATCACCGTTCAAATCGATAGGTCTTCCCAACTGATCAGTAATTGTCATTCTCAAGGAGTAAATAAAGTCTTTCGTATTGATAGGAAGATAAATGAGTTGTCTAGGATTCTCAACAATTTGACAACCCGGTTCTGTATTCGGAACAAATGTCCAAATGACATATGATTTACTTTTGATTACGATAGAACTGTTTACGAGAGAGCAGTGAATTTGAATTTTATCAACGCTTCTTGTTATATTCGGAAGCTTTGTACCTTCATTGATTTTCTTAGATATCTCACTATCCTTATCAAATCCTAAAATCTGACACAAGTCACTATTAAATCTAAACACATATTTTTCTTGTAATAGTATGACAAATCTCATAGATGCTGGATTGGATGAAATTACAATAGGACATTTATCTTTTGGGGTATCAAAATACTGACACAAAAAATAATTCAAACAATCATCGTTATACATCCCATTAGGAATAGTAACATTCATCCACCCCCCCTCTTCATCTTTCCTGTATTGAAATGTATTATTTCCAAATTTATCACTTATATTATGCCACGAATACCACAAAGTGCACTGATTCAAACCTATTTCATAATCACAATTACGGTTCAATTCGATTGGTTGACTAAATGTTATATCAATGATACTTTCATTACCTTCAATGTTTAACAACACCATTTATTAGAAATATTTTTTATATATTGAATTGTAGTTTCTCTTCGTAAGAAATTTATTTCGCATTAACGAATCCAAAATATCAATAGCTTCATTTCTCACCTCATCAGATGTATTTCCGTTTACTCTGCTACCTATCAAAGTGTATAGTTTTGAAATCATTTCATCACAATTCATAAATATTCCAGTTCCTTGTTGTTTGACTAATGCCCTATTATTTTGAATGGTTTTTAACCTATCCTTGTATTTCTTTATGAAATCAATAATGTTATCATACTTACTAGAACTATAACTTTTACTTTTCAGACCACCATAACTTTGACTTATAGATGTTAAATAATTCAGAGCCCCATCTATTTCGTTAAGATGCTTAAGGTAATAATGAGGCATTTAAAATAATTATCGATATCATTCCAGTCATCTCTATATTTCGCATTAAGTACTTTTAATAACTCTTTATCAACACCTTGATTCATATCAACAATTTTTATATTTGTTGGAGATGCTTCTAAAGCGGTAGATTCTGTTGACTGCATTTCTACCTCTGAAACTGGAAGCTGATATGGTTGATTCGTTTCACCTATCTGGAGAAGCCTTGTTCTTGAACTATCATCACCTTCCTGTAGTTTATTTATGATCATTTCAGTGTTTTCTTGTAATTTTTTGATGGTATCTTTAGTGTTTTCTTTTTGTGCTATAATAACTGGAGCGTTTAATTCTGAAGCATATTCCCGAAATCCTGCCTTCTCCATCTCATTTTGTTGAACCTTGCTTCTCTGAATTTCTCTGTTCTTCACTATATCCGATAACATATCACTCAAGCGTCTTGAATCCATTTATATACAAGTAATTTTATTTCATAATAAATTTTGAAAGTTCTTTTTCATAAAACCCTCCTTGAATTAATTCCCCACTTTTGTCAGATATTTCATAAGTAATGGGAATGGTAGGTCTGATGGTTGCTATCTGAAATACTTCATCCGTATAATTAGGTAAATATCCTTTATCAAAAACACTTTTTTCTTTTTTAATTCTGACTAAATCCCCTACTTTGACTTTGTGACTCTGTGAGTTTCCTGTGATTTTGTAGTCATCTACTGGAGGAAACAAAGCATTGTAAACCTTTTTCTGATTTACCTTTTTACTAGCATCAATTGGTTTCATTTGTATTGAGCGATGATAGGAGTTATTATAATTATTTACGAATACAGGTAGAATATCAATCCATCTGTTAGTGTTGTTGTGAGTAAAATATTTCCATAACTTGTCTTTCAGCGTTCTGTTGAATCTTTCAACGATTTGTGCTTTCAGTTCACTTTCAGATGCAAACCAGTGTATATCGTTATTTTTCAAAAAAGATTGAACATTTCTCATAACAAATTCCTTACCTTTATCAGTTTGCAACTTTCTAGGAATTCTTTCTTTAAATATATGACTGAATGCGTTTATTATTCCAGCACCCGTTTTATCTTTCAAAGGGACACACCAAGCATATTTACTAAAGCAATCAATAACAGTCAAGATGTAGTTTGCTTTATCATTCGCTTTTTTATATTTCTGGAGGTCAACTAAATCAGCTTGCCATTGCTCATCAACATAGTGAACATAGACTCGTCTCCTTTCAAAATTGTGATAGGAAGGTTTGTGTAACGTATACACATTCTCATTTTGCAACACATTTTTTATTTTATCTTTAGAAACGTTCACTCCATTTTCTTTTAATTTTCTGTAAATATCATCCACACCTGAATAATTAGAATAATACGTCTTTAAAATATCTGTTTCTGCGTTGAGGTTTTTTTTAAAAAGCGATTTTTCCTCGATCCGCAAATAACACAATTCCCTTTCAGCATTGGAACATTATTTTTCTGTGATACTGCATTAAACATTGATTCAGTATCAGTTTTCTTTTTACATTTCATACAATAAATCTCCATTTATTAGAAAACAATTTTTATAAACGAAAAGCTACCAACTTCATTTTGCGCTTAATGTAGGAAATACAGTGAAGTCCACAGTTTAATTCATCTATATTTTGAACAGCAAGATTTTCATAAGCTATTTTTTTCTTTGAAGTTCTTAGATATTTAATTATTTCTTTTCCTGTGGGAATACCGAAAGAATCGAAAAATTCTACATGGGGGTATTCAGGTAGATTACAATAGGCAACCCAGTGAGTTCCAGGCATTCCGAGTTTATCATAATTAATGACACCACATTCTATACTATTTATATGTTTGGGTAGCGTATCTAAAGAGAAAACACCTCGAAACTGTGGTATACTCCCTAATGCATCCATAATATCAAAATTAGTTAGAGGTCCTACTTTACTTTTGCTTCTTTTTTTATGTCCCCGTTTTTTGACTTCCTAGGCCTTCCACGTACCCCATTACCCACAACTTTTTGTGTTCCAGGGAGTGTAAGCGCTCCACCTGTGTTGACATCATCGTTTTTTTCCTTCCTAGGTCTTCCACGTCCCACAACTTTTTGTGTTCCAGGAAGTGTAAGCGCCCCACCTGTGTTGGTTATGTTATCCATCAATTTCTTACCAGCGAATGTACCCAAAGCAGCAGCTCCGCTTGTTAAAGCTGCCTTACCAAGGGCTACAGCTAACGGTATTAAGAATGGAAGTAATCCACCTTTTTGAATCGCTTCTCTCATCTGCTTGTATGATACATCTATGTCACAACCCTTATTATTCATTTTACATGTTTCAATTTTATCAATTTGTCGTTTACTTAAAAGTAACTTGACTGGTTCCCGTTCATTTTGTCTACTGTGACTAACACGTATCTGACATTTTTGTTTAGCACCAAAACATTTCTATAGCTTTCCTTTCTGAAGCTTTGATAAATAAACTGTATACTCAAATGTTTCAACCATTTATTTGAAAACTAATTTATCATATAAATTTTATTTCTTTAGTTTAGTTTTCATGAAGTCTTCTGTTTTCTTAACAAAATCTTGATCAACAGGTTTTTGCTCTAAAAGCCTTTTTAAAATGTTTACGACTGCTCTTTCAATACCATTGATATGCAGATCTTGGTCCAAATCATTTGAACTAATATTACTGCTCATTTTTTGTTGGTTTTCGAGCTTTTTGTCAATACTTTTCCTAAGGTCAAGAAGCTTTTTGTCAATACTTTTGCTAAGGTCGCCAATCTTCGTTTCAATACTTTTGCTAAGGGTTTGTTGATCAAGAAGCTTTTTGTCAAAATCTAAAAGATACGTTATTAACGTTCCTAAATTCACAGCATCATTTTTGTTTCTAGGATCTTGAACATTTGTGATAACTTTATTCCTAGCATCAAGTTCTTTATCAGTAACCTGAATTGTTTGTTTTACAAATAATCCTTTATCTTTGATCCTTACCAATGCATTGTCAGGAGAATCATCTACCAAGGTTAATCTGTTAATATCTTCGCTAAAATATTGATTGGTTTGCACTTGCTCTGCACTTATTTGTTCTTTAAACTGATTCAAAATAATAGTCATCAACCTTAAGCTAATCGCATCCTGATCTGCTTTGGCATCACCTAAATTAACAATTCGCCTATCCTGTAGGTTAATGTTACCGTTTTCGTCAGTAACTACCTTTGCATTCGATTCGTTACTAACCTTTTTTCCAACACTACCGAATTTATTCATTTATAACAGAACGAAATTATCTAGTAAACTTTTCAAAGTTTTTCGTATAAATCATATCTTTATCTTTTGTTTTTAAATCAACAAAGAAGAATCCGTAGCCTTTGGTTGCAACCTCGAATTGTTTCATAAAGTTCTCATTGTCTACATGATTTTGTCTGATTAATTTTATTTCTTTTGGATTAGAGCACTGAAAGAATGCGAAGTAATTACATTGAATTCTTACCACCTTTGGGGTTTTATGATAGCTCTGTGATTAATAAACAATTGAGGCATTTTTCTTTCTTCCTCTTATGAACAAGTCTTCTATTTTCTTCTGGTCTTTTTCAGTAACAAAATCATCAAAGATAATCAAGTTTTGGTATTTAGGGTTTAGATCGTCAACATCAATAATATAATTAAGGTCATTACTTACGGTTAAAATATTCGTTTTACATTTTGATTCCAAGGTGGTTAAATTGGTTATGAGATCTTTATATTTATCTTCTTCAAGATCTTTTGCATACAAGTATATTCGGTTGAAACAGATATATTCATAAATTAAATTCAAGAGTAGATTGGTTTTTCCTGTTCCAGAACTTCCACAAATTAATAATCTAAATGGCCACTGAAGTGCAAGTTCGTGTTTGTTCTGATAGTTATTCTTTTCGCTAAAATCATACACTTTGATTGGTGCCTTTTCATTCATTTATTTAGAAAGAATTTTTCATTATAAGATTTACTTGAGTATTTTAAGTATATACTTGAAGTATCGAAGTGGGTACTTGAATTTTTTAAGTGGGTACTTGAAGTTTTTAAGTAGGTACTTGATTTTTTGAAGTAGGTACTTGAATTTTTTAAGTAGGTACTTAATTTTTTAAGTAGGTACTTGAATTTATTAAGTAGGTACTTGAATTGTTTAAGTAGGTACTTGAATTTTTTAAGTAGGTACTTGAATTTTTGAAGTAGGTACTTGAATTGTTTAAGTAGGTACTTGAATTTTTTAAGTGGGTACTTGAATTTTTTAAGTAGGTACTTGAATTTAATGTTTATAACCTAAAGGTAAAGTGTGTAGTTTATCGCTTGTTACTATCCTTTTATCATCCTTAGGATCTAACGCTTTTTTATTCTGTTCTTCTAGAAACATATTGTGCTTGTATGATCTTAAGTTGTACTGGGTCACAGAAAGGTTTTCAGTTTTACCAAACAGTACATCCTTATAGTTTTGAATCGTAATTTTATCTTTAACTATATTGGTTTTTATTCCTTTCAGTTTTTTGCTAGCTTTTGAAGGGTCTTGGTTGTCCTTTAAATAAGCATATACTTTTGATCGTAATCCAACAAACTCTGTCATAACCTGTCCACCTAATTCATCTTTCATCATTCCTATCACTTTCTTATTTACACTAGGAAACCCATATGGATTATCTTTCGCATAATCAGATGTATCGAACCTCTCATTCAAATCCTGTTTGATATCTTGATAAAAATCTTCAGTTCTAATATCATATATGAAAGAATCAGTGTCCATATAACACAAATCAATTTTATCTCCATATTTAGGCTTCATATAATCATAATGGAATTCATACATCAATAACTTGGATAGTTCCAATACAGCAAAGCCGATATACATTGGTTTGTCTAATTTTATCTTTTCCTTTGACATTCTTGCCACTGAAAAGTTTTCACTAAAAATTATTTCAAATTTAAAGTTGGGTTTCTTTATTATTTTTTCTCTTGTTGCATCATCCGTTATTATTTCCATATCCGCTCGCTTCCTTACGTTTTCCATAGTTTTTCCAAAGCAAGCATTATTCATAAGCTTAAAGAAATCCTTCTCAAAATCATTTGTACCTTTAGTTCTAAGTGCTGTGTTGTGGTCTATATATCCTTTTAAGTAAGCACTTTCAGTGAATCCTAGTATTCTGTGTACTCTTTTCAATATCAAACCTTTTTGTAAATATAATTCTAGATTCCTGTGGTGAACTACATAGTTGGTTTTATCTAATACTGTGGTACATAGCTTACCGTTAAAGTGTTTGGGTGCTAATGGTAAATCCTTGTGTAATTCGTGTAGTTCTTTTGGATATTCTAAATATACCTCATATATAGCACCCACATCTTGTCTCACCGACTTAATCGTAATCACCGAATTGATATGACTTTTCAGATGGTTGTAATACTCGATTGATTCGTATTCATTCCTTTCTTTCAAATCATCCGGTATGGAAATGAATTGGAAATCATTCGCTGGTATATTCTGCGACATTGCCCACCCATATAAATTATTTTTATCTAAATACACTAAATAATTAGATGGCTTATTCTTATTATAATCACTTGTATATTTATTATTTGCTTTTGCGTATCTTTTTATACATTGGTATACACCACCTCGTATTCCTTTTTCTATAAAGGTATACATGTCTTCCTTTGAGAATAACGGCAAGTCTACTTTCGAATGCTTTAGGAAAGCATCCCATGTTAGTCCTGGAGCTGAGAAGTAATGAAGTGGATCCAGATCATAATTATGTATACAAACGTTCCTGAAATTCTCCACAACATCTGATAGAATTAACACATCACTTTTTAGGTACAACTTGGTATAATCAAGTAATGTTTCACAGTTAAATTGCTTCCATATAGATACCGCTCTTTTATAATCACTTTTGTCAATACCTTTCCCCGTCAACCTAGAATAAAAGCTTTCTATTGGTGGTAACTTTGTACATTTCATTTTATCGAAACTATCTACGAATTCATAGGGATACACCCCTTTTTTAATTATTTCTTTGAATTCATCGTCATTTTTGAAACTGTTCGATGTGTACTTGAAATTCTCTCTCAGATGATTACAGGGTACTTTGCAATCACATGTTGCTAAATTTGCTGATAGTTTGTCTAAAGATGAAGCCATAAATCTAATTGAATCTATAAACCGCATCACATATTTTATTTCCGTATCCGCTTTTGCAATACTTATTGATTTTGAGAATGAGATGAAACTTTCTGCACTTTCAAAACTTCCGTTATCAGGTATCAGTTCTCTAATAAATAAATGAGAATCATATTTTGATAAATTATGCATTACTACCGGGATATGCTTGGGAATCCTGTATTTCATATTACATTCAGCATGAGCAAATCCCCTATCTTCTCCTGTCATGTGGTCGTGATCAAAGTGAGGATTTTCAGTAATTTCAGTTTTACAGATGTGACAAGTCTTTTTAATTAGTTTATTCCATTTTTCGGTAATTTCTGCATTGATATAAGTATGGTTTCTTTGTCTGCTTTCATATTTGTTTGCAATTTCTGTTGATACTTTTGTAACGGTTTTAACAAAATGTTCTGCAGCGTCTTCACCGAAATAGTCATAGTATCTGTTCTGGTTTGTATCAAAGGAACAGCATACCTGAAATCCGTAAGCAAATGGTTTCTGTTTGGCCACTTTTATTGTTTTCTTTCCGTTTACCTGATTGTATTCTTCGTTATAAGACTCAAAGTCTGCTATTATGCAATAAGGTACTTTCATTTGTTTTGCAATATTTTTATATTGTATACTTGAACCTTCAGGAGGCATTATTATATCAGGATCTTCGCAATTATTTTTACTTTCATGTTTTTCAAAGCATTCTTCCTTCTTAAAATGCCTTCCGCAATAAGTGCAGAGGTATGTCTTTGTTTTCTTTTTAGATATTTGAGGACCAACTAATCTGCTCAGATCCTTTACCAGTACATAATGATTATCGAAATACAATAAATTAATAACATGTTTAGCTGTTTTGCCATTGATTGTACTTTTTAGTATATGACTTCTGATTATTTTCTCTTTATCAATTTGAAATAAACAAATTTTAATGTTGTATCTATTTTCAAATTTGTGTATATCTTTAGTATCCATTGGGAAGTTGGTAACCCCTTCGAAATCAAATTCGTTCTCATATTGTTTATATTTCGAAATTCTCTCAGCGTTGTCCTTGGCTGGGTATAAATGTGCTAAGATGGACCAAAGAAAGCATTTTTGATCTAAATTTTTTATATTTATGCACGCTTTTTTATTTTTTACGAAATCTGGCAGTATTTTAAACGTTCCTCCCATGTAAGATTCTATTCGTGTCATCCTATAATCAATTCCTTCATACCGACTAAATTGTAGCCCAGATCGAGGGGTATTACTTAAAGAACTAAGTCTCATGTTATTATCATCCAAATGATTATGAGTAAGAATGCTATTTTTATTTAAAATCCAAGAAGTACTGTTGTAATATACTACTACTTCTTCATCATTCTCCTGTCGATGGAAAATAACACGAGTTATGAACTGAACTCTATATTGATAAAGTTCATTCATCCGCCGCTGTAAATCGGCGAAAGTAAAAGCAATAAGAGTATGTTCATCTCTTCCATTGCTTTCAACTGATACGTTTACAGTGTACAAATTCTCATTTTCCCTAGAGATAGTAGGTTGTTCTTCTTCTTCAGTTCTAAATAAATGATCAGGAATTAATTTTTCTACTTGGATTTTTTTCTTATTTATGAAGAGAGTTGATAAACCAATTGGTTTCTGTCTACTGTTATCACGTCTTTCTGTTTGATCTCTTATGATATCTCTATTTTTCTGTACGGAATCTTTATGTTTGGTAATAATATTATTATAGTATTCTCCAACTCTTTTTAGTACTTCTTCTCGGTTTCCGCGAGTTGATAGGTTCTTGTTTTTCAGAAATTTCTTTAATTCGCTTGTCTCTTTTTCTTTGTTATCATTGTATTCTTGTTTTAGTTTTGTAATGGTGATATTATTTTCTTTTCTTCCAGAATGGTTCGTAATCTCGGTTCTGGTTTGTAGTCGGATGGTCTGTTCTTATTATGAGTTCTTTCGTTTCTGCGTTCAATTTTAATTTTATCTTCAGCTATCAAAATATACTTATTAAGATGGTTTATTATATTATTTGTTATTTCATGTTTCTTAGCTCCATTTGTTTTGATTTTATTAATTTTCGCATAAGTCCGCAGTTCATTATATGTGTATAGCGATAATCTTTGTATAACCGCTTTGTTGTTTGATATAACCTTTTTACAAAGCTGAATAACCTCTGCAGTATTCATCATTTAATAGGGGAACATTTTTTATTAATGAATTTCTCCCGACTGCGTTTTCTTAGTCGTAAAGAAAAGCACTGGTTTCAGTAGGCGTTTCACTGAGCAAGCGCTATCTAGATTCTCTCCGATCAGTCAAGAAAGTTTCAGTAGATTTCCGTATATAGCAGATTGTTTTGTGTTTCACGGAGCAAGCGCTATCTAGATCCTCTCCGATCAGTCAAGAAAGTTTCAGTAGACTTCCGTAGATAGCAGATTGTTTTGTGTTTCACGGAGCAAGCGCTATCTAGATCCTCTCCGATCAGTCAAGAAAGATTCCGTACAGTTTAGCAGGTGGCGGATGTGTTCCGAATCGCGAACCTTTCATTCAATCAAATAATTTCTGAAACAATTTTATTACATAATAAATGGAAGAATTAGAAAAGAAAATGTATGTTTACCGTCGCAGTGACAAGTACTACAATCGTATAAGTAATAGCTTACTTGTATCCAAATTCCTCTTTTCGGCAGCAGGAATGTCTGCGTTTCTAGTGCTACCGCTAGCTTCTTTAAGTTTGGGTGCTGTTATCATCGAAATAATTGAAAAGCAATTAAGCATTGCTGATAGAAAAGCAGAATTTAGGACTATTTATGATTTTTATACTGAGTTGTTGTCGATGCTAAAATGCGGACAATTAACAATTGAGGAGGTAATTCAGAGAGAAACAGAGATGCGTAAAACCTTTCGATTTTTTCCTCGCGAAAAATACATGAAACAGGTTCGCTTGAATGGTTATAAATATTGTAATAAATCTATAAAAAGTCAAGAGAAATTACCAAACATATAGTCTATTGCTATACTGAATATTGTTTCCTAACTGTCAAACAGATCTTTATTTCATACGCGTATTAATGAGCTGCGTCATTCAAAGTTCTCGCCGTCAATTTGTGATGTAATTACAGTCTCCGGCGTGACTAACACAATCTCATCTTAACTCGGAAACTTTTGCCTATTGAACAAGGACCCTTGACGTAATGGTTCAACGCTTGGCCGAGCGTTGACTCATCGCCATTCAGACCTTCGAATCCCACTGACCGCAGTTTCTGTTTGTCGATAGTGGGATGGTAATAACAACTTGCGGGTTCCCCGTTCAGGGCCCCCCAGACTAAGGCCACATCACCACAAACACTACACCAATCGGGGTGTACCAACATCACACCTCTTAATTTTCAAAGTCTGGAGGTGTGGGGTTTTGCAAAAATATTTTATAAAGTTCAAAATCGGTAATCATCATATCATCATGCAGACTCAGTACTGCGTTTGTATCTATCGCATTTATGTGATAAACGTGGTTGGTTTCTATTACCAGATGTTTCAAAGCGATTGGGATTTTTATTTAATAAAATCATCCGCTAATAAATGGAGTCCACAAAGGAAGTCTTGAATACAATCAGAATGAATAAATACAATGAGACAATCAGGAAAGAAGAACTAGTTCTAGGATTGAAATATACTATTGTTAAAATGAGAATTGCTCAGACAAAATATGGTGATAAGTTGGTTGTAGTCATTAATCATAATGACAAACCATGTGATTTGTTTATAACACAGAAATATAATGCCATTGCTAACGAATTACTTTTAAAGAAAAATCTGGTTTTGCAGCCGATTGTACGCGAAAACAAGAACAAAGAAACATATGTGGATTTAGAACTGTTTACTCAGTAATATTTGAATAAAAAATGAAAAATGTAAAAAAAAAAAAAGAAGTAGTGTATATTGTAGTATTTTATATGTAGTAAAGGGTAATATTCTCATTTCTTGTATCCTTTATTTTGGAAGTAAGAAAATAAAAATGTTCTTAAAAAGGGGGATAATTTGGTAAAAAGGATGTTAAAATTTAAGAAATTGATGTTAAAATGGGGTTTTGAAATTGGGGGGAGGGTGAGCCAGAACCCCCTTTATATAACTACTTACTGTAACTAGATCTGGATCTTGTCATTTTGCACAGACCATGGTATCTGAAACCACTGTAGCTGAATCTGCATATCTTTTACGCTGGTACCTGTGTTGTATGCCGGAAGAAAAGGATTTACTAAAAGCCACATCAGCTCTGGAGGTTGAATGCTTCATATCATCCTCTCTTTGAAGGTTGATATGACTTCATATAATCATGTATACTTGACGACAAAGATTTTTGAAGTTACCAGGGTATGTGGTTCCACTGTAACTGGATCTGGATAAAGTAATTTTTGCACTTTTCAAGGTAACCGATACCACCGTAACTAGATGTGCATTTTGTCGCTTCACACTGACCAAGGTATCTGATGCCACTTTAACTGGATTGCATGTCTTCTGCGCTGATACGTATGCTGTATACTGGACGAAAAATGTTTACTAAAATTGGTATTAAGCATCATCTTCTCTTGAAGTTGAATGACTTCATTTGGATTGTAATGTGAAAGTCATGTCTACCGCAGAACCGACTTCACCAAACTAGAAACTGGCCGCGTCTTTGCCGAAAAAGGCGAAGCAAGAAGTTAAGTATGCTTAGCTTTCAGATAAAACTGTAAGCAAGTAAAACATTTACGTCATTAGTTTTCGGACTTCGGCTTCTTCTGCAGTAGGGAGAGTAAAATAGGAAGTAGGAAACAGCGTTCCAAGTTGTGTTCCTCCTGAAACACGGAGAGTAGAATAGGAAGTAGGAAATAGGGTTCTCAATCGCGTTCCTCCTGCGTCAGGGAGAGTAAAACAGGAAGTAGGAAATAGGGTTACAATCCCGTTTTTAGTACTACGTTGTCATGAAAGCGAAAACTAGTGCCAAAGAACAGGGGTCCTGCATTCCCGTTTTTAGTACTAGGTTGTCATGAAAGCGAAAACTAGTGCCAAAGAACAGGGGTCCTGCATTCCCGTTTTTAGTATTTTCATTGGTTTCCTCTTTGATATTTTTTTTTTCTTGTGGCTCATAGGTCTTGTTGTTTTAGCGACTGTAGCTGGATAGTGATGATGAGTCTAGTGTTTTGAACTCATCACCATCCCAAAGAAGAAAACAAATCTAGCGTTTTTATAGTCTGGTCTCTTGGTAGACTGGGAATAAACTTGGATCTAGTTGCATGTTACTTGTCCTGATTTCTTCCCATGTGTGATTAAGCACTAAAAGCAAATTTGAGCGATGCATTTCTTCCCATGTGTGATGAAGCACTAAAAGCACATTTGAGCGATACATTATCCTAATATTAGGTTTTATCTATTCTCATACTTTCTTTACTAACCTCAAAACCGGTTTTTGAGGTTTTTGAAAGTCATGTCTACCGCAGAACCGACTTCACCAAACTAGAAACTGGCCGCGTCTTTGCCGAAAAAAGGCGAAGCAAGAAGTTAAGTATGCTTAGCTTTCAGATAAAACTGTAAGCAAGTAAAACATTTACGTCATTAGTTTTCGGACTTCGGCTTCTTCTGCAGTAGGGAGAGTAAAATAGGAAGTAGGAAACAGCGTTCCCAGTTGTGTTCCTCCTGAAACACGGAGAGTAGAATAGGAAGTAGGAAATAGGGTTCTCAATCGCGTTCCTCCTGCGTCAGGGAGAGTAAAACAGGAAGTAGGAAATAGGGTTACAATCCCGTTTTTAGTACTACGTTGTCATGAAAGCGAAAACTAGTGCCAAAGAACAGGGGTCCTGCATTCCCGTTTTTAGTACTAGGTTGTCATGAAAGCGAAAACTAGTGCCAAAGAACAGGGGTCCTGCATTCCCGTTTTTAGTACTTGGTGGTCATGAAAGTGATGCGAAAGAACATGGGTCCTGCATTCCCGATTTTAGCAAAAAGGACGGTGCAGAGTTCCCCCTTTTAGCAATGTTCCTACTGGCGCAACGTTCCCGATTTTATTACGTTGTTCCCGGTTTTAGTATGCGTTCCCGTTTTTAGTGCGCTCTCCTCCTGCACCGTGTCGCTCCATTCCCCTCCCGTTTTTAGTTGATTGCGATTCGAAGGAAGGGGAATCCTGAACTTACTGTAGGTTGCGAACAGATGGTCTGATTCAAGTTCAAAAGACGTTTCGCTGGCATGGTTGGGTTGGATGGGATCCGAAAATCTTGTCACCTGCGCAAAAAACAATTGAATGGGTCAAAAGGGATCCAAGTTGGACAGCACCGAGTCTATGCTGACTAGATTTATTATTTGCCCACGGTAGGAGCAGGACGAACAGGTAATCAGGAATTTGCAGTAAATATCCCGATAATGCTCAGAATTGAATAATTCTTGGGTTCTCATCTACTTTCTAAACACATTTGAGTCCCGTGTGAGCTCGTAGCACTTAGATAATTTCGTAAACCACATTGGCCTGACATATCACAAAAAATCAACGAATAAACCAACGAAAATGAAGAAAACAAACCCAATTTTCATTGGTTTCCTCTTTGATATTTTTTTTTTCTTGTGGCTCATAGGTCTTGTTGTTTTAGCGACTGTAGCTGGATAGTGATGATGAGGTCTAGTGTTTTGAACTCATCACCATCCCAAAGAAGAAAACAAATCTAGCGTTGTTATAGTCTGGTCTCTTGGTAGACTGGGAATAAACTTGGATCTAGTTGCATGTTACTTGTCCTGATTTCTTCCCATGTGTGATTAAGCACTAAAAGCAAATTTGAGCGATGCATTTCTTCCCATGTGTGATGAAGCACTAAAAGCACATTTGAGCGATACATTATCCTAATATTAGGTTTTATCTATTCTCATACTTTCTTTACTAACCTCAAAACCGGTTTTTGAGTCTATAAATCAATCTATTACATGAAGTAGTTTTTGTAGACACATCTCAACTAAATGCTCCAGGAATCGGTACCTGTGAGTGCGAGAATCTATACTGCGCATTGAATACTTTGGGTAAGGTTGTCGTCAGTGCAAGTTCAAATTTATCTCAGTTCAGTTTCAGTTTCATTGGCAGTTGAGAAAGTAAAAAAAGAGGCTCATAGACCAAGAATCCGGAGTTGGCAGGTCGTTAAGGATCTTTCGCATTTATTGAGGTATTTTGAAAAGACTAGAGGTGTGGGGGAGGAAATATTTGGCATAATGAAAGTGAGACGCGTGTGACGTGCGAGTGTGAATAATTAAGAGTCCCAAATAATGACGTATTTGCGGAATGTGCGATGATGTTAGATGAGAAATAAGTGTGTAATATGGGAGGAGGCTAACACTGAGCCGCAATTTGATGAAGATTTTCGTTACTGAAGATTGTCCAGAAAGGGGTAAGATACAAAACACGTGGAAGAAAAGTGGCATTGTAGGAGTAGGCATAGACAAGAATTTTTCGATAAAACCGCAACTTTCCAGAAAATGTACGGGCATAAGCTCCACTGATGCGCTTCAACAAATGAGCTGGCAGGAATTTTCGACTTGTTTTGATCGAATTTCCGATCGGGAGTCCTAGGTACGTCAGACTGGATTTGCTCTGGACTTGGCATCCTGTAAGGTCGACGTTCGTTAGCTCACTTAAACATCAAGAACTCTGTTTTCCCTTCTTGAATTTAATCCCAATGCCAGCATGTTCCGAAACCAGTAATTAGAAAGCACTTTCGATAACATTTGTAACACGAATGATTTTCAGAATGTCATCAGCATATGCTATCACTGAGCAACTGATGCACATCGACACAAGTGTAAAGGGTTGTCAAATTAAGTAGGGCTAGTAATAGCTCCTTGCCTGACTCCCTTAAAACATTTCTCACTTCAGGAAGGTGTAGATCGGATTCTAAACTGCTCAAACTAGAACATTTTTGTCACACTGGACGAACTTCAACCTTGCTCGAAAATTGGCATACATGTCTTTCAATAACTCTATTTTTCCCTTTTGGCGCAATGGGTTCAAAAGAAAAACACAGAATGAGATCAGAAGTATACCTTGAGCAAATATTACTTGAAGAGTAGGTGTATATGATCAAAAAGACTCACTCCCATTGAAAAGACGACAAGTGCAGATTACGTTAGATCTTGCCAACTTCTTTTTTTTAGGCTTCTGGTCTGTATAGGTTGTTTTATTGCATTTCAAGTGCCAATGTAATATACTTTTGCCGCGTCGCGGTCAAGATCGTTTTCAAGCTTCTTTGCGGATGCAGTTTCTTAGAGAGGTTCAGGTGCATGAAATTGGCTTCCAAAGTTCTGTACCACCTCAGAACTAGGGATTGTAAATTAGATTTCATCTGTATGTTTTCCAGAGTTCCAGAGTAGATTGGGATAATCAACAATTTTCCAACGCAAATGGCAGGTACGATTTCCGAGCAATCTTTATTTAGCCTTATGCGTGCTTCTGAAGAAAACTTGCTCTCGTTCTTTTGGAGAAGATCAAACGGAACTTTTCTCTTTCCAAGAATTTCATCAGAGGCAGCCTGGTACATTACCATGTCTATCCTCTTCCAATCTTTCAAGGTGTTCCACTCATTTGACGTTGCTTTTTCCTTTGAGACCTTTGCAGAGATCGGAAGTTCTGCACTCATAGGTAAGTGGTCCGAAGTCAATCCGAGTTACAAACCCTTGACACACAAATTTTGAACAGGGAAGAGTACGATGATGTGATCCGGATCTGAGCCGGAACTGCTATTATGTATGTCAGTGTAGGTACAATCCTTTCTTGTGACTGAGTATCTGTCAGAAAGGATATTGAGGAGCAAGAAAGACCTTGGCAATTGAGGGTCTGTCAAATTGCAGTTGAAGGGCCCCAGAAAGAAATGAAACAGATGCTTCTGCTGAGTTCGTCTGTGTAATTTTTTGGCAAATACAGATCCGCAAATATTACCCGCTAGGAAGTTGCAATTGACCTCAAGGGTTTCCGAGAATATGGCAGACTGAATTAAAGTCACAATCACTTCTGAGGCGCGTAGTTGCAGGGGTGCAATATACACCTTTAGTAATTTTCTTCCGTTTTCGCTTAGAAAATGCTCATATAGACATCACATAGACATCAAAAACGACTAATTGCTGATCCAGTTACCGTGGTAACAGATACCATGGTATCAGCAAAACTACAACTATTGATCAGCTCATTGAGGTCTACCGAATGCCGTTGAATTCTATCTGTATTAGTTCGAAAGTTGACTTTGTTGACGCAGGCCAATTTTCTAATTTCACCACTTAAGAAAGGAGAAAATGATAAGCTCTAATTTCTTCAGCAGTGACAGAACTCCTAACGTTCAAGAGGCACATCTGATTTCATTTATCTTCCTCACAACCAAGTGTAAGAAATGGAATGATAAGCTCAGCTGAAATCACAAACAGAAACGGGTAGAAACAATATATGGCAGCACTTTCGGACCCGTGTGAAAATGACACTTTTTTTATCCTGAATTTTTTTTTTATTTATCACTCAAAGAAGAAATATTGGCTTGGCGGCCAGGGAACTGCCGCACATATTTCGCACTTATAAAGTTTAGTCCATCTTCAGTTTAAAACTGGTGCTTGTCGGCTTGCCTGCTAGAACGGAGCTTTCCACTCGAAAGCAGAAACAGGGTTTGACGAAACGAAAGCTCGGCTGCATAGCTTCAGATAGTCATCTCTGACATAGGCTATACAGCTCAACTTTAGGTAGCAACTTCTTTGTTATGAAAAAAGGAATCGGAATGGATCGGAAACAGCGTTTTAAAACTTAAATCGATTCTATATCGTCTACTTCAACATGATTGACTAGTTTTTGGGATCCCAAAACGTTAGTGGAGGGATACCTATGACATCGCAAAAGTTGTCCGTCTGTCCGTCCGTCCGTCCAACCGTCTGTCAGCACGATAACTTGGTTTGAGACGATAAAACTTGGTTTGAGGACTCTTCGAGTCAAGGGAAAGGTCGAGTTTGTAGATGGGCCGGATAGCTGCATATTTAGGGGAGGGTGAGGGGTTTCAAATTAAGGGACGAAAAATATATTTTTTAAAAGCTAATGAGATAGTTGATTACGGGTAAGACGACACGCTGAGCCCGGAATCCGGAAAGTTTGTTCAAAGTAAAAGTTTTATCTGAAGTTGATCAGATATCCGATTTCGGGGTAAGGAGACATGCTAAATCCGAATATGAAAATGATTTTCTCGTCGGACAATTAGATCGGCCCGAATCCGGCTAAAACCGGAAAGTTTGTAAAAAATAAAAGATTAATATGAAATTCGATTTAAAAATAGTGAAACAGGCTGAATCCGAAATATGAAAATCTTTTGTCGCCGGACAAGTAGATTGCCGGGAACCCGGCCATAACCGAAAAATCTGTTAAAAGTAAAAGTTTTATATGAATTTCATTAGGTGTTCGATTTATGGGTAAGAAGGCATGCTGAATTCGTGTATGACAATCATTTATACCTGGACACATTTCACCACGAATCCTGCTGAAATCGGAAAATTTGTTAAAAGTTGAAGATATATGTGAAGTTGATTATGGAGATATGGATGGTATGGAGATACGCTGAATCTGTTTTTGAACTTCAATTTTTTGCATGACGATTCTTAAGTATTTCGATGGCAAAAGAAATTTCGTCTCTACAATCGACGAAAAAGTTGCAGGTGATGTAGCTAGCTGCCTATTTCCCTGCTTATCTTTTTATTTTTCTGCTTTTCAGTGAGTAAAAGCAGCTTTTCAAGCCATGGCGATTACATAACGCATATCCTCAAATAGTTTTGCTGAATAACTTTCCGTTGCAGAGTTGCTATCTCGACAATATTTTTCGAACACAAATGGAATAGAGCTTTAGATCTTTAAAGTTCTATTTTCTAAGTGAATGTCTGATAAAGCCGGAAATCTTGTGAGATTGTGGAGCTTGACTCATGAGTAAAGTTTTGCGAAATATAAGTATCCCGACACATCCAATCCAGTTCCAGTGCCGTCATAAAGTGAAATGTGAATTCAGTCTCAATTTCTGTAAATTTGCGGGTAGTTTTAATGCTTAGCCTAAAGCAGGATACTTAAGCAAATAACTATAACTTCAATTGGCAGCAAACTTTGATGGTAACTATCTTATTCTAGGTGGAGCTGATTTCTCAGAAGAAACCGAAAGCAATAAAGAAATATACCTAATTCCAACCCCTCAATCGGCTGAACTTAACGGACACAAAACTTAGTTCGCTCACCTGAAGGATACTTAATTTAAAGACACCATGCTGCGGGAAGCTAAGGTAAGCTTGACATTTTTTGTATCTATAATAAGAAAACCATATTATAAGCTTTGTCCGACTCATACCTTTTGTGTAAAGTGGATTTGAATAATGAGAAAAATTAATTATTTCAGTACAGTTGTTTAGTAATCAATGTCAAAAAGGGAGTAGCTAGGGCACGAGACCCCTAGACTGTGACAACTAGTTGATCAGAAAGACACAGTCCGTTTGAAGATAGTTTGTTAAATTAGGAGTATCTCTCTCTAATCGTGTATGCTTTAACTGTTGTACGAAACCGAGCATCTAATATACGTGTAGCGTGTACCCGAGCGGCTGGTACATATTAGACTATACCGGTACTCTGATCTTAATCCTCGAAGGGTTGGTTCGTAACTGTGGAGGGGGAATTTCGGACTGTAGGTCCTAGGTCCTATATTCAATACACAGTGGATAGAAAACACACTTACGTTTAATATTGAAGTTCTGCATACATCGAACACATCTGTTAATCCAACGATCACCACTGTCTTAAGACTAGCTTAAGACTCCCTTACATACAATTTCATTGCTCCTTTTATACTAGCTTTTTCTCTTCGTTTGATGGGTTGCCAAAATCGGGCAAAAAGGCACTGCGTGTGAGGCAATGCGAATATGAGAAAAAGGGACTTGGAGACTACGAGGCAATGCGACTGTTCGAGCAAACAGGGGATTTGCGCCAACAGTCGCTCTGCGAAAGTTATTATAATCATCTAGAATTAAATACTTCGTGTCGTTACAAGTTTCCGACTATATTGACCGCACTGAATCTGAAGATGGGTGTCGGCAAAGCTGGATATTTCGGCTTGACACTATAGTAGCTAAAGAATACCCTTTGGATGCTTACAAAATGCGCAAGGGCATCTAGTTGTACTTCTTCTGTCGTCGTCATGGGTCCGTTCTCCGTTCCAAATTCTGACCACGATTACCAACGGTCGTGTTGTTTTTCCATTGCGGTTCAACTTTAATAGTTATACGTTATTGAATTAAATCTACTCCCTACTTTTCTTGCAAACATCTCTGGGTGTGCATTTAATAACTAGACCTACGTTGCCTGGGCAACGTGAAGTGTTACAGCAACCTTTGTTCGGCTTCGCCGACTAAAGTGTTGCAAGAGCAACACTTTGATATTGTTTCTTCGCTAACGATTAAATGCTGAATTTGTCAAACCATCGAGTTTTCAAATTGGTTCGTTCCAGTCCATGAAGAATATCTTTCTTCACTTGGTTCTCCTCAGCGTTGGAAAAAAACAACAACAGAATATCGGAAGTTGGGACTAAATTGACTTTGCAGCCAGTTGAGCTTTATCCTTTTCAGTCGTAAACATCGTGACTTGTGGAAACTTTGAACATTATCTTATATAATCTAGTTGGCATTATCAAGCTATCCATAGCTTTTTAGTTAAAAATACCATAGATGTCACTCTACTAATTATTGCGAAACATATGGATGTTTTACATTATCATTTGTAGCTGTTGCGTTTACACTTAATTCTAGGTTACAGTGAAAGACCATCACCATAGACCATTCTAGCCTCGTATGAAAATGACAATGCTGTAGCAGCCGATTCTTGAATGACAACATGATCCAGACTTTTCTTGTCATCAAAAACACCGGAAACAAATTAGGTGCACCTACTAGAAAGAGTCGGAAGCCCCTCGTCGCGGAAGATGATTATGGAGTAATCGCCGATTGTTAGTCACAAGTCTCTGACTTGTCTTATAGTTGGGTTCAGCCTATTCTTTGTTTGAGTATGTACCCTACCACTAAAGTTGTCAACCTCTCAAAGACTTCATTCTAAGTTACAGTGATAGACCACTAATTTTCTTATGAACCCCTTCTTGCAACCGATTCCTGCTTACAAGTCCATCTCCCCGTGATAGGCACAGTACTAAATTGTTTTCTGTTCAAATACACCAGAAACAAATAACAGTATTAATAGGTACACCGACTAGCAAAAGTTACAAGCACTTCGTCGCAGAAAATGTTTATGGTCTAACAGTCGATTTCTGCTTACAAGTAAAACAAAACTACAGAAAATCTGAAGTAGGGACTAAATTGACTTTGCACCCAGTTGAACCTTATCCTTTTCAATCGTAGACATCGTGACTCGTGAAAACTTAGAACATTATCTTATATAATCTAGTTCGTATTGTAAAGCTATCCTTAACTTTTCAGGATAAAAATACCATAGATGCCAATCTGCTAATTATTTCAAAACTCTGTCGTTGTTCTACTTTTTCATTTGTAACCGTTGCATTAACACGGTCAGAAACCTCTCACCGCCGAAGATGATTATGGTATAACAGCAGATTATTACTTACAAATCCCTGACATGTCTCACAACTGGGTTCCGCCTATTCTTTGTTTGAGTTTGTACCCTACCATGATCACTTCCTTCATTCGTTCTAAGACCAGAACGGACCCTAGTCTCTAGTCCTTCTAGCTTACTAGGTGCTTAGTTTGGCTGTAATTGTTTAAGAAAACACCACTACGGTGTCATTTTTTTATTTTTCAATGGCGGGTTTGATAATTAGTAAAATGTTTAAGAAGTCCTAAGAAGACCAGATCTCGAAAAGCCCTGATTGTCTGGATAAAATAGTTCAATAAGTACACAAATTTGTGGGGTCCCATAGACACTTTTGATCTTGTTCTATAAATATTCAAGTACGCTTCTGTCGCTCAAGGTATATCAACCGGAATCACGTTGACGGATGCAACTATTGTGACACACTAGGCAGTCAAATATTGGTCATGGACAGGGGGGTGGGTGATTATTACTAGTGAACAGAATACATGCCAAGTTCCTACTGGCTGTCCGCTACTGTTCTGCCGAAATAATAAGAAGAAACGTTCTCACTTTAGCTTCCCGAATAACTTTTTGGATGTGTACGGTCTTTACATAGATGCTCCATATACTCTTTCTTTCTAGACAGAAGATATATCGGGCAGCAAAAGTTTTTCAAACTGCTACACTCCCTGGAAAAAGGGGTCGGTTTGGTGAGCTGATCCAAAAATCAGAACTTCCCAGTTTATTGTGAAGCAAATATCATGTTTCATTAAGATCACCCGTTCAAAGGTTATAAATACATCAAGATTTTGGATTCCCCCTCCTTTCACCCCTCCCGCGATGCTCGGATCGTGACTATTTCAAACTTAATCATTTTGGGTCCCTGAAATGCCTGCCAAGTTTCATCGTCTTAACTTATGTGGAAGTGCCCGAACTAGCAAAACCTGGACAGACCAACCGACCGACGGACTGACAGAAATTGCGATCGCTCTATGACACTTGGCCGAAGGGCAAGTGCCATAAAAACTAAAGAAAATGAAAGACATATGTCACTTTTTCAGGGCAATGAAATAACTGATTAATGTCCAGGGGAGACGCAAGAGGGGGGGGGGCAGCCCCACCCTCCCCTCCTCTTTGAGATTCGGTGGGACCAAAATTGGACTAAAATTTGTTCGGTATTTATTCGATAGCAGAACTGTTCGATATATTTACGGGGATTCGATAGTTATACAGATTCCTAAATAGGCTATCGGTACAAATCTCTTTGGTATAATGATCGACATTCAGTATAATTGCCAGCATTCGGTATTTATCACAAATTTGGTGAGAGAATTTACTCAAACCATTTGGTAATTTTACGATGCCGGAACTATTCGGTATATTTAATATTATGGAGATTCGACTCTTACACAGAATTCCGAATAAGCTACCGGTTCAAGATTATTCGGTATCATGATTGGGATTCGATAATTTATTCTGTATAATTTTCAGGATTAGGAAGTTCACCACGACGAAACTTCGTCGGGGAGGAGGGGGGGGGGTCAGGTTCCAGTGATCGCGATTTAAGGTACTTCCAGATGTGCTAGGGCGATGAGACTTGGCTTGAACATTAGAAACTTGCAACTCAAGGGTTTTGCTCAAAAATTAATTTTTTAGTACCCTTAGAGTGCGTTTCTTAACTGAAAAATAAAAAAAAATGTCTTTAATTACAAATGAATTTCATAAAGTACAAACAATAATCTTGAGCAAAACATACATTTTCTTGATTCCAATGAGCTTATCATCATTTGTGCTTCAAGAGTGTCGAAACTTCGTCGACGAAACGACGAAACGAAAGTATACCAAATATGAATATTTTTCGGTAGTCTTTCGATACCAAAACAATTCCATATAATAATCGGGATAGGGTAGTTATACAAAATCCCGAACATGCTATCGGTCTAAGCTTTTTTGGTAAAATGACTGGGATTTGGAAATTTATTCGTTATAATTTTAAGGATTCGGAAGTTACAACGAACCTCGAAACTCGAAGAGGTCGAGTGAAGCACTGGTCGCAGACAAAAGGGATGATCTATCATTTCATCGACAGTCCTTACTTTTATTTTGGATGCAGCGCTTTTCGTAATATTCTCCATTTTCTGGAAGGGCGCATCATTTACTTGGGTTGTAAGCCAGTTTTAGGATCGAGATGTCGAAACATTAAAAGCTAGAATTCGGATGGAAGTTATATTTGGCAGGAAAAAGGAAATAAAAATCTAGCCTGCGGCACTCACTTTATGTGATTATGGGTAGTATATTGACTAGACTACAGTTGCTGCCGGAACGTCGCTCCGTCCGATTCCCGGAACTTCTTAGAGTCTCGGTATTTACCCACGGTAAATGATAGAATTTGTAAGATAAGCAGCTAAATTTTAACCTACAGGGAACAAAAAAATGGATTTCTAAAATTTGCACCTGTGGCGCTCGACTTACTATTGGCTATAACAGATAGAAGCTATTACTGCAATCATACCTGGGAAAGACTTTTGCCCTGACTTTTTGACTTCTCCAAGTAGGGTTCGACAAAACGTAGCCTAATAGTTGCCTTATCGTCTTTCATGCTGCCCTTGATTGTTTGACTCTACTTTTTTGGCACAGACACATGTAATTTGTAGTTTAAGTTATGAAACGTGTTCGAGTGTTCAGGCGCTTTAAGGCAACTCTCATTGCAGATTTGTGTGCGTAAATCCAAACAGGATTTAACAACAAAGATGGCCTTGGTGGTGGATACGAGGAGTCTCGAGCAGTTCTTTTTCAATCCAGGGAATATGTAAGAAGGGTCCGTACTCACTCTCTGAACACGGAATGCGCGATTCTTCCAGTTAATTTATTATTTTACAATATGCCTCCCTCTTCAAGAATTATTTTCATGTCCTTTCTTAGGGATATTGCTTGACATTTCTTCTAGACTCTAGAGTGAGTTTCGGCACCAACTGGTGCAAAGTAAACCGGTACCCGGTCGGCGCGAAAACACTTTTATCCTGACAAAAATCTGTCCTCCCAAAACATTAGAAATTACGCAAAAACACGATCAAAATTCGAAGACGGTGACGTGATGAAGGAAAATATTTGACAACAAAATATGTTTGAAGAACTTGCAGCTGCAGTTCAAATGAAAATTCAAAAATGGAAAAGAATAAGTTAAAATAAAAAAATAAAGACAGAATTTAAGTTACATTTTCATGTTAAGTTCTTATTTTAATTTTACTAGATTTTTTCTACAGGTTGTTCCACCATTATTTTTACTTTCTAGTTGATAACGGTGAAGCTGGATCAGATTGAGGAACGTCAACGGTAATGAAAATCGTTCCACAATTTTCTGACTTGATACCGGAACCGATTGCTGAACTTCGATGCTGGTCGACGCAAAAATACCGATTTATTAGAACCGAAAGTCGTGAAAAAATAAGTTGTATTTTTGCAAATAGCATGGTATATGATACCACGGTTTAAAGGCGTTTTGCAGCTATCGTGGTATTTTGGCAGTAATCGTGTATCTGACATTCAGATCCCACGGGGCGAACATGGTAAGTGATCGTGGTACCTGGGAAAGTCATCTCAATTTCATCATTACCAACAATATTGACTAGGACTTTGTGAAATTGGTGAGAATATTAGTTTTTCTTTAGGTTTGACTTCGAAAAGTGCAATTTCGGCAATACCGAGCCATGTCACACGGTCAAAGAGGGTATCGTATAAGATCCCCCAGAACCAAGTCACCAAAATAATGAAAAGCTTGTGCTGCATAACACTTCTAACTTCCAATCAGACAGGGGCAATCTTCAACACTGACCCTCAATAATTTACCCCCTCCAAAGAAAGCGGGGTCGGAAAAAATGACAATTCCCAACCATTCTTCCAAGCCCGCCGACCCGACCAGGAATTCAACGAGAGTATTAACCTAACTTTCTTCTTTTTTTTCTCTCTCAGCCACAAGGCCAAGTCTATACCGGCTCTTCAGACCTTCATTGCTATCTACATGCACTACTAAAGAAAGTGTATTCATTAACATTAGTTCAAGGCGTTGAAGCTTACTGGGGTCATCAATTTCGCTTCTCCGTCGCGAGCTTTCAATCGCAACTCTGCAATTTTAAACGGTTGATCTTCTGGAGACGCACTGACTAAAACGGTCAGGGTAAATGGTTTGATGGTAGAATTCGTGCCAATTCAGTCGCAAATGCCAGACAAAACCGAAACCGTCAAGACATGTTCAAAACGAATCCATACAAGGCTGTTAAATCAACTCTCAAAATCGACAATCGTGCTGAATACTGTATCTGATCGGAGTGATCTGTATGAGAGACTGTTTCGCTCTGTAAATATTTCCGGACCTTATATTGCTCTAAAAGACAATATTTGATTTTATGAGCGATAAAGAAATAAAGTAAAGAAGAGCTTTGTTGTAAAAAAATCATTGTTAAAACAAAACAGTTATTCTATCCATATTTCTGGTGGATTCAGTGAAAGAATGAAGGTGCTAATATGGTCTTATAAAAAGAAATTTTCATCCAAATCTAGAATCTGATGACAGCATGTGGCTCTCCGAATCTCCAAATACTACAGGGTTGGATTACCCAGCAAGTGTTGAAAAGAACATTTTGCAAGCTATTCCTTTAGAGATGTTACTCGGGCTATGAACCCGAGTCTTACGCCCATTTTCTATGACCAAATCTGTTCCGATCCACAAAGTTGTTAACAGAACGTCATGTTCGCACAGACAATAGGGCTGATACATTGCGATATAGGATTTGAATGCAGTCATCTTTTTGCGATCACAAAACATAAGTGGAAGGATGCGTATTACATCGCAAAAGTTTCTCAGTCAGGTCCATCTATCCGTCCGTCTGCCTGTCTGTCTGTCCGTCTGTCTGTCTGTCCGTCCGTCTTTGAGTACGAGAGCTCTCGAAGGGAACGAGATACTTTGATGGAACTTAGTGTTAGGATTCTGTGGGTCAAGGGAAAGGTCGTGATCGATGATGTGCTCTGTAGCCATACATTTAGGGGTGGGAGCTCAAATTAAGGGGCGAAAATAAATATTTTTTAAAAACTAATGAAATAGTCAATATAGGGGTAAAAGACACGCTAAATCCGAATTTGAAAATTATTTTCTCGCCGGACAGGTAGTCAGCTAGAATCCGACAAAAACCGGAAAATTTGTAACAAGTACAATTTGAATCTTAAGTCTATTAAATAACCGAGTCTGGGGTAAGAGGAATTTGTCCGCAATCCGGAAGTTTAACATGAAATGTTAAAACCCAATCACAAAGTCGATATAGGGGGAGGAGAAATGTCGTTGCAACTTTCGAACATATTAAAGATAAACAAGAAGCTTACGCGCAAAATTGAATTATCTTCCAAATTCCAACCGGCATTTAGTGGGTCAAAAAGGCAGAATTCATCCGAAAACTGTCTGGTGAAAATTTTTCGAAACTTGTCTACCAAGTTTCGAAAAAAAAACAGATGGCTATATACCAGTCCAAACCCTACCCCTTTATCCAAACAGGACAAAGCTCTGTGCGTCAACTCGGAAATTGGGATTGAAAGGTTCTCTTCGCAACCAGCTCATTTGCTCTGCATGCAGTTCGCCGGGAATGCTGCTAAAATACTCTGATTAGTTGATTTGTCGTAAATTGCCAACAACTCCAAGACGGTAGCATTATTTTCTGTACATATTCAGTCGGTGGTTTCTGGATAAATACCAAAATGTTAAATGGGTTTTACGAAGACTCGTAAATGTACAAGATTCGATTGTCTGGATCAAGGAAAAAAAAATATATTAAAATTTGTTTATTTTTAGAAGGGTCAAAGTCACATTTTGACCTTTAAGTCACAGATCATTCAAGCAATTTCTGATCTTAAACTGAAAGTGAAGTTGGAAAAATAACCTTGCGGGTTTGTACGATATTAGCTTCATTGGTGTATGCCAATAAGCAATCCTAATTTGATTCCGTCAATGACCTCCAACTTCATTTATGTCCCACGGAAACAGAACCTCAACAGTTTGCCCCCAAACAGACGGTTCTTTCATATATAACGTGAATAGAGCTATACCTTGGAGGAGCATTATTTTTCAGGATTTTACCTTAAGTTCTATGTCTTCAATCCACTCAAGTTCGGCTGAACCCAAAACGACAGTTTAGGGAGCCGGTCCAGTGACTTCAATACTGACGCCCCGGTCTCCATCTGCCAACAAGGCTTCCACCTTCTGTTACTATAAGACTGTGTGCGGTATATAGTCACCATTTCTGGGGCAAAAGCCAACCGATACTCTTTGCGATTATGGTGGGCGGTGTGGTTCCTAGCGTGAGGATTCAGACAAAGATCATCGGAACTCTAACATGTACAATACAATGGGGATAACCGTTGGGGTGAACGGGAATTATATTTGACAGCTATACTTATATTTTCACTTTTAATCATGTTAGCAATTTAAAGTTTTAGCTACAACTTCTGAGTCTGCGCTTCTCGGGTTCATTTTGTTGCGAGAGCAACACTTAGGTTCTGTTGTGAATTTTTTTTTTTTGTCCTAGTCGCTCAATTTCGTCTTATTACTAGAAGACGGTAAGGGGCTAACGTACGCGGTTTTTCTGGAAAGTTTGGACCTTAAGCCGGATTGACGAATATGACATTGCAATTCGAAAAGCTCCGTAGAACTCTTGCCTGGGGCAAAATGGGATGGTTTTTGCTTGTAATTGAGCCAGAGCCTACTGTGGGTGAAGTGAAGTGGAGTTGTATAGCCTATGTCAGAGAGGACTGTCTGAAGTTACGCAGCCAAGCTTTCGTTTCATCAAACCATGTATCTGCTTTCGACTGGAAAGCTCCGTTCTAGCAGGCAAGCAGACCGGCACCATTTTTAAACTGAAGATGGACTAAAATCTATAAGTGCGAAATATGTGCGGCAGTTCCCTGGCCCCGCAACCAATATATCTTCTTTGAGTGATTAATAGAAAAATTTACAGAATCAGAAAAGTGTCATTTTCCCACGGATCCGAAAGTGCTGCCATCTATTGTTTCTACCCATTTCTGTTCGTGATTTCAGCTGAGTTTATCATTCCATTTCTTACACTTGGGAGTGAGGAAGAGAAATGATATTAGATGGGCCTCTTAAGCTTTACAAGTTCTCTCACTGCCAAAGAAATTAGAGCTTATCCTTTGCTCCTTTCTAAGTGGTGCTACTAGAAAGTTGGCCTACGGCAAAAAAAAATAACTTTTGAACTAATGCAGATAGAATTTTATTTTTAGCTACAATAGGTAGATCTTTATCAGCTGATCAAAGTATATGTCATCTGTTTTTTCTGGAACAAAAATTCCTTCATGAGATACAACAGCTCGAAAGTTTGGAGGGGTTGACAACTTCAGTGGTGAGGTAAGCTACACACTGAAACCAAAAACAGGCCGATGACAATTGTGAGACATATAGGGTACTTTTAAGCAACAATCTGCTGTTAGACCATAATCATCTTCGGTGATTATGGCTAGCAAAGTTGGTAGTTTGTGTACCTATCAATCCTATTATTTCTGTCTTGTGTATTTGATCTTGAAGAACAATTTGGTACCATGTCTATCACGGGGAGATCGACTTGTAAGTAAGAATCGGTGGCTAGATGGGGTTCATGAGGGGCTATAAACTTGTGAAAATTAGTGCACGTTTTTTGTATCTCTATAAACAGAGGGTAAGAAAACTAGTCTCCTTGGTCTATCACTGTAACATGGAATTAAGTCTTTGAGGGGTTGTTAACTTTAGTGGTAGGGTACAAACTCAAACAAAGAATAGGCGGAACCCAGTTGTGAGACATGTCAGGGATTTGTAAGTAATAATCTGCTGTTATACCATAATCATCTTCGGCGGTGAGAGGTTTCTGACCGTGTTAATGCAACGGTTACAAATGAAAAAGTAGAACAACGACAGAGTTTTGAAATAATTAGCAGATTGGCATCTATGGTATTTTTATCCTGAAAAGTTAAGGATAGCTTTACAATACGAACTAGATTATATAAGATAATGTTCTAAGTTTTCACGAGTCACGATGTCTACGATTGAAAAGGATAAGGTTCAACTGGGTGCAAAGTCAATTTAGTCCCTACTTCAGATTTTCTGTAGTTTTGTTTTACTTGTAAGCAGAAATCGACTGTTAGACCATAAACATTTTCTGCGACGAAGTGCTTGTAACTTTTGCTAGTCGGTGTACCTATTAATACTGTTATTTGTTTCTGGTGTATTTGAACAGAAAACAATTTAGTACTGTGCCTATCACGGGGAGATGGACTTGTAAGCAGGAATCGGTTGCAAGAAGGGGTTCATAAGAAAATTAGTGGTCTATCACTGTAACTTAGAATGAAGTCTTTGAGAGGTTGACAACTTTAGTGGTAGGGTACATACTCAAACAAAGAATAGGCTGAACCCAACTATAAGACAAGTCAGAGACTTGTGACTAACAATCGGCGATTACTCCATAATCATCTTCCGCGACGAGGGGCTTCCGACTCTTTCTAGTAGGTGCACCTAATTTGTTTCCGGTGTTTTTGATGACAAGAAAAGTCTGGATCATGTTGTCATTCAAGAATCGGCTGCTACAGCATTGTCATTTTCATACGAGGCTAGAATGGTCTATGGTGATGGTCTTTCACTGTAACCTAGAATTAAGTGTAAACGCAACAGCTACAAATGATAATGTAAAACATCCATATGTTTCGCAATAATTAGTAGAGTGACATCTATGGTATTTTTAACTAAAAAGCTATGGATAGCTTGATAATGCCAACTAGATTATATAAGATAATGTTCAAAGTTTCCACAAGTCACGATGTTTACGACTGAAAAGGATAAAGCTCAACTGGCTGCAAAGTCAATTTAGTCCCAACTTCCGATATTCTGTTGTTGTTTTTTTCCAACGCTGAGGAGAACCAAGTGAAGAAAGATATTCTTCATGGACTGGAACGAACCAATTTGAAAACTCGATGGTTTGACAAATTCAGCATTTAATCGTTAGCGAAGAAACAATATCAAAGTGTTGCTCTTGCAACACTTTAGTCGGCGAAGCCGAACAAAGGTTGCTGTAACACTTCACGTTGCCCAGGCAACGTAGGTCTAGTTATTAAATGCACACCCAGAGATGTTTGCAAGAAAAGTAGGGAGTAGATTTAATTCAATAACGTATAACTATTAAAGTTGAACCGCAATGGAAAAACAACACGACCGTTGGTAATCGTGGTCAGAATTTGGAACGGAGAACGGACCCATGACGACGACAGAAGAAGTACAACTAGATGCCCTTGCGCATTTTGTAAGCATCCAAAGGGTATTCTTTAGCTACTATAGTGTCAAGCCGAAATATCCAGCTTTGCCGACACCCATCTTCAGATTCAGTGCGGTCAATATAGTCGGAAACTTGTAACGACACGAAGTATTTAATTCTAGATGATTATAATAACTTTCGCAGAGCGACTGTTGGCGCAAATCCCCTGTTTGCTCGAACAGTCGCATTGCCTCGTAGTCTCCAAGTCCCTTTTTCTCATATTCGCATTGCCTCACACGCAGTGCCTTTTTGCCCGATTTTGGCAACCCATCAAACGAAGAGAAAAAGCTAGTATAAAAGGAGCAATGAAATTGTATGTAAGGGAGTCTTAAGCTAGTCTTAAGACAGTGGTGATCGTTGGATTAACAGATGTGTTCGATGTATGCAGAACTTCAATATTAAACGTAAGTGTGTTTTCTATCCACTGTGTATTGAATATAGGACCTAGGACCTACAGTCCGAAATTCCCCCTCCACAGTTACGAACCAACCCTTCGAGGATTAAGATCAGAGTACCGGTATAGTCTAATATGTACCAGCCGCTCGGGTACACGCTACACGTATATTAGATGCTCGGTTTCGTACAACAGTTAAAGCATACACGATTAGAGAGAGATACTCCTAATTTAACAAACTATCTTCAAACGGACTGTGTCTTTCTGATCAACTAGTTGTCACAGTCTAGGGGTCTCGTGCCCTAGCTACTCCCTTTTTGACATTGATTACTAAACAACTGTACTGAAATAATTAATTTTTCTCATTATTCAAATCCACTTTACACAAAAGGTATGAGTCGGACAAAGCTTATAATATGGTTTTCTTATTATAGATACAAAAAATGTCAAGCTTACCTTAGCTTCCCGCAGCATGGTGTCTTTAAATTAAGTATCCTTCAGGTGAGCGAACTAAGTTTTGTGTCCGTTAAGTTCAGCCGATTGAGGGGTTGGAATTAGGTATATTTCTTTATTGCTTTCGGTTTCTTCTGAGAAATCAGCTCCACCTAGAATAAGATAGTTACCATCAAAGTTTGCTGCCAATTGAAGTTATAGTTATTTGCTTAAGTATCCTGCTTTAGGCTAAGCATTAAAACTACCCGCAAATTTACAGAAATTGAGACTGAATTCACATTTCACTTTATGACGGCACTGGAACTGGATTGGATGTGTCGGGATACTTATATTTCGCAAAACTTTACTCATGAGTCAAGCTCCACAATCTCACAAGATTTCCGGCTTTATCAGACATTCACTTAGAAAATAGAACTTTAAAGATCTAAAGCTCTATTCCATTTGTGTTCGAAAAATATTGTCGAGATAGCAACTCTGCAACGGAAAGTTATTCAGCAAAACTATTTGAGGATATGCGTTATGTAATCGCCATGGCTTGAAAAGCTGCTTTTACTCACTGAAAAGCAGAAAAATAAAAAGATAAGCAGGGAAATAGGCAGCTAGCTACATCACCTGCAACTTTTTCGTCGATTGTAGAGACGAAATTTCTTTTGCCATCGAAATACTTAAGAATCGTCATGCAAAAAATTGAAGTTCAAAAACAGATTCAGCGTATCTCCATACCATCCATATCTCCATAATCAACTTCACATATATCTTCAACTTTTAACAAATTTTCCGATTTCAGCAGGATTCGTGGTGAAATGTGTCCAGGTATAAATGATTGTCATACACGAATTCAGCATGCCTTCTTACCCATAAATCGAACACCTAATGAAATTCATATAAAACTTTTACTTTTAACAGATTTTTCGGTTATGGCCGGGTTCCCGGCAATCTACTTGTCCGGCGACAAAAGATTTTCATATTTCGGATTCAGCCTGTTTCACTATTTTTAAATCGAATTTCATATTAATCTTTTATTTTTTACAAACTTTCCGGTTTTAGCCGGATTCGGGCCGATCTAATTGTCCGACGAGAAAATCATTTTCATATTCGGATTTAGCATGTCTCCTTACCCCGAAATCGGATATCTGATCAACTTCAGATAAAACTTTTACTTTGAACAAACTTTCCGGATTCCGGGCTCAGCGTGTCGTCTTACCCGTAATCAACTATCTCATTAGCTTTTAAAAAATATATTTTTCGTCCCTTAATTTGAAACCCCTCACCCTCCCCTAAATATGCAGCTATCCGGCCCATCTACAAACTCGACCTTTCCCTTGACTCGAAGAGTCCTCAAACCAAGTTTTATCGTCTCAAACCAAGTTATCGTGCTGACAGACGGTTGGACGGACGGACGGACAGACGGACAACTTTTGCGATGTCATAGGTATCCCTCCACTAACGTTTTGGGATCCCAAAAACTAGTCAATCATGTTGAAGTAGACGATATAGAATCGATTTAAGTTTTAAAACGCTGTTTCCGATCCATTCCGATTCCTTTTTTCATAACAAAGAAGTTGCTACCTAAAGTTGAGCTGTATAGCCTATGTCAGAGATGACTATCTGAAGCTATGCAGCCGAGCTTTCGTTTCGTCAAACCCTGTTTCTGCTTTCGAGTGGAAAGCTCCGTTCTAGCAGGCAAGCCGACAAGCACCAGTTTTAAACTGAAGATGGACTAAACTTTATAAGTGCGAAATATGTGCGGCAGTTCCCTGGCCGCCAAGCCAATATTTCTTCTTTGAGTGATAAATAAAAAAAAAATTCAGGATAAAAAAAGTGTCATTTTCACACGGGTCCGAAAGTGCTGCCATATAAAATACATTTCAAAGAGGGGAATATTCAAAGTATAGGTGTGGCTTGCAGGGGCGTCGTAAGTGCTTTTTCCCTGGGGGGGGGGGGGGGGGGGCTCAGAGCCAAATTTTACCAAATCTCTCAAGAATTTTACCAGATACTAGAAACTCAGAATTCCAGTTTAAATTATGGAACAGAAACGATTACGTAGGAAGAACAACATGAAAGGGCAGCATGAAAGACGATGAGCCAACTATTAAGAGGCGTTTTGGCGAGGCCCACTTGGAGAATATATTGTCGGACACGACTGCAGTAACAGCTTTTTACCTATTGTACCCAAGAGAAACTTAAATCGAGCGCCGCAAGCGAAAATTTTCGAAATCCAATTTTTGTTTTCTCCTGTAGGCTAAAATTTAACTGCTGCTCTTACAAATTCCATCATTTAACGTGATTTTTTTTTTAAGTTAGCTTTTCGCTGATGAGCTTCAGCCTCCAAGTCATGTTCGATAAATGAATAATTAAGAATATATAGCCGTTCGGAAAAATCAGGAGAAAATAAGGTATAATAGCGAAATATCAGTAGAAAATCAGTAGATCAGAAGACTCAAAAATAAATTAGTAGGAGACCTAAAAAAACGTAGATCTCCTGATAAATCAGGAGTAGTGGAAGTGGAAGCACTGGTCATAATTATCCCTCAGCTTACGTTTTGGGATCCCAACAACCAACTAATATTGGTAAAAATCGACCTTATCAAGAAAAAAAATTCGTATTCCATTGATCAGTGACATGGTTTCCAAATATTTTTGGCCGAAAATGTCACTTTTTCACTCAGAAAGTGCCATTCGGTGTCATTTACAAGTTCAGAAAGTGTCACGAAAAGTGTCACTTGTCGGATATTTTCCACCAAAAAAATACACAAGGGGGACGGGAGCGCAACACCCTTCAATCTCTCGATATCTAAAGACGTGTTTTTAAGTGACAGATTTCAGAATTTATGGCAATATTCATCCAATTTCCGTTTAAAAGTGGATATTACTTGCCGATTTTGAACACTGGTCCGGCTGGTCTACCCCACTCCCAAAAAACAAAAAAATCGGTATTTACAGCGAAATCATCGTCAAGCCGTTGCCCTGAGAATCCCGGCACATGATCCAAGATAAAAACGTACACAACCTTTAGATATGCCCCAACCTTTAGATAGTTTGATGAGAGATCAAACTATCACAATATTTACTTCAATCATGTTTAGGTTTGCTTCTGTCGAAGATTCCTGATTTAATCCGAGTTTTAGACAAGAATTGCGGTCACTCCTGCAGCTTTGTAACTAACAGAAATATATATTTCTATAAGCTAACTAATACTCGGAAAGTTTCATAAAAGTGTCATTCTAGCAAAAAGTGCCACAATTTGGCCTGAAAGTGTGGAAACTGTGGAAGGTTTTTTCACCGACTTCAAAAAGTGTCATAATTACACCAAAAGTGTCACTTTGGCAACCCTGATCAGTGATCTATTACAGAATTGTGTCTGTGTCACAGAACTCGAAGATCCAGACAGCGGACAATCAGGTTGGGGCGAAAACTTTAGGTAGTATAAACGATGGACCCAAAATTATATTAAATATAGAAGACAAAATTAGTTTCCCCAAATTGACTAGTAACTCCCGAAATTTGTTGGGTGATGCTTTTGCACCATCGAACAAGGTTCAAACTCGGAAGCTGCTTCTGAAATTTTTTGAACTTCACAGTACAGCAATATTTTCAAAATTATAGACGGAAGAGATTAATTAATGTATTTGTGTGGCTGTAACAGTAAATTTATTTTTTTCCAGTCTCGAAACAAGCAATTAGGATATAAGGTGCCATATACTGCATAGATTGGATTTGTTTAATATAGGGATACAGAAAATCTGACTGGATTGTTCTTTGCTCTTAGGTTTCTGGCAAACGTAAAGCTCGAAAGTAGTTTCTCTCTCGTTCGTCTCATTATAGATATTCCTTCTGCCCGAGCTGACTGCAAATTATATTTGACGGTGCGAAACGGTTATGTCTGCTACATATTATTAGAGCTATATTTTGGCCATTCTTGGCAAGGGTACTCTTCAGGCTCAAGCAGGAAAATGCCTGGAAAATTCTAACAAATCAGCTGGAAAATTACTGTTCAATTTCCAGCTTGTGCCGCTTGAGCCTGAAGGGGACGCTTGCGAAGAAGGACCGACAAATAGCTCTAATAGAATGTAACTGATTTATCAGTTTTGCACCGTCAAATATTCTTTCTAATTGATCACCCAATGCAACTAACTGCCTCTGCATCTCGCCAATTGCTATCACCCTACAACATCTTCGTCCAAAAAACGAGACAGAGATGAAATCTCCCTGATATTTCGCTACCATCTTCGCAGCGAAAACAAATCCGAAGTTGAATACACCCTCGCCCTTCGCCAAATATGAGGCTGAGGTAGAATTGCCCTCTCTTTTGCCATCTTTTTCGCAGCCAAAACTAAGGTCGAAGGGAAATCCGCCTTCGCCCTTTACTAAACACAATAGCGATCACGAGATCTCCCTCTCCTTCGCCTTCCCTTTCGCAGCTAATATGTGGGTCGAAGTGTAATTCGCCATCAATATTCGTCCTCGATATATTTTCGCCGTATTTCGGTACCAAAATTGCTGTTTCGTCCTCGATTCGAGGTGTAAAAAGGCATTTGACGTGGAGATTTTCCGTACGAGTGGGACGGAACTCAATGGCGAGAAAATGCATTAGGTTAATGTATGAAATTGACGGAGCCAAATGGTTTCGGGCTCTGTGGGGGGTGTTGGAAGTGGGTTTCCTGGAAGTCCGGTAGTCGCCAGTTAGAATAATTTCAGAGGTACTAAGACAAGGAAACTTTGCACGCATATTAATGACCCTACTCAATTGACTTAAGAACACAACATACCTGACGGACTGACGGATTGGCTTCTGCAAATTGCGAAGGAGTGATCTCATTCAATTGAAACTTAATGGGTGATAAGAATCGATGACCTAGACATGTAAAATATGCTTTCGAACTACATACGACCATGAATGGTGGAATCGGGTGGGGGGGGGGGGTTGTGTGTGTGCAGAAACCGGATATTTGCAAATAGGCTTTGCTCCAATGTCAGTAAAACTTGATGGACGGGAACAGGGGATTAAGAGAAACAACGTTTATGTTTCCAAGTCCTCGTCGGCCACAGTGAGGGGGGAGACAGCCAGACACTTTGAGGCTCACATAGGGGTCAAACGAGCGCATCAGTTTTAAACGAAACTTGGAATAAAGAGAGAGCATATACTCCAAACGACATATTTTAGGGTCCAAACCGGATCCGACAACGGTGGGGGTGGGGTACCGAAATTTTTAAAAATGCTCCGATTTTAGTGAAACTTGAAAGATGGTATGAAAGAAGATGCTTTAGATGATCCATCTTTGAGTCCGAACCATATTGCCACGGTAGGGGGAGATGGGGGGAGTATCGGAAATTGTGTAGCACGTCTAAGGATCAAACGAGTGGATTTGTTTGGCTGAAATTTGGGAGTTTGAACAGTCATGCGCATTTGGTACAGATAATCCAAGACGATGCCGGAACTGCTCAGAATTGAGTGAAAATAAATATCCTCTTTCTATTTTCGAACCACGTTATGTTCTGGTGGGTGTATTTTGTGACGTTCTCATCTACTTTCTTGTACGGCCTACTCGTAACAAGTGCCATATGAGCTCGTAGCTCTTGTTGAATTCTGCATTTCTCTTTGTCCTAAAATAGCTAGCCTTTCGCGCAGACGGCATAAATTTTTACCTAGACCGAGCTTAGACTAGGTAATAAATGTATTTGAAATACGATGAAACACTCTGCAAGTTGGAAGTACGTGTCCATGTTCGAAAAGATGCTCTTTGCATAATTGCTGTCAAGTTTCTCATTTCAGCAAAAGCTTGCAGTGAGAATAGCTTGCACTTTCAGGTCTTTCACCCGTCTAAAAAAGAGCGATTAGCATTTGGGAAAACCATTGCCGCACCTTCAAGCCTTTCTCATTAACCCAAATAAGAACTTGTCAGAAGCTTCTAACAACAAACTAAATTACAGTCTTTGATGTCTTAGTGGTCCTGACTTGCGCACTTAGCTCCATTAGTAAATGCAAAAAGTTATGGTCAAGACCTCATTCTCAATAATGCGTATGTGACTCTCACAGATATGTTTAACAAAGACAATGATCGATAGATTTACTATTTATTATTCAAGTCACTATTGCGATATGTTTAGTTCTATCGCACCCGAGCTAAACACAGTAATGAAGGTCTGATATTAAAACTTCTATGACACCTAAAATATCAGTCTTTCTCGTGAATTATTATTTCAATCAGGTATCTCAAAGGGGATATCCCTGCTGTAATAAAATCTTATCCATCCGTATGTCTGCCTGTCTGTGACCCTGACCGTCCACCAACGGATTGAGATATTTGTACCAAAATTTAGGGGACTTCGCAGGTTTTGGAAATAGGCTAGAAGCGAGGCAAAGTGTAATGGTGGATGACGCGGCATAAGATCAGAACAGAGTAGATTAGTAAACATACGAAATAAGTTTAGCATGCGATACCGTCTTTTTCTGCTTAGACAGAAATGTCAGCCGAACACGGTAAAAGTGGGGAAGGGGGTGGGGTTGGAAAGTATATGCTGACATAGACAAGCAGTTCAAAATATTATAAGTGATGAAAGAACACCGCCCATGATGAAAGACCGGTTTTTTGGCAAACTTAAGGTTAGGATTTCACCAGACATACTTGAGTAGTCCAGCAATACAGCACCTGATTGATTTGCCAGACATGGCAATCGATCAATTTATTTTGCTTTTCTACGCTCGTTGCCCAGAGCTTTTGAAATTGAAACTGAAATTTTTGTGCAACTGATCAATTTATTTTTCTTTTCTACGCTCATTGACGACTGGCCCAGAGCTTTTGAAATTTCCGCGCTGGGTTAGTACGAGCTTGAAAAAAAGTAAATCGTCCCGGTGCCGCAGAGGCAACGGCAAGCGATAACAAGAATGGCGTATGGTTGAAGCGCGATTTATGGGACATTATAGATATTTATTTGCAAAGGATTTTACAAAAAAAAAAGCATAATAGCTGTGCATTGGGCTTTAAAACTGTTTTCCTCCTTGTTTTTTGCTTTACATAACTCTTTTCTGTCAACAGTCATCCAGTATGTCATTTCTGGCTTTCGATTTCAGTGCTGACTGCTGGCGGATTTTTCCACAGGGCTAATACTCGACTCGATATGAATCGAAAGCCTAATCGCTTATTCACCCTTCAGATAGCTTATGCAAAGATCTCAGGTGTGATTGTTACTGTTCATCCAGCGTGCCTGGAGGCATTTTTTTTCATCGGATTTAATGAGGGACTTATACGGACGGTTATGAGCACGGAGACGTAAACCAAACTTGCCGTACCTGATGATATAAGACGACTGCTTGGCAGATGGCTCTCAGTCAGAGATCGAAAATTGTGATATCTCTTACTAATTCCGCTCTTTAGAATAGGCGGGTTACAAATAAATTACATATTTACTACATTAAACACAACATATCAACGTATTCTGGTTCAGCGCTTTAAAGCCGACTATTTTGTAAATTTTGTGAAGAAGATAAATGTAAGATAAATAGATCAACAGGTTGTTGAGTAGAAAATCTTTCATCTGCTTTCGTTTCTAGGGGTGTTTTGCAATTTCTCTCGGTCAGAAAAATGAAATATATTATATTCTGCTTATTACCTATCAATATTTTGCACAGTCTTAATTTATTGAATAAAGATCTTTCGCGTGCGGATTACTGCGGAAAACTGCCGCTTGGTCCCATAACATTTTCAGGACGTCCAGATTTTGATTAGCGACGGAAATGGAAAGTTCAGCAATGCTTACGCCGACTCGGTCAGTCGGTTTCGCTTTCAAAGTTAACAAATCGTTAATGATCACGTATATAGGTGTTACGATAATGTATGACGTTTTCAGACTCCTCCGTTCCTGCAAAAAACTGGTTTTCTATTTCTGTGAAGAGCTCGGTCTTCGGTTGTCGGCTTGGGAAAATGCTATTTTGATTGAATTGTTTCTTGTAGTACTTGGAAGAGGAATACCAGTGAAAAATCTACCCATTTTTTTTGTATCCCAAAAAGTTAGTGGAGGGATACCGATGACATCGCACAAGTTGTCCGTCTGTCCGTCCGCCTGTCTGTCTGTCAGCACGATAACTCTCGAAGAGAATGATATATTTTGATGAAACTTGGTGTCAGGATTCTTCGAGTCAAGGGAAAGATCGAGTTCGTAGATTGGCCCAATAGCTGGATATTCAGGGGAGGGGGAGAGGTTTCAAATTAAGGGTCGAAACAAATATTTTTTAAAAGCTAATGAGATAGTTGATTAAGAGGTAAGACGATATGCTAAACAAGAATATGGAAATCATTTTCTTGCCGGACGAGTAGTTCACCCGGAATCCAGTCAAAACAGGAAAATTTGTCAAAAGTAAAAGTTTTATCTGGAGCTGATGAGATGTCCGATTTAGGAGTAAAGAGGCATGCTGAATCCGAATGTGTAAATGATTTCCTCGTCGGACAAGTAGATCGCCCGGAATCCGGCCAAAACCGGAAAATTTTTCAACAATAAATGTTTGATCTGAAGTTAATTAGAGGATCGATTTACGTATAGATAATCATGCTGAATCCGAATATGAAAATTATTTTCCGATGGACAAGTAGATTGCCCAGAATCGGCCAAAACCGGAAAATTTTGTGAAAGTAAAAGTTTTACGTGAGTTTCATTAGGTATTCGATTGACGGTTAGGAAGATATAATGAATTCCTGCATGACAATCATTTTCTACCTGGACACATATTTTGCCACTGTTGTGGCTAAGAAAGCCCCATCTATTTTGTTATCATTCCCAGCCAAGGTGTAGACACATACGCCATCTAGGCAGGCAATAAATACAGGTTATTTCTGGTAGATGACTTATGTCTCTAGTTGTCTTCGTTACCTGGAAGAAAACGGTGCATCGTCATGATCATTACTTGGTAATGTCCGGTATCGAGACATGGCAACTTAACATCTTAACATCTTTGTAAATAGCACTGAGAAGTATACGTTTATTTATCCAGAGAGAAAAACAAGAGAGCGTCTGAGCCCTAGGCTACCTACGACATCCCTACCCCTCGTTTTGTTGATTGGTTTTGAGAGGGGACCCTAGGTCAGGCCCACCGGTCTTCAGATTTCTACTCTATCCATCAGGTCCCAGTGACCCTATTCAAGACCTAGCCTTATTCACCACCCTCGAAACCACTTCACTGGTGACATCTTTTGACGAACCTAGTCTCCAAGACCACCACGCCGTTGCGAATTTTTGTTTGAAATTTGCAATGTTTCACGTACTGTCGATCCCAACCACCCAGACAGGCAATTTTAGTTGGTTCTAGATTTTCTGGAACTAGCTAGTGGAGACGTCTGAATTATTTTTAGCACTAGGCTATATCTGGTCACCCTGCCCCGAGCCGATCCCTACTTGTATATTGGATTGTGATTGGATATATTTTGTATTGGATTGTGAGACTTTTCAACTACCACACAGTGAGTGTTTGTGTGTAGTACCCCAACGGTCAACTCTTTTTCTCAGTTACCCAGTACTTCTGTGGAAAATAGCTCCAAATTTTTGCACTTTTCACGGTTTTCCGAATTTCGCGTAGTGTATCGACTGTACCCCCTCGTAACACTCGACAATTCATAGTGATTCCTTTATTTCAGTATAACTTGGTTTTCAGGATCTTTTGCTAGTTGTGGGGTGTGTCCCTCTCGGAAAGTGGGAAAATTTTGAATTTTTGGAACGCAGTAATGTTTAAAGCTTTGCTTGTAGAACATTGCTTGCTGAAGTTGTTTTGACATGAATTATTGCTGTTAAAATCCCCATTGCAATTTTACCATAATTTTGGGGAATTTTTGGTCAATCTTTACGCGATTTGCATAAACTAAAATTCAACATTGTTTGTTGTTGCTGTCTTGTCCGATTGGAATTTGTCACAATTGCTTGGGAATTATTTTGTTTGGTTTGTGAGACCAAAAGACAACATTTTTCTTGTTGTCTGTTGTTGTTGTTGATCCAGGTGGGATTTCGACTCCCAAGTTTGTGAGCGAGCCAAATGCGAACCAACAAGGCCAGAATTTATCCAGGCCGGTTTGTTCTGCTAGCACCCCAATTGGTCGGTCGGTCACCTCTTTCTACAGATGTTCCCCCTTTTGGTCGTATCACCTCTTTCTACAGATTTTACCCCTTCTGGTCGAGCCCCTCTTTTTAAGGAGGTTACCGCTTGTGGCCGAGTACCTGCTGATTATTCTTATTCGGGCTTCTGTATCTCAACAGTCCATGGAGACCGCTTGGACTGAGACCTGGTTCACATGAGTCTGAGCATTTCCAGACTCCCTTCAGAAGATTGGTTAAATCTTCCCCTGTGGATGGCCATTCTGGACGTCAGGAAGATTATATGAACAGGAAGTTGCACGGTAATGACGCGTTTTGGCCCAGTAGTCGTTTGCAAAGGACGCCACCTTCTGGCATACCGACAGCAACAGCTCTAGCTTCTACTTCTACAACAACTACTGTCGTAACTACATGTGCTCCACTCAGGAGGCATGATGGTTCAATGGCTGAGCTTCGAGCTACAACGACGACTGCACCCAGCAGACCTAAAAGGTTCGAGTCCAATTTAGTGGCTGACTGGCGTGATAGAAGTTTTAACCAGAATTTTCCTCCACAGCCTACTCATCAGGAGAGTTTTAGGCAGAACCAGTTTCAGCACAAGTTTTTACAACAGCAGCATCAAAAGCAAAAGATCGAACAACAATTTTGTTGGCAGCAACAGTTTTTTCATCACCCTGCTGGATATGTGGATTTCCAAACAGATGACTGGGATTACCAGAAAAATCTGTATGTAACCTAAAGACAGGGCACAAGCTCAGACGTATCTGCCCCTAGGGAAAAAAGGCACAACCACAGGAAATCTGGGAAGCAAGGTCACAGGAAGGATTGCTTCCTTTAGACCCCATCCCAGGCCCCTCAAGGTTGCACAATCCAGCAGCAGTTGTGCCTTTTCAGCCAACTTTGCCACCAAGGCGTGAGCTGAGATTTTCAAACAGCAAAGCAAGTTACAGCAATAAGCAACATCAAGATACACCGCACGAGCGTACAGCCACAAACAACTCTTCAAGGCATACTGCTCCAAACGGTCCCCCTCAGCGTAATATTCCCAGTTTTGACAGGCAGAATCTGAAAGCTGGTCGGGAGCATAGGGTACCTCAGGCAGGGAGTGGTTTTCCTCCCCAGTATTTACCGAACTCTAACCCTTCTTCAAGTCCTAGCCGTTCGCCAAGTCTAACCCCAAGCGGTAGTAGTAGGCTTTCTCGTTATATTGGAAACAGATTTAGCAGGACATCGGACCAACAATTCCTCCTGACAATGATTGATCGACTGCTTCGAACACAGGCACGGTCACAAACCGAGCATCAGAGGCAAATGGATAAAAACTAACGACGGCTTTCAGAGTCTCAGGCGGGAATTCAGAGGCAACTGGCAGAGTCACAGGCGGAAAACCAGAGGTTTCTGATTCAAGCCGTGATCAAGAGCCAACAGGAATCAATCCAGTCTGATTCTTTTCGGTCAACACAAATGGTGAAGATGACCGAGTGTGAAGATGTGGACCTGTATCTGCTCAACTTTGAACGGGATGTCACACTAATGGGATGGCCCTAGGAACAATGGGTGGCAAAGCTTCAGCAATTTTTGAACAACAGGGCCGAAGCTGCATATGCCGCTCTGCCTCTGAGAGATTTGAAAGATTTTAGGAAGCTGAAAACAGCTATCCTGGAACGTTGCCAGCTTCGCAACGCATACTACAGGAAACGCTTCCGTACTGAAAGAAAGGCGTATTCAGAGCCCTACAAGGAGCTTAGCTATCGGCTAGCTGACCTTGGCTTAAGATGGCTAGACGCCAAGGATTACGACCTGATCGAGAGCCCAGAAGACAGAGCCGCACTTTTCGAAAAAGTGGTTCAGAAAACACTGCTGGAGCAGTTCACTGAAACCACTCATCCTGATCTGAAAATTCATCTCAGAGAGAAGGATACAGAGTCGTTGAGAGAAGCTGTAAAGGAAGCAAAGGCAAGATGCATCATGAGCCATTGAGAATCATGAAAATGTATCTTAGGTCAAAAGTATATTTTTTGTTTCACTTTGCAGTAAAGATACACAGTTTCAGGGGGCTCAAACTCATTTGTAAGTATATACTTGAGGTACAAATGAACATGGGCCCTTGGGTATTATGAAAGTGTACTGTTATATCAGAAACAGGTCTTCTGGTCAAATTATGAAGTTCCGCAAAAATTCTTGTAATCCGTGATTCCAATTCCCTCCACTCCCCAAAAGATGTCCCACCTGCCGAATTTCATCGTCCAAGTACATCTGTAGGTACCTTAAGTCGCAATCACCGGAATTCTGGGAACCCCCTCTCCCCCCCCCCCTCCGAAAATGCGCCGACCCGGTCCGTTTCTATCAAAATGTATTTATATACTCCCGGCAACTGTCCAGAAGGTCCCAAACCTTTCGTGTTCGCCAGCCCTTCTTCAGTAACCGAGCTGTTCCTCTATGGAACAGCTTTTCCGAACCAACTATCACCAGCGACACACCCGAAGGTTTCAAAAAGCGACTCGATGAGGACTGGCGCGGGCAGCCCTTGAAAAAACGACTGGTGCGCCCCGGAAGTAACAACCACAACATAGCACCATCATCATTCGCAAGCTACTCATCGGGATACAACATCCTTATTGCTTGCAAGTGCAATTTAAGGTAATTTAAGGTAATATCTTGTCCTTGTTCTTCTCACCGAGTGTCGTCCCAATCCCTCGACTCTAAGCCAGTCCCGAGGTTTCCGTTCCCCCTGCAATCCCTCCCCCAGAGATGTCGGATCCATGTGAAACATGTGTTCTTTCTACTTATCAAGTCGCTGGTTGGACCCGTCACGTCAAGGAACTTTATCTAGCAGCGAAATTCGCTTTTTTGGATTGGATTTACGCGGGCAGGATCAAGGATGATCAGTTAGACCAGGTTAGAAAGCTACTTAACAGTAAGTATAGGAGTGCTTCCAGGTGGTGTAAAAAACACGTGGAAAAGCTGAAAGCGTCTGCGTTAGCAGCTTCCCTCGGGGGCTGTAAGTTTAAGCAGTTCTGGAGTACTGTTAGTAGGCACGGTAGATCAACTGTCCCTAAGATGGCGGATGTTGTTGGTGGCGTAGTTGGCTCAGTTGCTGTTGCTGACCTTTGGGCAAATCATTATTCAGAGATTTTTTCGTCGGTTCCCTCTAATGTGGGTAGTGTAGAGGATCGTGCCCGGCTGTGTGCGACTCTTGTTTCTAGTGAGCAGCTGATAGCACACGAGGCTGTTGCCAGGGTGCTTTCTGGGCTTACTGGGGGCAGAGCGGGTGGTCTTGACGAGATAACTGCTAACCATCTGAAGCATGCTGGGTCGACGTTTACTTGTATGTTAACATGTCTCTTTAATGGGTTTTTGGTGCATGGTTTCGTGCCCGAAGAGTTGACAGAAGTGTACATATCCCCTATCCCTAAATCTTCGGTGTTGGATGTTAGTAGCCTCGGTAGTTACAGGCCCATTGCTTTGGCCGCTGTTGTATGGAAAGTGTTTGAAAAGTGCCTTATAGGTATTATTGAACCTCAGGTTCGAGCTTCTCATTACCAGTTTGGGTTCAGAGCGAGGTCGTCTATCGAGTTTTGTATATTTTTTGTAAAGTCGGTTATCCACTATTTTTGGCTTTTTTCGTCTCCAGTTTTTGTATGTTTTATTGATGCGAAGGCTGCATTTGACCGGGTAAATCACGAAAAACTGCTGGGATGCCTTCTTAGTAGTTATATAAAGGGGGTTCTGGCTCACCCTCCCCCCAATTTCAAAACCCCATTTTAACATCAATTTCTTAAACTTTAACATCCTTTTTACCAAATTACCCCCCTTTTTAAGAACATTTTTATTTTCTTACTTCCAAAATAAAGGATACAAGAAATGAGAATATTACCCTTTACTACATATAAAATACTACAATATACTACTACTTTTTTTTTTTTACATTTTTCATTTTTTATTCAAATATTACTGAGTAAACAGTTCTAAATCCACATATGTTTCTTTGTTCTTGTTTTCGCGTACAATAGGCTGCAAAACCAGATTTTTCTTTAAAAGTAATTCGTTAGCAATAGCATTATATTTCTGTGTTATAAACAAATCACAGGGTTTGTCATTATGATTAATAACTACAACCAACTTATCACCATATTTTGTCTTGGCAATTCTCATTTTAACAATAGTATATTTCAGTTCTAACACTAGTTCTTCTTTCCTGATTGTCTCATTGTATTTATTCATTCTGATTGTATTCAAGACTTCCTTTGTGGACTCCATTTATTAGTGGATGATTTTATTAAATAAAAATCCCAATCGCTTTGAAACATCTGGTAATAGAAACCAACCACGTTTATCACATAAATGCGATAGATACAAACGCAGTACTGAGTTTGCATGATGATATGATGATTACCGATTTTGAACTTTATAAAATATTTTTGCAAAACCCCACACCCCCAGACTTTGAATTAAGAGGTGTGATGTTGGTACACCCCGATTGGTGTAGTGTTTGTGGTGATGTGGCCTTAGTCTGGGGGGCCCTGAACGGGGAACCCGCAAGTTTTTATTACCATCCCACTATCGACAAACAGAAACTGCGGTCAGTGGGATTCGAAGGTCTGAATGGCGATGAGTCAACGTTCGGCCGAGCGTTGAGCCATTACGCCAAGGGTCCTTGTTCAATTCGCACAAGTTTCCGAGTTAAGATGAGATTGTGTTAGTCACGCCGGAGACTGTAATTACATCACAAATTGACGGTGAGAACTTTGAATGACGCTGCTCATTAATGCGCGTATGAAATAAAGATCTGTTTGACAGTTAGGAAACAATATTCAGTATAGCAATAGACTATATGTTTGGTAATTTCTCTTGACTTTTTATAGATTTATTACAATATTTATAACCATTCAAGCGAACCTGTTTCATGTATTTTTCGCGAGGAAAAAATCGAAAGGTTTTACGCATCTCTGTTTCTCTCTGAAGTACCTCCTCAATTGTTAATTTTCCGCATTTTAGCATTGAGAACAGTTCAGTATAAAAATTGTAATTTGTCCTCAATTCTGCTTTTCTATCAGCAATGCTTAACTGCTTTTCAATTATTTCGATGATAACAGCACCCAAACTTAAAGAAGCTAAAGGTAGCACTAGAAACGCAGACATTCCTGCTGCCGAAAAGAGGAATTTGGATACAAGTAAGCTATTACTTATACGATTGTAGTACTTGTAACTGCGACGGTAAACATACATTTTCTTTTCTAATTCTTTCCATTTATTATGTAATAAAATTGTTTCAGAAATTATTTGATTGAATGAAAGGTTCGCGATTCGGAACACATCCGCCACCTGCTAAACTGTATGGAATCTTTCTTGACTGATCGGAGAGAATCTAGATAGCGCTTGCTCCTTGAAACACAAAACACATCTGCTATCTACGGAACTCTACTGAAACTTTCTTGACTGATCGGAGAGAATCTAGATAGCGCTTGCTCCTTGAAACACAAAACACATCTGCTATCTACGGAACTCTACTGAAACTTTCTTGACTGATTGGAGAGAATATAGACAGCGCTTGCTCTGTGAAACGCATACTGAAACCAGTGCTTTTCTTTACGACTAAGAAAACGCAGACGGGAGAAATTCATTAATAAAAAATGTTCCCCTATTAAATGATGAATACTGCAGAGGTTATTCAGCTTTGTAAAAAGGTTATATCAAACAACAAAGCGGTTATACAAAGATTATCGCTATACACATATAATGAACTGCGGACTTATGCGAAAATTAATAAAATCAAAACAAATGGAGCTAAGAAACATGAAATAACAAATAATATAATAAACCATCTTAATAAGTATATTTTGATAGCTGAAGATAAAATTAAAATTGAACGCAGAAACGAAAGAACTCATAATAAGAACAGACCATCCGACTACAAACCAGAACCGAGATTACGAACCATTCTGGAAGATGAGATAACAGAAAATAATATCACCATTACAAAACTAAAACAAGAATACAATGATAACAAAGAAAAAGAGACAAGCGAATTAAAGAAATTTCTGAAAAACAAGAACCTATCAACTCGCGGAAACCGAGGAGAAGTACTAAAAAGAGTTGAAGAATACTATAATAATATTATTACCAAACGTAAAGATTCCGTACAGAAAAATAGAGATATCATAAGAGATCAAACAGAAAGACGTGGTAACAGTCGACAGAAAGTAATCGATTTATCAACTCTCTTCATAAATAAGAAAAAAATTCAGGTAGAAAAATTAATTCCTGATCATGCATTTAGAACTGAAGAAGAAGAACAACCTACTATCTCTAGGGAAAATGAGAATTTGTACACTGTAAACGTATCAGTTGAAAGCAATGGAAGAGATGAACATACTCTTATTGCTTTTACTTTCGCAGATTTACAGCGGCGGATGAATGAACTTTATCAATATAGAGTTCAGTTCGTAACTCGTGTTATTTTCCATCGACAGGAGAATGATGAAGAAGTAGTAGTGTATTACAACAGTACTTCTTGGATTTTAAATAAAAATAACATTCTTACTCACAATCATTTGAATGATAATAACAAGAGACTTAGTTCTTTAAGTAATACCCCTCGATCTGGGCTACAATTTAGTCGGTATGAAGGAATTGATTATAGGATGACACGAATAGAATCTTACATGGGAGGAACGTTTAAAATACTGCCAGATTTCGTAAAAAATAAAAAAGCGTGCATAAATATAAAAAATTTAGATCAAAAAAACTTTCTTTGGTCCATCTTAGCACATTTATACCCAACCAAGGACAACGCTGAGAGAATTTCAAAATATAAACAATATGAGAACGAATTTGATTTCGAAGGGGTTACCAAATTCCCAATGGATACTAAAGATATACACAAATTTGAAAATAGATACAACATTAAAATTTGTTTATTTCAAATTGATAAAGAGAAAATAATCAGAAGTCATATACTAAAAAGTACAATCAATGGCAAAACAGCTAAACATGTTATTAATTTATTGTATTTCGATAATCATTATGTACTGGTAAAGGATCTGAGCAGATTAGTTGGTCCTCAAATATCTAAAAAGAAAACAAAGACATACCTCTGCACTTATTGCGGAAGGCATTTTAAGAAGGAAGAATGCTTTGAAAAACATGAAAGTAAAAATAATTGCGAAGATCCTGATATAATAATGCCTCCTGAAGGTTCAAGTATACAATATAAAAATATTGCAAAACAAATGAAAGTACCTTATTGCATAATAGCAGACTTTGAGTCTTATAACGAAGAATACAATCAGGTAAACGGGAAGAAAACAATAAAAGTGGCCAAACAGAAACCATTTGCTTACGGATTTCAGGTATGCTGTTTCTTTGATACAAACCAGAACAAATACTACGATTATTTCGGTGAAGACGCTGCAGAACATTTTGTTAAAACCGTTACAAAAGTATCCACAGAAATTGCAAACAAATATGAAAGCAGACAAAGAAACCATACTTATACCAATGCAGAAATTACCGAAAAATGGAAAAATCTAATGAATAAGACTTGTCACATCTGTACAACTGAAATTACTGAAAATCCTCACTTTGATCACGACCACATGACAGGAGAAGATAGGGGATTTGCTCATGCTGAATGTAATATGAAATACAGGATTCCTAGGCATATCCCGGTAGTAATGCATAATTTATCAAAATATGATTCTCATTTTTAATCTCTACGATGGCTTGGCATAACATTCAAATCCTCGTTGTCAAAATCTTGCTCTTCGGTTGTTCAAGAAGTTTCTAGATCAATCCGTACCGCCTATGGGCGCATCGTCCCCAACCGGGGGCGCTATGATCGTAAAGCTTTGGGAAAATTGTACAGCACCTTCTGCGCTCCTTCTATACTATTTCGTTCTGGTGTCACTCATGTTCTGCGAAAGAAGGAGATAAAAAAGATGAGATCATGTTATTTTAAATATGCAAAGCACCTGCTTCACTTGTCGAAATTTTGCCACAACCATACTTTGACGGAGAAGTTCAAAATTCAAGATGCAAGTGTTGCCCTTTTGGATGTTTCTTCTTCGCTATCAAAAATCATTGACAACAGAACCCAACCAGCGCACGACCTTCTACACTGCTTCCTGGCCGACGATTGAAATTAAGTGTCTTTTTGTGTATGTTTATGTGTTTTATTTACTTTCTTCATTTACTCCGCTTTCTGAAAACGGCGGGTTATAGATAAATTACTTACTTATTACTTACTTATTTATTTGTTAGAGAATTGATACCTGATAACGGAATTTTTGAAAGTGCAGAAAGTTTCATCTCATTCTCGAAATCAATAAGTATTACAAAAGCGGATACGGAAATAAAATTTGAGATGCGGTTTATAGATTCAATTAGATTTATGGCTTCATCTTTAGACAAACTATCAGCAAATTTAGCAACATGTGATTGCAAAGTACCTTGTAATCATCTAAGACAGAATTTCAAGTACACATCTAACAGCTTCAAAAATGACGATGAATTCAAAGAAATAATTAAAAAACGGGTGTATCCCTATGAATTCGTAGATAGTTTCGATAAAATGAAATGTACAAAGTTACCACCAATAGAAAGCTTTTATTCTAGGTTGACGGGGAAAGGTATTGACAAAAGTGATTATAAAAGAGCGGTATCTATATGGAAGCAATTTAACTGTGAAACTTTACTTGATTATACCAAGTTGTACCTAAAAAGTGATGTGTTAATTCTATCAGATGTTGTGGAGAATTTCAGGAACGTTTGTATACATAATTATGATCTGGATCCACTTCATTACTTCTCAGCTCCAGGACTAACATGGGATGCTTTCCTAAAGCATTCGAAAGTAGACTTGCCGTTATTCTCAAAGGAAACATGCATACCTTTATAGAAAAAGGAATAAGAGGTGGTGTATCCCAATGTATAAAAAGATACGCAAAAGCAAATAATAAATATACAAGTGATTATAATAAGAATAAGTCATCTAATTATTTAGTGTATTTGGATAAAAATAATTTATATGGGTGGGTAATGTCACAAGATTTACCAGCGAATGATTTCCAATTCATTTCCATACCGGATGATTTGAAAGAAAGGAATGAATACGAATCAATCGAGTATTACAACCATCTGAAAAGACATATCAAGTCGGTGATTACGATTAAGTCGGTGAGACAAGATGTGGGTGCTATATATGAGGTAGACTTAGAATATCCAAAAGAACTACACGAATTACACAAGGATTTACCATTAGCACCCGAAAACTTTAACGGTAAGCTATGTACCACAGTATTAGATAAAACTAACTATGTAGTTCACCACAGGAACCTAGAAATCTATTTACAAAAAGGTTTGATATTGAAAAGAGTACACAGAATACTAGGATTCACTGAAAGTGTTTACTTAAAAGGATATATAGACCACAAAACAGCACTTAGAACTAAAGGTACACATGATTTTGAAAAGGATTTCTTTAAGCTTATGAATAATGCTTGCTTTGGAAAAACTATGGAAAACGTAAGGAAGCGAGCGGATATGGAAATAATAACGGATGATGCAACAAGAGAAAAAATAACAAAGAAATCCAACTTTAAATCTGAAATAATATTCAGTGAAAACTTTTCAGTAGCAAGAATGTCAAAGGAAAAAATAAAATTAGACAAACCAATGTACATCGGCTTTGCTGTATTAGAACTATCCAAGTTATTGATGTATGAATTCCATTATGATTATATGAAGCCTAAATATGGAGATAAAATTGATTTGTGTTATATGGACACTGATTCTTTCATATACGACATTCGAACCGAAGATTTCTATGAAGATATCAAACAAGATTTGATTGAGAGGTTCGATACATCTGATTATGCGAAAGATAATCCATATGGGTTTCCTAGTGTAAATAAGAAAGTGATAGGAATGATGAAAGATAAATTAGGTGGACAGGTTATGACAGAGTTTGTTGGATTACGATCAAAAGTATATGCTTATTTAAAGGACAACCAAGACCCTTCAAAAGCTAGCAAAAAACTAAAAGGAATAAAAACCAATATCGTTAAAGATAAAATTACGATTCAAAACTATAAGGATGTACTGTTTGGTATCACGGAAAACCTTTTTTTGACCCAGTACAACTTAAGATCATACAAGCACAATATGTTTCTAGAAGAACAGAATAAAAAAGCGTTAGAATTTAAGGATGATAAAAGGATAGTAACAAGCGATAAAATACACACTTTACCTTTAGGTTATAAACATTAAATTCAAGTACCTACTTAAAAACTTCAAGTACCTACTTAAAAAATTCAAGTACCTACTTTAAAAAAATCAAGTACCTACTTCAAAACTTCAAGTACCTACTTAAAAAAATCAAGTACCTACTTCAAAACTTCAAGTACCTACTTAAAAAAATCAAGTCCCTACTTAAAAAAATCAAGTACCTACTTAGAAACTTCAAGTACCTACTTAAAAAATTCAAGTCCCTACTTAAAAAATTCAAGTACCTACTTAAAAAAATCAAGTAACCTACTTAAAAACTTCAAGTACCTACTTAATAAATTCAAGTATATACTTAAAATACTCAAGTAAATCTTATAATGAAAAATTCTTCCTAAATAAATGAATGAAAAGGCTCCAATCAAAGTCTATGATTTTAGTGAAAAGAACACTTATCAGAATAAGCACAACCTTGCACCTCAGTGGCCATTCAGACTCTTAATTTGTGGTAGTTCTGGAACAGGGAAAACTAACCTTCTTTTGAATTTAATTTATGAATATCTTTGTTTCAACCGAATATACTTGTATGCTAAAGATCTTGAAGAAGATAAATATCAAGACCTTATAACCAATTTAACCACTTTGGAGTCACAATGCAAATCGAAAGTCTTAACAGTAAGTAACAATCTTGATGATATTGTCGATGTTGACGACTTAGACCCTGAGTACCAAAACTTGATTATCTTTGACGATTTTGTCACTGAAAAAGACCAGAAGAAAATAGAAGATTTATTCATAAGAGGAAGAAAGAAAAATGCTTCAATTATTTACTTGTCACAGAGCTATCATAAAACGCCAAAGGTGGTAAGGCTCCAGTGCAATTATTTTGCATTCTTTCAGTGTTCTAATCCAAAAGAAGTAAAATTAATAAGACAAAGCCATGTATCCAGTATAGACAATGAAAAATTTCTCAAACACTTCGAGGCTGCAACCAAGGGCTACGGTTTTTTCTTCATAGATTTAAAAATAAAAGATAAAACTCTTAAGTACAGGAAACCGGATAATTTATTTCTATAATAAATGAATAAATTTGGTAGTGTTGGAAAAAAGGTTAGTAACGAATCGAATGAAAAGAGAGTTACTGATGACAACGGTAATATTAACCTACAAGGTAAGAGAATTATTATGTTAGGGGATGCGAAAGCTGACCAGGACGCTATTAGTTTCAGATCTATGACTGTTATTTTGAATCAATTTAAAGAAGAAATTACCGCACAACAAGTGGGGGCAAATCAGTATTTTAGCGAAGATATCAACAGATTAACTGCGGTACATGATTCTCCTGATAATTTATTGGTAAGGATTAAAGATAAAGGGTTATTTGTAAAAGAAATAGTTCGAGTTAATGATAAAGAGATTAACGCTGAAAACAAGTTGATAACAAATGTTCAAAACCCTAGAAACAAAAATGATGCTGTTAATTTAGCAACGTTAACTATGAATCTTTTAGATTATGACAAAAAGCTTCTTGGGCAACACACCCATAACGGTATAATTGAAGGAAAGATTGCTGGTCAAAAACCCGTATCGATAATATTGAAAGAGCAGTAGTAAATATTTTAAAAAGGCTTCTAGAGCTAGAGCTAAAACCTGTTGACAAACCATTCGTTACCAGAATAGAAAAAATGATGGCTGGTAAATAAATTTTATAAGATAAATTAATTCCCTAATAAATGGTTGAAACAATGGAGTATACAGTTTATTTGTCAAAGCTTCAGAAAGGAAAGCTGAAGAAATGCTTTGGTGCTAAACAAAAATGTCAGATACGTGTTAGTCATAGTAGACAAAATGAACGAGAACCAGTTAAGTTACTTTTAAGTAAACGACAAATTGATAAAATTGAAACATGTAAAATGAATAATAAGGGCTGTGATATTGATGTATCATACAAACAGATGAAAGAAGCGATTCAAAAGGGTGGATTACTCCCATTTTTAATACCGCTAGCAATTACCCTTGGTAAGGCAGCTTTAACAAGTGGTGCTGCTGCTTTGGGTACATTCGCTGGTAAGAAAATTATGGATAAAATGACCAACACAGGTGGAGCGCTAAAACTTCCTGGAACACAAAAAGTTGTGGGTAATGGGTTACGTGGGAAGGAAACCGATGATGTCAACATAGGTGGAGCGCTTAAACTTCCTGGAACACAAAAAGTTGTGGGTAATGGGGTACGTGGAAGGCCTAGGAAGGAAAAAAACGATGATGTCAACATAGGTGAAGCGCTTACACTCCCTGGAACACAAAAAGTTGTGGGTAATGGGGTACGTGGAAGGCCTAGGAAGTCAAAAAACGGGGACATCAAAAAAGAAGCAAAAGTAAAGTAGGACCTCTAACCAATTTTGATATTATGGATGCATTAGGGGATATACCACAGTTTAGAGGTGTGTTCTCTATAGATACGCTACCCAAACATATAAATAGTATAGAATGCGGTGTCATTAATTATGATAAACTCGGAATGCCTGGAACTCACTGGGTTGCGTATTGTAATACCTGAATACCCCCATGTAGAATTTTTTGATTCTTTCGGTATTCCCCCAGGAAAAGAAATAATTAAATATCTAAGAACTTCAAAGAAAAAAATAGCTTATGAAAATCTTGCTGTTCAAAATATAGATGAATTAAACTGTGGTTTTCACTGCATTTCCTACATCCAGCGGAAAATGAAGAGTTGGTAGCTTTTCGTTTAAGAAAATTGTTTTCTAATAAATGGAGATTTATTGTATGAAATGTAAAAAGAGCACTGACACTGAATCATTGTTTAAGGCAGTGTCACAAAAAAATAATGTTCCAATGCTGAAAGGTAATTGCATTATCTGTGGTTCAATGAAAAATCGCTTTTTAAAAAAAACCTCAACGCAGAAACAGATATTTTAAAGACGTATTATTCTAATTATTCAGGTGTGGATGATATTTACAGAAAATTAAAAGAAAATGGTGTTAAGGTTTCCAAGGATAAAATAAAAAATGTGTTGCAAAATGAGTATGTGTATACGTTACACAAACCTTCCTATCATAACTTTGAAAGGAGGCGAGTGTATGTTCACTATGTTGATGAGCAATGGCAAGCTGATTTAGTTGACATGCAGAAATATAAAAAAGAAAATAATAAAACAAATTACATTTTAACTGTTCTTGATTGCTTTAGTAAATATGCTTGGTGTATCCCTCTGAAAGACAAAACGGGTACTGAAATAATAAAAGCATTCAGTGTTATATTTAAAGAAAGAATTCCTAAGAAACTACAAACTGATAAAGGTAAAGAATTTGTGATGAGAAATGTTCAAAGTTTTTGAAAAGTAATGATATACACTGGTTTGCATCTGAAAGCGAATTGAAAGAACAACAGAACAGAACGCTAAAAGAAAAGTTATGGAAATATTTCACTCACAATAGCACTACTAATTGGATTGATATTTTACCTTTATTTGTGAGTAATTATAATAACTCGTACCACCGTTCAATACAAATGAAACCAGTCGATGCTAGTAAAAAGTTAAATCAGAAAAAGGTTTTCAATGCTTTGTTTCCTCCAGTAGATGACTACACAATCACAGGAAATTACAATGTAGGAGATTTAGTCAGAATAAAAAAAGAAAAGAGTATTTACCTAATTATACGGATGAAGTATTTCAGATAGCAACCATCAGACCTACCATTCCCATTACTTATGAAATATCTGACAAAAGTGGGGAATTAATTCAAGGAGGGTTTTATGAAAAAGAACTTTCAAAATTTATTATGAAATAAAATTACTAGTATATAAATGGATTCAAGACGCTTGAGTGATATTTTATCGGATATAGTGAAGAACAGAGAAATTCAGAGAAGAAAGGTTCAACAAAATGAGATGGAGAAGGCAGGATTTCGGGAATATGCTTCAGAATTAAACGCTCCAGTTATTATAGCACAAAAAGAAAACACTAAAGATACCATCAAAAAATTACAAGAGAACGCTGAAACGATAATTAATAAACTACAGGAAGGTGATAATAATTCAAGAAGACGGTTTGTCAGATTAGGTGATACATTTAAAACAGCTTTACAGACCACTACTTCAGAGGAATCGAGTCGAGCTCCCACTCATGCTATAGAACCCAATCTAGAACAACCATATGACGTAAATCTAAACTTAAATATTGATGTAGAATTATTAAATCAAATTAATTTAAAATATAAAGATGACTGGAATGATATCGATAATTATTTTAAAATGCCTCATTATTACCTTAAGCATCCTAACGAAATAGATGGGGCTCTGAATTATTTAACATCTATAAGTCAAAGTTATGGTGGTCTGAAAAGTAAAAGTTATAGTTCGAATAAGTATGATAAAATTATTTTATTTATACAAGACTATAAGGATAGATTAAAAAAAATTCAATCTAGTATACCCTTTATCAGACAACAAGGAACTGGAATATTTATGAATTGTGATGAAATGATTTCAAAATTATACACTTTGATAGGTAGCAGAGTAAACGGAAATACATCTGATGAGGTGAGAAATGAAGCTATTGATATTTTGGATTCGTTAATGCGAAATAAATTTCTTACGAAGAGATATTACAATTCAATATATAAAAAATATTTCTAATAAATGGTGTTGTTAAACATTGAAGGTAATGAAAGTATCATTGGTATAGCATTTAGTCAACCAATCGAATTGAATCGTAATTGGGATTATGAAATAGGTTTGAATCAGTGTACTTTTTGGTATTCATGGCATAATATAAGTGATAAATTTGGAAATAATACATTTCAGTACAGGAAAAACGAAGAGGGGGGATGGATGAATGTTACTATTCCTAATGGGATGTATAACGATGATTGTTTGAATTATTTTTTGTGTCAGTATTTTGATACCCCAAAAGATAAATGTCCTATTGTAATTTCATCCAATCCAGCATCTATGAGATTTGTCATACTATTACAAGAAAAATATTTGTTTAGATTTAATAGTGACTTGTGTCAGATTTTAGGATTTGAGAAGGATAGTGAGATATCTAAGAAAATCAATGAAGGTACAAAGCTTCCGAATATAACAAGAAGCGTTGATAAAATTCAAATTCACTGCTCTCTCGTAAACAGTTCTATCGTAAACAAAAGTAAATCAGAAGTCATTTGGACATTTGTTCCTAATACAGAACCGGGTTGTCAAATTGTTGAGAATCCTAGACAACTCATTTATCTTCCTATCAATACGAAAGACTTTATTTACTCCTTGAGAATGACAATTACTGATCAGTTGGGAAGACCTATCGATTTGAATGGTGATAACGTTGGATACGTGCTGCATTTAAGAAAAGCTTATTGATTAGTGAAATAAAATTATTTACCTATAAATGTTGATTGATACTTTATAAAAAGCAGTATGGAAGTGGAATCGGTAGTGTATTCAAAAACATTGTTAATTCCCAGTTATTTCAAACGTCAGCAAAACAAATAAAAGATGGGGCTATGTCAATGTATAATAATATTATTAAACCGAGATTTGAGTTGTTGAAAAACAGAGCAATAGAATATGGGAAAGATCTGATCAATGTAAACAAGAAGGAACTCATTGATGTAATTGGAAACAAAAAATCGATGAAGGATCTTATCGGTACAAATAAAAGGATTTTAAATCAAAGAAGTCAGGACTTGATCAAAACGTTAATGACTGGAAATGGATTAAAGATTCTGAAATAAGTTTTATTTAGTAATTTCTTTCTTATATAAATGGCAGTAAATAAAGTTATCAGTCCGCAATGGAACATTTTTGATGAACCGTTTGTGGATGATACAGTGGTTAATATGAATTTAAAGAAATTCGAGAAACAGATGTGAATGTATCTAATAAATCAGAGTTTGAATTCATAACAAAGAAATTAGATTCTTGGTTTTATCCAAGTGAAAGTTATCTTGATGTCAGTGTAAGAATAGTAAACGAAGATGGGACTCCTATAGCTGCAACTGATGTTGCTACTTTAACGAATAATGGATTTAATTTATTCAGTACCGCTGAGTATGTAATAAACGATGAATCGGTTGAAAAAATTAATCATGTTGGTATTACAACTACCGTTACAAAGTTGATTGAATACTCTGATGATTATTCTAGAAGTGCAGCAAGAAATCATTTCTGGTATAAAGATTATAATCAAGGAAAAGAAATCAGTCCTGTAGTTGCTTCTTTTACTGCAGGGGCTGCAGCAGTCAGGTTGACCAATAATGATAATTATAATAAAGGATTTGAAAAAAGATATAACAGAACAAAGAGCAGTAAATTAGTAAAGATGTATTTACCATTATCAGAACTGTTGTGATTTTTGAAAGGAAACAAACGATTCTTCAGAGGTGCATCGCATAAAATATTTCTAAGAAGAAATGATGATAACAACATGATTATAAGAAATGGAAATACTAATTTCAAAGTAGTCATCGAGTATTTATCCTGGAAGATCCCTATTGTAGCTCCTAGTATTGAAATGATGAGTAACTTAGAAAAGGGATTGGCAAAGGACAGAAAGCATAATCTGATGTGGGAAGCATGTAATACTTATAAAAGTGATGTTAGTCAGAATAAGGAACACACTTGGAAAGTTATTTCTGAGAGAAACAATCCAACAAAAGTAGTTGTGATGCTACAGAAAAATGAAAAGCATAACAATCAATTAATGAATAATATGGTGTTTGATCATATGAATTTAACAGACATAGAACTTAGAATTAATGGGGATAAATATCCTGAAGAACCACTTAAATGTGATTTTAGCGATGATAAATGTAAATACTCAAATCTTTATAATAGGTTCATACATTTGGGTTATAAACAATTAGGATTTGATACTGGTAGTGTTGTTAGTATAGAAGAATTTAAAGAAGTATATCCACTATTCTGTTTGGATGTTACCAAACACGAGTCAAATATTTATAATGGAACAACTGCTGATATTGAAATAAGTTTAACGTTGAAAGATAATCAACCCGTACCATATAATGTTTACTGTGTTATATATTATGAAAGAAAAGCTACATTAGATATTATCAATAAAAATATGTATGTGAGTTTGTGAGTCTGGATTTTTATTTAATAAAATCATCCACTAATAAATGGAGTCCACAAAGGAAGTCTTGAATACAATCAGAATGAATAAATACAATGAGACAATCAGGAAAGAAGAACTAGTGTTAGGACTGCAATATACTATCGTTAAAATGAGAATTGCTAAGACAAAATATGGTGATAAGTTGGTTGTAGTTATTAATCATAATGACAAACCCTGTGATTTGTTTATAACACAGAAATATAATGCTATTGCTAACGAATTACTTTTAAAGAAAAAGCTGGTTTTGCAGCATATTGTACGCGAAAACAAGAACAAAGAAACATATGTGGATTTAGAACTGTTTACTCAGTAATATTTGAATAAAAATGAAAAATTTAAAAAAAAAGAAGTAGTAGTATATTGTAGTATTTTATATGTAGTAAAGGGTAATATTCTCATTTCTTGTATCCTTTATTTTGGAAGTAAGAAAATAAAAATGTTCTTAAAAAGGGGGGTAATTTGGTAAAAAGGATGTTAAAGTTTAAGAAATTGATGTTAAAATGGGGTTTTGAAATTGGGGGGAGGGTGAGCCAGAACCCCCTTTATATAACTACTCTTCTTGATCGCGGTGTAGATCTCCGAATCCTGCTTACCCTGTCTTGTTGGTTTCAGAATCAACGATTTTGTATTAAATGGGGCGGGGTGCTTAGTAGACGGTTCCCGGTACTGAATGGTGTCAGGCAAGGTGGTGTACTGTCTCCTCTTTTGTATAATTTATACGTAGATGAGCTTAATGTGACGTTAGCAACTGCTGGTGTTGGGTGCTTTATTCAAGGGATGTGCTTTAACAATTGCAGCTATGCCGATGACCTGGCTGTCCTTGCTCCGTCTGTGTCTGCACTCAACAAACTACTGGGTTTGTGTGATAGCTTTGCGAGTCGCCATGACATTGTTTTCACTACTAAGAAAACATTATGCATGGCCTTCATTCCCCCTGGTATGAGACTCCTAGTAATTCCACCAGTGTTTCTTTCAGGGGTTCAACTTGAGTTTGTGTCATCCTTCAAGTACTTGGGGTTCACTTTTACCCCCAAGCTGGATGATGAACTCCATGTTAATGCATTGGCCAGATCACTCTGTGCTCGCGCCAACCTCCTGATCAGGAAATTTGCGAAGTGTGACGGAGTGGTGAAATCTTTCCTGTTCCGGGCTTATTGCACACAACTTTATGGTATTTATCTTGTGACTAATATCACGGTCAGACGCGGTAATTCTTTCCGTGTTCTGTACAATAACTCCCTCCGGTGGTTGCACGGTTTTCCTTGGAATTGTAGTGCCTCGGCAATGTTTGTTGGTGATGGTCTGTAGTAGATTTTTAATTCTAAAAAGTACTTTCACAGCGTAAACGCCGAATTTGACTTCTACGTCCAAACATAACTAAACACTCGAATCAATTTGTCAGTCGAATAATAATTGCAACATAATTTGTAACAAATTCATCAGTCGATACAAAACTTAACTACCACAATTTACACGATGGGCTCATTCGGCGAACATTTTGCCAAAAACTTCTAAAACAAATAAAAATCTTCTAAAATCTTCGACTTCTACGTCCAAACATAACTAAACACTCGAATCAATTTGTCAGTCAAATAATAATTGCAACATAATTCGTAACAAATTCATCAGTCGATACAAAACTTAACTACCACAATTTACACGATGGGCTCATTCGGCGAACATTTTGCCAAAAAACTTCTAAAACAAATAAAAATCACTTTAAAGAAATGGTAAAAAAAAAAAAAAAAATTTCAAATTCAATCAAAGTAAATTTTTAATCATTACGTCAAAAGTAATTTCACTTAAAAATATATATAAAACAAAATAAAACATTCTAAAAGGGTCAAAAACTAAAACTAACAAATTCAACAAAAATAATGACTAAGTTTACTGGCTGTTGTACAATTCAACAAAACTTGGAACAAAACTCCTTCGGTACCTTTCATGTTTTGTGGGGACTGGATTTAATTTGGGTACTTTCTTAGCCTTGTCGCGCTGCGGTCTATTGCGGATGGGTGTGTAGAGTTCGGGGAGAATAGGACGCAATCTGGGAACAGACAGGGTCTTGGTGCCGAAATTAAGGCATAGGAGGTTTCTTCTCGCGTCCAAAGTGGTGAGCCTGTACCTGCCAAGCAGATAATGGTAAGGAAGCTTACCCTCCCCATTAATGATCCTAAGCGCTCGTTTTTGAATGTTTTCAATCTTATAAACATGCTCAGAGGTAAGCCCAAAATGCCACACTGGACAAGCATACTCCAGTATTGGCCGGATAAACGAACAGTACAGTTGGAGGAGATCCTTCGGGGGGCAAGAAAATTTTTTCATAAGTTTTAACATGGTAACCGAAGGGGAAGCTTGTTTGAGGATGTTTTGAACATGGGCATCCCACTTCATGTCAGCTGAAATAGTAACTCCAAGTAATTTAATAAAACTAACGGAGATTTCGGGAGGAATGGGGTCTGTGAAAGAGGGCACGGATTTTAAAAAATTCACAGTCATGACCGATGATTTTTCTCTGAAGTCTCCCATCTTTCTCTGAAGTCCGTAGATCAGCTTGTTTTTCACTCCAGAATAGAATTCTGGAGTCCCAGAACCCTCTGTTGGCTGTTCTCTCTGGGCCGCACATGCGGCTATCTCTTCCCGTTTGGCTGAAATGGGGGGAGCTGTTATATTGTGGGTTTGACCCAACTTAGTGTGTAAAGCGTAAGTTTTTAAAATTAATTAATTAATTAATTAATTAATTAATTTATTTATCACCCCCTTTACAGAACAGAGGTTAAGTGGAGTAAATACAAAAAGAAAAACAACAAGAGAAAACAAGAAACAAAGTTAATCACATACAGAAAAAAGACGGATAAGGCGATGAAAACACCCTAGCCTATAAGGCGCTTCACTGGCTAGCTTGGAACATAATTTTTCGAAAACACCAGTAATATCTGTCGCACAATACTTCTTTATTAGTTTTGTATTCCGGTAAGAACGAGGCAGATATAGGAGAAATTTGCAGTACCGGTAATAATTTATACGAATACGTTTTAGATCACCAGTCAACAGAAGTGGCCGAATACCAGTACAGAACAGTACAGAATGATCACAAAAATTTGAGTAAAGCCGAGTTAGCGCTCTTCTTCTATAGTGTCCACGATTTGCAACAATCTTAGAGTAACCGAGCCTCAGCTTATCACTAATATCTTTTACAGCACGCGACCGGAGAGCATTCATAGAATCGCAGACTGTTATGCCAAGCCAACGAAACGATTTAACACGGGGAATACTAAAACCACCGCAGTATAGTGATTCTGAACAACTATTACCGTTGAAGACAAGAAACTCGCACTTGTCAATATTTAGGTACAGGCCGATATCGCGGAAAGAAGAAGTAACTGACTTCACTGAACGGGCAAGACCAGACTCAGTTTGACTAATCAGAAGAAGGTCATCCGCATATGCCAGATATGAAATATCAGATAGTCCTAGTAGGCACGTAGTCGATATTTTTGACAACACATCTTCAATACAAGCATTAAAAATATACGGGAAAAGAACTCCCCCTTGTCTTACTCCGCAACGAACAGGGATATGACCAAAATAAGAATTATCTAAAGACTTAAGGCGAAGGTAAGAATGGGAGTACCAAAAACGAAGTACGTGAATTACCGACGGATTTACTCCTCTCTGGCATAACGCTGTCCATGCTTGAGTATGACAAACACTGTCAAATGCTTTAGACAAGTCGAGGGTTGCGAAATGAAGTACGCGACGAGTGCGATGGGCATCTTTTAACAAAGAGGTCAAAGCACGGTGAGCATGCTGACAACCTAGCCCAGATCTAAAACCAAATTGATTATCATTTAGAGCAAGCTTAGTGATATAAGGTAGTAGGAGGTATTCAAATAGCTTGCTAAGAGTACATGCTACCGTTATGGGCCGATAAGAACTGCAAGAAACCGGGTCTTTTCCTTTTTTTAGAAGTGACGTGACGCTACCGCATAAGAACGAATCGGGCACACACGAACTACTGAGACACATTTGAAAAAACAGTTGGAGATGAGATACCAATTCAAAAGAACCAGGAACGAGATTCGAAACACTAATCCCATCAAGATCCACGGATGTTGATTTTAAACCCTTAATACCTTTAACAATAGCCGACTTTTCAACTGGAATCACATGTCTCTGACTTATACGTGACGGCAAATATTTTTCGAGCAAACATGAGAAACGCTTATGCACTGCATAATTAACTTTCGAAAATATTTTTGAATAATGTTCGATCCAAGATGGACGAGGTATAATATCACTAGAACTTGTATCCGGAAACTTGGCAGAATTTATCACTTTTCGCCACTCACTTTTACTTTTCGGAAAAGTTTCACCGGAATAACGGACGGCGCGAAGGTGGCGCTTATATTCAAGTTTCGTCTTTTGTTTTAGATCGAACACAGTACCCCGAGACGGTCGACCACATGCAGACCAGATTCTTAACCAGAATTTGGCCTTATTCTTAACTTTTTTCAGCATAGGATCACACTTCCAGATTGGTTTTTGGGTATTCCGCCTGACACGGATCAGCGGGACGGCCACATCTTCAGCTTGCTTTATACATGAAATAATGTCACGATAATAGCGGTTTAAATCAGCACGAGTATTGTCAATAGTGGGGTACGCGTTTGTGCAAAGAAGATGGAAAGGGACACGTACGGTGGACAGTAGAGCTCCAAGTGTAGCAAGGTAAAGAGGCATGTTCGCACTAGACCAATCACGTTTTTCAAACCACTTATGCGACAGTGATGGTTGGCCCGAGTATACGTCAGAAGTAACCGTAATATCGAAATACAGAGGTAAATGGTCATAATCTCTCTCATCTTCATAGACATGAATTGCTGAAGTTTGTAATGAAGGAGAGCAGATACAGTGGTCCAAATTTGAGACAGAACCACTACAGTGGATATATGTAAAGCTGAGGTCTTTCGATAGGACCTTAAATGCTGAGGGTAGACACTGAAAAAGCGCTTCCTTACGTGTCGAGGAAACGGTAATGTCACAGTTTAGGTCGCCTATAACCACCCACTATAAGCACCCTATAAGCACCCAAAGTGTTTTTTGTTTTGTATAATGGCCCTAGTTGGCCGGTATTAGATCCAAATAAATAAAATAAATAAATAATTCAGATACGACCACCTGTTCGAAAGCGCATGCCTCCCTCCCTCCACTCCCCCCAAGATGATCAAATCGGGGAAGTGACTATTTCCAAGTCAGTTTGGTCGGGTCCCTTATACGCATGCCAAGTTTCATCGTCCTAGCACATCTGAAAGTGATCGGTAGGCCTAAATGGCACTTGACCAGAAGGAAAGAAATCGGAGTGCAGCATCCCCCCCCCCTCCCTCGGACTTGTATAGACGTGCAGACGTTCCTTTAACCCTTTAGTGTTCGGGGTTTAAACTGCAGTTTTGAATTAGATTCCCTAAATGTTTTCGTTCGGGGGGATTGTTCAGGGGGCGCCAGGTTAATTTTCGGGAAATGGTGGTATTTGCGGGGGGTCGCTTAGACCCGTCGAGCAAACGATCCGGTAGCCACACAAAACCTTTACTTTTTAAGTATAGCAATGTCCCCTCTCTTTCTAGGTCAGAAACATCGTGCAGGAATGTCCGGCCGGTCTGAAGCCGACGCTGAAACGAATGAACTCATAAATGGAGTGACAAACTACAAAAGACAAAGGAAGTGTTCATCAATCACGACTGGCCTGGGAGGTCCGAATCAATAGAGGTAAAGATAAGATTATTTTTTCTTAAAGCACAACTCTTACTAGAAATTATCTTTCCATGATGAAAAGGCTCAGAAATGTCTTTTTCAAGAAATACCAGTACTTCTCACGTGAAATCAGCGATTTTCTTGTTAGCACTTGCCGACTCTGTTCATCCTTGCCGCACTTTTCACTCGCTTAGCGGACACAAGTATTTAAAATCTGAACGCGCCATGGTTGAAAAGACGGGAAACCAAACAAAAGAAAAGAAGTCCAAAGCAGGCGATAGACTGACGATGTGTCGTGTCTTCCAAATGTACAACAACATACTGAATTTTCTCATGACTGAAAATTCGGCTTAACAAAAAAAGTCTAGGTATAAACCGGAACAATGGTGAAAGGCGGGGATTTCAGAAGCTTTTAAATCCATAGGGGATCTAGGGATAATAGAAAGGACAGAATAAGCAAGAGTGGTCATTTAAAGGACATCAGTTGCATTTGGCTGATTTCACACCCCAGGTGATGACTAACCTGATCCACTGATCTCCGAAATCTGCCTCCTTACACAATCCTTGTGAATACCACAATTCGAATTTTTGCCTTTTCAGCGTCCTCCGCTATTTCGCAGCGTTGACAAACGGTTACGGTTATTTTTTGTTTCAGCGGGCGTTGTCACATCAAAATGTCACGTAGAAGATGGAGAACAAGTCTAACTCCAACCTCGTTTGTAACTTATTGCTTGTTCATTTGATTTGTTTTCTTGTAAAAAAAAAGATGTCAGACCCAGAGTCTGAGGAGACTACTGATTATGCCTCAACTAGTGAGCAGGAATCTTCAAGCAGTCAGGAGGAGCAGCCTAACCCCTTATTGCTGGATATGCCTGTAGAGGGATACTTGTACCAGCCTTTGCTACCCCCTGAACTCATTATGAATAGGTCAAAACCTGCAGAGGCAGCACCACCACCAGGGCCGCCCAGGAAGGATGGAGATGACGCCTCAGCTTGGTACATAATATGCATATACTTGAATTATAAAAAAATAAAATTAATATGTGAAGTATTTTGAAGTAGTGCCAAATCTAATAATGAAAATAAAGAAGAAATTGAGTATTTAAAAATGTTAAACATGTTGTTAAACTGGGACGTTCCCCAAGAATTTTCTTCCATTCTCTTTCCCTTCTTCTGGAATCTTTCATTTCTTTCCTATTTTCATTCTTCTTTTAGTTTTCTTCAAGTCTTTCTGATTGGTCAGAGGAACTTGGACAGCTGTTTTCCCTCAATTCATGTAATACCTTGCATCACACACCAGATCCTGTCTCCCTTTCTTCATGAAGAATAAGGTGGCGTTCCAGCGATGTAATATTAGTTACGATTGTTACTATTCTTGTTATTATTGTCGATCCAGAGCACGGCATAATAAGTGAACTGGCTCCTCCCACTTATTTTTTTCTTTACATGTTTGTTACGATTGTTTCAACTTACTTATGATTGTCCCAAGCATCACAAGCGATACTAACTATCGGCTCTGCAGGAACACCCATAAGGTGTGATGTAATATGTCTGCATTGTTATTATTTTTGTTCCAGAGAGAGTGATAACTGTCAGAATACAGCGACAGCCCCTCCCCTTAGCATCGTAACTTGTAATAACTTCACTGGAACGCTACCCAAGTTTCTTGTTGAAACGTGAGAGTGCTTGTATGTTGTTAAGACCAAACATTGTCACAGGTTATTCTTTTCCAGCTATTGCATGAAAGGTTTTGACATACAAGGAAGTATCATAGCATCAGGTGCCAGCAGACTAATTTATGTAGCGTTTACACAGACAAGATATCCCGTCGAGTAGATGCAGCTTTTACACAGAAAAAAAGTCTAGCGGGACGGGAATCCTTTCATGATGAAAGGAATTCTGGTTCACTTGAAAGGAATTTTGGCGCTGGTAAAAAGTACAAAAAAAAGGCTAGCTAGCTTTTGAGAGCAGCAATCATCAGTACTGACGTCATAATTGTATAGTGAATTTATTTATGTCATATTTTCTGGTTTTAAGAATTAATTTGTTTCCCTCTGTGTGTAAACATAATCTTGTCACCAAGATCGGATTCTGTTCAAGTTTTCCTGTACTTGTAAATGCTGCAGTAGTCTATATAACTTGTTAAATGATGTACTACACCATAATATTTTTATTTAAGAAATTTTGATTATGCATTTTAACATACAAGTAAGCAGCGATATTGCTATTCCCAACAATTACCTAACCAGCAACAGTGGGAGTGCTTTCTGCTGCTGAAAAATTGTTGAGCGTTGGCTTTTTCAAGTAGTTACATTTTATAAACAGACAGTCAGAAGATCAGGCATCTGTTGTATATTATATGAGGGTTGTCATTAATTATTTCTTTGCAGGTGCAAGTGTACTTAGTGCCAAGTTTGGGGGATAGAGGTAGAAAACACGTGCTGTCATGAGCACCAAAAAGTTAATGATTATCGGCTGAATCCTGACCCAGAGGCAGTTGGAGATAGTGCTGAAGCACCACGTGCATCACCCTCCACAGAGGATTCATGTCGAACTGCCTTGACATTCTGGTGCTCAGGGTTGCATTCTGGAGCTACCGCGAGCAGCATGGTGCTGAAACATCACGTGAGGGCAATAGGTGAGTCGCAGCTTCCCTAAAAAAAAAATAATATCAGAAATATATCTCAATTGTATGTTAGATGCCTTGTATAGAAGAGTAGCCACAAAATAGTATGTATGCGACAAAATCATTTCACTAATAATGACAGTTGTTCACAATTGTTTGGCAACTGGGAAACAAAATTGATAAACCAAAAGAGAGAAGTGAAAATAGGCTTCAAATACATTTCAAATTCCTTAGCAGATTTGTTTTTCGTTTTTGATTTGTTTTAGACCTACTTCGTTGTAGCGCTGTATCGGCCAAGCCGAGTTTTGCCGGTGAAGCACCTTAAACTCCGCCGAAAAGCTTCTCGACCTTTCTTTTGCTTGTTTTTCCGACTTTTTACCACGACGCGTTTAAGTTTTGAGTTATTTAGTGCCATGCTATATCCATAGCTTTCTTATGGAATGATAAGCTACTGAAATCCTCATCTTTCGCCATTGTTTGTTTTAGACCTACTGCATTTTAGCGCTTTTTCGCCCGAGCTGAGTTTTGCCAGTGATCTATCATTAACTGTTTCCTACTTTTGACCAGAATGCGTTTCAGTTTACAAATATTTTGCGTCCTGCCACAGTCTGAGAGCGGGAAGGTTCGATAGACTCTACAAGGGCTCATGATAGTATTTTTCTGAATAGATTGTTTTTTATAGGACACTCCGGTACACGGCCTATCGTCAGTTCGTGAGGATGGTCTACAATTTCCTTGGGCGTACAATCCGCGTACCTCTGCCTTCGTGTGTTTATGCAAAGATAAGAAGCAAGTTTCCTGATTCAGCATTGATCTACACTCATTTTCTGGAGGCTAACTTAGCCCGTAAATGATTTCTGAGAATTCTGTGAAAGAATAGTTATTACCTACCAGATGAAAGCTATATGAGCCATGTGTTAAAAGGAAGATTAGAAGAATACCCTGTTCTTGCCAGCTGGTACAGTGATTTTATGGAGGCTAACATAGCTGGTGCATGATTGAAAAATTCTGTGAAATAAGGAGTAAGTTATTACCTAATGGAATGTGAAAGCTATATGAGTCATCTGGATACATGAAGATAGAAGGAAGTAGCCTACCCCGATGCTGCTAGCTGGTACAGTGATTTTCTGGAGGCTAACCTAGCTCGTATATGATTGAAAAATTCTGTGAAATAAGTAATAAGTTATTACCTAACGGAATGTGAAAGCTGTACGAGTCATGTGGATACATGAAGATAGAAGGAAGTACCCTGATGCTGCCAGCTGGTACAGTGACTTTCTGGAGGCTAACCTAGCTGGTATATGATTGAAAAATTCTGTGAATAAAGAATAAGTTATTACCTACCACAATGTGAAAGCTAAATCAGCTTTTTGAACCGCGATTGGTGCTTCTGTATGACCGCTTCCTTGTCGACTGGTGGACGCTGTATTCCGGATGGTACTTCGAAAGGAAGACGTTCCTTCTTTTCTGCGATTGATGCGTGAACTTCATCAAGCAATTTTGCAGCATAACCTATTGGAAAGTTACTGCTGTGTCAAATTATAGATACTAGTTCAAATGCTTTGGTACCTGAAGCACTCGGTTGATTCTGTTTACTGTTGTCTCATATTCCTGCCACTGCATACAATATGCAAACTGGTGGACAATCTTGACGTTTAATGAAGCTCAGAAATCAACCAATCATAACTGATTGTCTTGACGTGATGTAGGTCATGGTTTGGTATCTGCAGGTAAACACCGTTAGTTATACAATATTAACAAATCAGGGATTTGTGGTAGATTTACTTACCAAAGGTTGGATCTTCTCTGATCGGGTAGGCTCTGGCTTCACCCTTGGCAAATTTCACCCAGTGAATTGCGATCTTCAGTGAATCATCTGGATTCCGCTTGTGGGGGTTACCAGAGTTCTCATTGTGATGAAGTACAGCTATCATTGATCTTGAAAGAAGTCATAAAGTGTTGAATAACTAGGTTGAAAAGAGCGAGCATGCATTCTTCAAATAATAGTTACTATCTTTTACTCCAATAAAATTCGGTAAATTATCGGCAAATTATCAGTTAGATTCTGCAAACAATCGCAGACAAACAGAAAAAAAAACAGTGACTGTCTTTCTGACCAATGAGCCCCTTCGCAGCAATAAGCGGAAAAAACGGCAGTTGTAGAAATCTGTAGGCTATAGTGACGTCACGGTCTGGCGAACCGCAATGTTTGTAATTATGTAGAATACCTGTGTACTGATATACCTCGCGAATCGTAACGTTTGTAATTATTTAAGATATCTGTGTAGTGCCGTACGACAGATACAAACGACATCAGAAGCTCGAAATCGCCGGACCAAGCGCTGATGGGAAGAATAGGTTTTGTCCACAAGGCTAGTCCTTCCGAAGCGTATTTTTTTGTAATCATGAAGCGTGCTTCTGTTTATCGAGTTGCTCAGTAATATAAGGCCTTTTTCCGCGACACACTTGTGGGACACACTTCTGAGTGTTTGTCTCGGAGATACGGTTGTGTGCCACACAGTCGACCCACAACTTGAAACTCGCGGAACCACAGTTTTGTCTATTTTTTTGCCGTTAATTTCAAATATCTGAAAATAAAAATAAAATTCATGTAAAATCTCAATTAATAGAACTCCTGGCTTATTTCCTTACCATTCTGTACAAAAAGCATCTATATGCTTGAAAAGTTAGCTTTATTGTTTAGACACTATTTTGCTGCTTAATTTGAATTTCCCTCCAGAATCGAGCCACACACACAATCACCTCGCCTGTTGTTTGTCGAATTTGAGCCACAAAGCGAGCCACGAAAGTCCTGTTGGTCGCGGAAACGCACTTGTGGGCCGCACAAAAGGCTGCGGTAACACACTTTTCGAGCCACAGTCGTTGTGGTTTAAATCGCGGCTTACCTGCAATACATAGCGGGGTACCCCAGGTTCAGGTCTTTGCTGGCGAAGAGATTGACGTTGGAATGGAATGCCTCCAGCTTTGATGTAGTAGCCTTGGATAGGGAAAGCCTGCTGACGGCATTCAGCAGCCTCTTGTTCGCCAGGAGCGTTTCGGCCGCCACCGCAGGCTCAGTATTGGGCTCCAAATAGTAGTACCTGTTCAGGTCGGGAAGGTGCTGACATCTTTTGTAGATGGAGTTGTTCGGGTGCTCGTGCACGTCCATTAGATGGTTTATCATGGACCTGTACTTCTCCACCACCTCTTCTTTGCTGGAGCTCGAGGCGGCGCACCAATAGATGTGATTCGTGATGCTCCTGTGAACAGACGAACAGAATGCTTGATGTGTGCATTATAATTCGAAACTAAATAAACATAGATACCGTTCGTTTCAGAATATTATTTCGAGATTCAGGAATCAAGCTCCAGTAGCAAAACGCATAGCAATACTGTGAGAACCATTCCTGGAGTTGTTTTCCACTTTCCAACTTCCTTATCCAGCGTTAGAGGTTGGAAGTAATCGGAAGTAAAGTCTGTTAGTGTTAGTACAGAATACCACAAGTCCGACCATGTACATATGCTAGCATAGACAAGCTTCATAGGGAGGATGCGTACCTGCCATATAAAAACAAGAAACTGTAGAGCATTGGCCCATGACCACACGGTTGCTAAGATACCAGAACAATATAAAATACATTCTGGCACTTGACAGCCACGTAATAAAGAGACCACAGTCGTAGGGGTGGGGTGGAAGTTGGGTAGGGTAGGGTGTGGTGAGTAACTAACAACGGGATGCGGCACGAAAGCGACAGAATAGCAAAAGCAAAATAAGCAGGTTTCTACTTACTAGGTTGTAGAAGGGTTAGGGGTAGAAGGATGGTCTGCTCTTACCGAGCTCACGTGATCTCTGAAAGATAAATGATTAAATCTTTTGAACAAAGTTTTGTTTTGTCTACTGCTTGGTTCCGTGAAAAGTCCCTACCTTTTCCACAATCCGACTAGATCAAAGCCTTTCTTGTTTGACAGTGCCGTGAGCTTCTTTGTCAAGCCTTTTGCCACATGCCACGAATCGAGTGAATGGACGATCGCCTCAAATCTGGAATCCTCCCTCATGAGCTTCCCTATTCCAAGGTGATTGTCAGTCGTTATTTCCTCGATATCAAGGTCTTCTGCGCACAAGTCTGCCAGTCCGTTCTCGTACCCATACTTTTCGAGGGCGTTTGAGTGAAGGCCTTCTCTTTTCTGGAAATAAAATTGCGTTCTTGTTCTGTTGTGTAGAAGTTCAGCATACAGAACAAGACCAGAGATTTCGATGGGGTCTCAAATTTAATTTCTGATCCAGACAATTTGGTGTTGTAGATATCCTGTCTTCACCAGACTCCTTGATCATTTTAAACAAAAGAAGGCCAATGGCTAATCATCCGAGAAAACGAAGTTCATAGATTATCGTGCTCACAGACGAGGGACAGACGGGCCTCTTTCACGAAGTCATAGGTATCCCTCCACTTATGTTTTGGGACCCCAAAAATAAATACATGGTTGATGGTAGTGTGAAAGAAAGTATTCTTGTCATTCTTATGAGACAGATTGTGAGTTTTTTGCATTTTCTCTCCGCATTCCGCAGATTTGCAGGTTCTTTGAAAATCGAACAGACTGTCGTTTCTTGAATTTAATAATGTTTACCCTACCTGTGACAGAGTCAAATGAAGAATCTTCTCTGTGTCGGCGTCCATGAACGTCACAAGGCAGAAGGTGGCGTTGTGACCAGGTGAATCGCACCTTCCGTCGGCACAGAGCCGGACTGGGACTGACCTTCCGCGTGCCTCATCCATGGCGATTGCCCGTTTTTTTTCCCAGCACCGGAACACGCTTCCGACAAGGAAGGACTCCTGATGCCAAAAATAAGTGCTAAGATAAAAAACAGACAGTCCCATGAACTGTAGCATGCGGACGGCCTTGGTTGGGCTGTTACCCGAGCAGATGATTTCTGTGGAAAGAGCCACGTCACCTTTGAAGAGGTTCGAGCCTGGTAAATGCGTCTGACTAGTCCATCTCCTGTTGAGAAAAATGTGAATCAGGTTAATATTGAGCAATGGTGGAAATATGTCTATAATTTGGTAGTCTATTGAGTTTCACCAACAAAACGGGGAGCTATCAGTAGTTGACTTTTTTACCGTGGTACCTGATACCACAATGCTCTGCAAAAACGACTATTGCCGAAATTGCTCTTTTCAAAGTCATCCCAAAAGAAGAACTGATATCCACTTACATCACTAAGTGCTAAAATTCTTTCTCACAAAATTTGATGAAAGTGAGATGACTTTTTGAGATACCACGACCAGCTATCACGGTCGGACCTTAGTATCTCAATATCTGATACCACGATAACTGGCCAGATACCACGGAAACTGCAAAAACACCTATTGACCGTGGTATCAGATACCATGGTATCAGCAAAAACGCAACTAATAATACAAGATATGATGCCGCAATCGGAGCGTGAGGGTGTGCCTAAAATAGCATGAAGGATTTGCCATCCTTTAGTATATAAGAATTTCGACTGCATAAAGAGACATATTTATGATTTCCAAGCTGTTTCCTCTGCATTTCATCGACTTGTTGAGTCTGCTCTCTCTCCACAAGACCATTGGCGCGATCATCCTTGAGAAAGCAAATTACGGGTGTCAAAAAGATTTATCTTACACTTCACCGCATCGTCCAGAGCAGAGTAAGTTGGCGACGTAAACCGTCCCAATGGTGTTGGACGACAGAATGGAAGGCCTGGCTGTTCCACACTTCTGGCACGATGAAGAGAGAAGTTGGACAAGGACAGATGTCTCCACTACGGCGAACTGGACTGGTGACGTCTCAGATTCAGTGGCGATGGATTCAATCCTAAGATAAAAGATACAATAATGGCCACGCCGCAACAAGGCACTTCTATAATAAGGACATTGTCACTTTTATAATAAGGAAATTGTCGCTATTACACAGCTTGCAACTGCGCGGAGAGAATTCCAAAAAGACATTCGAAAATGGGAGTTTCAGAAACAGGTGTGGATGGTGTCCATCGGTATGGACCCACAGAGCAGTTTCAAGGCAACCTTCAAAAGAAACAGAACAGGAAAAATGAACAAAATTAAATTTACGTGGTATTCGCATCCTCCGAGTCGCAAGGAGTATAATCCTCTATGTCTTCGGCCCTAACTGTTTTTTTAGGAGGGGTGGTCAGAAATGAGGAGGCATCCGAGTCTTCGCAATCTGACAAGAGAGTAGCGAGGGGGCGACGACGCTTTAGAACGCCACTGCTCGACTTGATAGGAGAGATGTTGCTCTCGTCACTAGAATAAACTAGGCCTCTTCTCCGGGCAGAAGCGGGTGTACTATGTTCTGCACCGGCCGTGGGAGTTCTAGGTTACCCAGTAGGGTCCGCTTCCGAAACGACTTTAAACTCGAGGTTGCAGCGGGAACAACACACTTTCCCGCTGCGTATTTGAACTGGCTGCATTGTCGGTTATCCGTCCAGGGCGTATGGGTGGTCTATCAGGTGTCGCGGCCTTTTGATTTTTTTCTTTCGTCTCGGTTTTGCTGATGTAGCTTCGAGGTTGCCAGTCTACATGACAAGAATCACAGATTAATTAACATTTTGGAATAATGCGTTTCTAAGTGTGGAGGAATATTGTAGTTTCAAGCCGACAAACATCTCCGAGGCTACGGAACCACTCTGAGGCACCCGACACTAAAGACAAACGGCTTTAAATAACCTCTTATCCTGCATTTGTTTACGGTATTCCTGGAATGCTTGCCCTATAATCATCTAGAATTAAATACTTCGTGTCGTTACATGGGTCGTGTGTTTGAATCAATTATTTGATTTTACCCTGGACACTTGATTTCCAACTTTTAGCCGGTATTACCCGGCTGATGTTTTAGCCGACGAGGAACCATTCTTACAGAACATAAGTGGTAAAAATCTACTTATAAGTAAAGTCTGTTAGTGTTAGTACAGAATACAACATAAATTCAGATCGTGTCTATATAAGCTAGCTTGCACAAGCTTCATAGGGGGGATGCATACCCACCATATAAAAACAAGGAGCTGTAGAGTTTTGGCGCATTACCACACGGTTGCTAAGATACCAGAACAACATAAAATATACTCTGGCACTTGACAGTCACGTAATAAAGAGACCAAGTCTGAGGAGTGGGGCAGGCAGGGTGTGGTAGAGAAACTAACTACTCGAAGCGGCAAGATAGCGAAAGTATAGCAAAAGCGGCCTAAGCAGGTTTTGGGGAATATATAAATACAAGCTGGACATAAACATTTACAATAAAAAAAAGACTAAGTATGGTCGATAGAGGTTATGACGTAAATCTCTTTGAAAGTAAAGTCGGTCAGTGTTAGTACAGAATACCATATACAAGTCAGACCATATACACATGAGCTAGCTTGCATCAAGCTTTATAGGGAAGGTACATACCTACCATAAAAAACAAGGGAGCTATAGAGCATTGGCCCATGACCACACGGATGCTAAGATACCAGAACAACATAAATATACTCTGGCACTTGACAGCCACGTAATTAGGAGACCAAGTCTTAGGAGTGGGGCAGGGAACGGTGTGGTTGAGCAACTAACTATTGGAAGCGACATGAAAGCAATAGAATGGCAGAAGCAAACTGCTGTTCTCTTCCTAACTAAGCATGTTGCAGAAAAAAATACAATCACATGCTAGATAGCACCTTACAAATATTATATCTGTAAAAAAAAAAAATGGAAAACAAATTATTTACATAAACCTTGCATTATATTATCTTGCTTAAAGTGAATTCCTATTTACAAAAAGCAAAACACTTCCAAGTAATGTCTCAGTAACGGTGGTATTTCCACTCTCGTCGAGAAGGACTTCAGCTTCAGCATTCTCGTTTGTGCTGAATGTCCATAGGCCTACTGATGGCATGTTGGACTGGTCTCCTCTTTCATTGCAGACAACGTTTGTTCTCTTCCTAGGATAGGAAAAAAGTTATCAAATTTCTGCATGACTATGAACAGACTGTACAAGCATGAAACTGCTGGATCACATAAATCTTGTTTCACTACCGAAAATAAAGTCCAATGCAAACGCAATGACACTCTTTTATGATTTATCAGAAAAGTTTATAGAGCAGTAAATGTTAGGAAGGCAGAAGCAAATTATAACAAACGCCACCTGGAAGCTAACAAAGATTAGAATAATGGGAATAGTTTGTGATATACATATCCTAATGGAAGCTGGTAATTTAAAAAAAAAAAAATCAAATAAGATTGAATCAGTTGACCTGTGACCTGGGCCAGTTCAGCTTATACAATCTTATTTCCATTTTTACTTCCAACAGCTGTTTCAGAAAGAATGCCAGACTGGAAGGTAGCCTGGCCTGTAATAATAGTTGCATTTTTTGCCTTTCCTCGGTAGGTCTTTTAACCTACCTACTTGCCACTAACCGTTTTTTCGTCTCGCCTGTCGGGTTGACTGAGCTCTAAAAACGGCTTATAAGGAAAAACTGCATCTTCCACTCGCAGGCGCCTGTCTCTCCAATGATAATTTTGAATTTCGCGTTGTGCCAAGAGCGTAGGTTGGTTGGATGGAGCTCAGACCTCAGTCCACAGGTTGGTTAACCGACCGACGAACAGTGACGAAAAAACAGCTTATAAGGATTTAGGTCAGTTAACCGAAGAAAGAAAGCGGCTTATTGAGAGAAATCTTGCATGTCGGTTAACGGAATGATGGCAAACAACTCAACTAATATAGTTGTGAAATGCAACAAATGTAGTTGTGACAGAAAGAAAATAAAATAAAAATATAATAAGACATAGCACAACCGTAAAAAAGGAAGAGCTACAAAAAGGTGAGACACTGAAAAATTGATGGGTAACAACTAGATCAGAAATACCAGTAGACGACCATCAATATTATAAATTTTAAGGTAATTTCACGGCAGGGTTACTACACTGTCAAAAGTGTCTCAACAGACAACAGAAGTATGCACGGTTTCAACAGAATGAATAACGGAGAACATTTTGGATGTTGGCTGCCGTGTTTGAAAATGTTATTAATAACAAGCTTTGCCATCAGGAAGAACTAAACATTTATAAAAAGGAGCAAGCAAGAAAAGAGTAAGCCAAAAAGTACCTGTAGAGCTGTTCAAAGTTTATTATGCCTGGAGGGCCACAAATCCCAGCAAGTATGGCATTGTCAACTTCATCCCGTTTTAGGAAGGTTGGTCTGACCCTTCTTTCCAACCCATAGCTTCTGATTGAGTTGGAGCTGGAGAACTTAAAGTCTTTATAAGTGAAATGCAGAGCACAGATTCTATGGCTAGCAGCCAAAGAAAACGGAGACATGTGTCTCAGACTCTTAGAGGCATCATCAACAAGCTTCTTCCATACTACATACTAATTTTTTGGAATTACAAACATGGGCACTTCTGGGCTATAGCTGTCACAGTCTGGCAGACAACACCTCCTCACATATTTAGTATCCATTTTGGCCTTACTTTTTCACTCTATGATATCACTCTATTATTTACCATCAAAAGACATGCCGCGCGCTATTTTTGAAATCTTTTGTGTCAAATCTCCGCCTCCGAAAAGGCGTTATCTGTCCGGAGTCGGCGAGCGCTAACGTGAAAATCCCTACTTTCAGGAGTCAAGTAATAGTATTTTTGAAAAACAAAAGTTTTAGACCATTTTATTATTGAAAAAGCATTTCTGGTAAGATCTATGCTTTAAGTAAAGATTAGATCATGTAATAGAAGTGCCTGAATGATGAAGAAATTACATTAATTATCTTAAAGCACAATGGACATTTCTAATGCTTTACTTTGTATTAAATGCTTCACAAATAAACATTTCCGACTTCCTTTCGAAGACGCTACGAAAATCGGCCGTTTTCTTGTTATCCCTTGTCTTTCTCTCTGGCATTTCGGCGATCAGAATCTTAGGAGCTTGGATATCGTGGCAGGAAATTCAAAAACTCCCAGCAATGCTTGATAGAAAAGGATATATTTGAGATGTCACTAAAGTCAAGCCGTAGATGCAGTTTACCTGATTGTTCGAGTGTTTCATCAGAAATTCCATGGCTTAAAGTGCCTATAAAAAGTTTTCTTTGAGGAATAGTGTTTTGAAGCTTGATTAGCTTGATTTATAATATGTACCAGAATATGCAATAAGCGTATAAAAAATAACATAGCTAAAAAAATCATTCAAAAACAAATAAACTATTCAAATCTGAATTATACAAGCTGATTTATTCATAAAATAAAGATCTACTAAGTATTATAAGAAACATCACTTTTATCTTTGTCCAAGCTAGTAAATTGAGCATGAACGCTTTGAATTACCGAGCAATTGCACTGGCTGCAGTTGTGTCAAAGGTGTTCGAGAAGTGTTTGTACACTATTGTTGAACCCCAGCTTCGTTCTTCACATTACCAGTTTGGGTTTCAAGAAAAATCGTCAACCGATTTTTGTGTTTTTATTTTACAGGCGGTGATCCAATACTTCTGGATGTTTTCTAGCCCGGTGTTTGTGGGTTTTATTGACGCCAGGGCCGCGTTCGACAGGGTTAACCACGAGAAGCTTCTGAATAAGATAGTCTCGAGGGGTATTGACCCTAGGGTAACTGGAACCCTAGCTAATTGGTTTCAGACACAGCAGTTCCGAGTGAAGTGGAGTGGTGTAGTTCGCCAGCCATTTGCAGTGTTGAATGGGGTTCGCCAAGGAGGTGTGCTGTCTCCGTTATTGTATAACCTGTATGTTGATGATTTGAATTTGTTGTTGGCTAGAAATGGAGTTGGTTGCTTCATACAAGGGCTGTGTTTTAACAACCTTAGTTATGCTGACAACCTAGCCGTTCTTGCCCCAACAGTAGCATCACTGAATAAGCTACTGGCTGTTTGTGATGAATTTGCTTTGATGCATGATGTCGTCTTCAACACGAAGAAAACGCTGTGTATGGCAGTCATTCCACGTGGTCTTCATTTGAAGATTATCCCAGATGCTGTACTATCTAGCTCAAAGATTTCAAATATTTGGGTTTCACGTTTTCATCTTCGATGACTGCTCAAGCGCGTGTTTCTTCGCTTATGAGGTCTCTATCTATTAGAGCAAATATACTGATAAGGAGGTTTGGTAGTTGCGAGGCCCCGGTAAAGAGTTTTCTTTTCAGGGCTTACTTCACGCCACTTTAGTGCCTTCTTCTTGCTTGTAATGCTAGTGTGAAATGTGAGAATTCTTTTCGGGTAATGTATAATAATTTGTTCCGGTGGCTTCACGGTCTTCCTTGGAATTGTTGTGTATCAGGAAAGTTTGTTGGTGAAGGGCTTCCATCTTTTGGCGAACTTCGGAGGCGGTAAATTTTTTCCCTTCAAACCAGGATCCTCCTATCCCCTAGCCCACTTCTTAGGATCCTTTGTGTGCCTCAGATGCGGCTTTCTCTGCCTGTATGGCTTGCGTGGACCCGTGACTTGTACGCGGGGCTTTTGACAGGAGTCACGTAAGTGACCTTGTATTTACATTTGTTTGTTTGTTGGTTACATTTGTTTGTTTGTTGAAGAAGCTGCTGATCTAGGGGGTAAGCATTGTTCCTAGGCTGTTACAGAGTGGGATTGGGGTAGTTTGATGTGCCCATTGAACTTTAAGTAAGCCAAATCTACACTGTAAAAAGTTTCTCCGTATGAAGATTAAAGTAACTGCAGTATTTGCTACTCAGATTCATCTTATCTCTATTTTGGTATTAATCTTATCTGCGTGGGGTTAAGAATAATCCGAGTAGCAAATACTACAGTTAACTTAATCTTTATACGAAAAAACTTTTTACAGTGTAGACTTTCTCTTTAAATAGTTCACATAAATCTTTCTGAAAGGGTCTCTTTAAAGCACCCATGCCAGTATCTACGTCCATTCATTCTTGGTTCCACACCCTGTTTATTTCAGTCGCTGGATTGACTTTACAAAAATTTTCTTCGCGAAAAAGCATGATGATAGACATGCACTACAATAGGAAATACTATAGTATGACCTATAACCTTTTTTTAGCATATGCTATGTTTTGTCCTGATCAGGTATCGAAAAGCTCGAAGTTAGAGAATCAGGAAGCCAGTTTGGACAAAGTACCAGAATTTCCCAATTGTATTTCTTGGCTTTCAGACATTCGAAATTCAAATAAAAGAGGTGCAAAACCATTCAGACCGCCAGTTGTTAAAAGAATACGCTCCATTACTAGCTTCTCCAACAAAATTTTTGCCATCTAAACAGAAATGGCCATATTTTGGCCAGCTTTTTATTTTCACCACTAAACAACCATAAGTCTCCTACGTGTCAGGATTTTCCGCACCATCATCGCTTCCGTACGGAAAAGCTGAGATTTTTCAACTTTATTTGTTTGAAGAAAATAAAATCCGGTCAGGAAATCCGGATTTTGTGTTCGGACTATTCCTAGGAAAATATTTTTGGGCTGTAACAAATTGCTTTCATGGAAAAAAAAAGTTAAAGACCAAGTATAAATCCACTGAAACAAAAAATATGTGTTATGTACTTTAAAGTTGGATCTACTATAGGGGCAAGATCCGGAGAGGATCCAATTTTCAACTGTACTCTTAGGCAGTCGGGGGTGTGGGTTAAAAAGTGATGGAGTTTTTTCTTTTGATAATCGATAAGGGCACTGATACAGATATGTAAATAGCTATCTCGTTGGACAAAATAACTTTGGTCAGAGTATCAAATGGATTTTCTTTTCTAGGTAACCCTCTTAAGATCGGAAGCTCCTTTGGTGGAAGGGATGCAACCGTTTGAAAGTCTTGCAAAAAAGCATGCAAAGAGAACGCAGTTTTCGTGTTTGGTGACCGGATGAGATGGAAACCCGATGGAGGCAGTTTGAGCATCAATTGGTATTGATGCTAAAAACTACATCAATACAGTTTGATGCAGTTTTGATGCAGGGAATATAGCAATTTAGGAATATTGCTATATTCCCGTCTTACCTTTGCGATTAAGTTTTCACGTTATGAGCCCTTTTATTTTAAGACTTGATCAACGCTATATCTTTTTAACTAACCCTTGAAGCGATGATAATATGATTCTTTGTGATATACTGCCACTTAAATAACCGTTTGAAAGTTTTGCAAAGCAGCATACAAAGAGAATGCAGTTTTCGTGTTTGGAGATCGGATGAGATGGAAACCCGATGGAGGCAGTTTGAGCTTCAATTGGTATCTACATGAAGATTGATATATTCCCGTCTTACCTTTGCGATTAAGTTTTCACGTTATGAGCCCTTTTATTTTAAGACTTGATAAACGCTATATCTTTTTAACTAACCCTTGAAGCGATGATAATATGATTATTTGTGATATACTGACACTTAATATGTAGCCCTATCTTATACTCATCTGTTCGAAGTGCAATGTTATTTGGCGAATATAACATTTCTATATTAGTTTATGTCTCTGTCAGTTGTTCGATCTGACGCAGTAAATCAACATTTATTCTTACACCAGTGTTCAATGACTCCGTTAATGATATAGGCTATGGTTGCGGCTGACAAGGACGCTAGGAGACCATTGGGCTCTGAACTGGTCCATTTAGGTTCCTTCTAATGAGGCGTTATAGCAATGTCGATCTGGGTATATAAAATTATATGAAACTGCTATTGTCGGTATAATACTTCCACTTTTGCAGCTGTAAATCCGCTGTAGCATGCATCAGTTTCGAAATCATACGGGTAAAAATGTTGACAGAAAGTGTGGGTGTGGTTGAAAACGACTATTCAGATATCGTTGAAACTAATATATGTTGAATTGCCACGGAAATAAAGTGTTTACACTTTTCCTAAAAGTGTCGCACAACCGAAACGCTGGGGAACCTGGGAAAACGTCAATAGAAAGTGTTGAAATAAGCAAAAACTGCTTTGCCATAACTTTCGAAACGTAGAAACGTTTATTAACCACGGAAATAAAGTGTTATACACTTTTCCTAAAAGTGTCGCACTACCGAAAACGCTGGGGAACAAAACGTTAATAGAAGGTTTTGAATCAGCAAAGACTGTTATTCTAAATCTGTTGAATCGCAGAAACGTTGAGTTGCCACGGAAATAAAGTTTTATACGTTTTCTAAAACTGTCGTGCGATTGAAAAAGTGCTGGGGTCGAGGGAAAACGTTAACAGAAAATGCTGAAACGAGCAAAAGCTGCTTTGACACAACTCTTGAAACGTAGAAATGTTTATTTACCACGGAAATAAAGTGTCTGCGTCAAATGGAGATTCGGAATGTGAAAAAAGTGTTGAATTTAGAGGAAAGTGTCGTAAAACTTTTTAACAATGTATACACTTAAATTCCTATAGAATCTTAATCAGTGACGTCAAGGCTCTTTTTGGCAAGGTTCATTGTCGGTTAATCCTCTTGTTCGTCAACTGAAATATGTCAGGTATCAAAATATGTCACTCTTTGTAGGTCACTTGCCAAAAGTCCGCGATGGTGAATACCAGCACCTATTACCGGAGCACCTATTTCAAACAAAGCTAAATAAAAACAAGAGCTAATATCTCATACGGCACTGGATACGATAGGTGGTACACGAAAGAAGATGAGAACGCAAATTACCCCGCCGTCCAAAAATGTGGTTCGGACCCATGAAGAAGATATCTAGTTTTACTCAAGTCTGAGCATTACCGGCATCGCCTCGGATCATCTAGGGCAAATGGGCATTGACGTATGACGGGCGAATCTGTTGGCAAATGTATCGTGGGGGTGTCGTAAGAAGTGCGCATGCGGACGATACCAGAAGGCAACAGTTCTAATGCGTGTTAAGATTAATTGAGCCAGTCTTTCTAGAAAGTAATTAATTGATGTACAAAATACTAGTGAAAATGGTCGTGTCGAATTACCTGTTTAATTGGCTAACCTGAGGGATTGCTCACTCCGAAGAAAGGTGTGCCCCAAACCATTTCGTAAATAATAAGTCATGAAGCATTAATCAAAAATAGAAAGTGTTTCTGGGGTATGTTTGGTACTTTTCAGCTTTTGAACCTTACTCCCTACCCACAAGGACAAAAGAAGCTTTTGTTTGAGTTTTTGGACCTTCCGAGGCCCACTGAGCTAGTCCCCTCAGAACACGAGTTGTCGTGATCGGCACGGATGATGGTCCAAGTATTCATTTTTGGACTAGTAATAAGAGAACAGTGGACAACTTGGCTGAGGGGTATTTTACGATCATGATGGTTACACTATCCGTATATTTTACACTGTCGAGATGTTTTGGACCATTACGATATTTTTTTATATCATCATAACTTACACAGTACACAGATTTACTGTATTGATCAGTATCAAAGAGCTCCGAAGTAAATTAAGCTTTCGGAATACCGTTAATCTTCGTACCGTCTTTTTCGTTTCAAGCGATCACAACCAGTCTAGTACACTAAGCCCTTTTTTGATAACCATTCACAAACGGGGTGGCATGCCACCAGGGGTGAGTAGGGTACTCATACGTATGTGTACCCCTTCTTCTCCAGAGGTCTACCAGTCTACTACACTTTCTAAATCAGAATTAATTACTGCTTACCGACTGCTTCGTCAGGTCTAAGGATTACAGCAGTAAATAGCCCTGCTTAAGAGGAATATTTTGGTATACTTCTACTATTTTTTAGAATCTTGTATCCAGGTAAAAGGAACCACTGGAACGAAGCTAACACCACCTGCTGAAAACATGGCGGATCGCCGTGGTACAAAAAGGACCCTGCACGCTACCTCGCGTCAACAAACGGTGTTGCCAGATGTCACCGCAGCGTCTAGTGAGTGACAGACGAAGCAAAAGTTGCGATTTTGATCGAATTTTTTTTCGCCGGTTGTTTAATTTTCGATTTCCGAAAGCCGCCAAGGTTTACCGTTTGCTTAGTTAGTGTTTTTACGACTTCGGCAATCCTGGCCCGGTCGAAGTTTCTTCAGTTGCGTTTTTTATCGAAGTTTTATTCCACCTGGCATTGATTCGCATAGTATTGTCTGGAATTTTACGACGTATCGAAGAGGTATTTTTGAAACCAAGACCCAAGCAACAAACTGATGGGACCAGAATTTGAACAGTTATGCTGATTGCCTAACAGATTGCAGTGACGGTCAGCGCACATTTTAAGCTCCCCTATTTTGTCTTCGCCATTGCGATCTTGTTTTCCCGCCCTACCTAGAATTGCCAACGGTTAAGATGTGTACACACAGTCCGATTTCCGCAGTCAGGTGCAAATCTCTTCTTTCGCCGAAGAACTGTGACGCATATACGTTTTTTTCCGTAATAAAGTATATTTCGCAAGCTTATTTCGGTGTATCCTCAACATAGTAATTCACTCCTTTTTTCAGTATCTGATTTTTTCATAGCCTCGTCTCAGTTATGACTCTGTCCGTGTTACCTTCTCAATGTGACAAAATTTGTCGTGGTGTTGGACGTCGTATGGAGTGTTTGTATTTCCTAGGTCTGGATGTGTGAGCAGGCTACGTACGAATGAAATTTAAGTAATTGTCATGAATCGTGTCAAAATTCTGCATACTCTTTCGTTTAATCAGTATAAAATGGAAGTCGTGATTTTAATTGCTGTCCTGAAGTGGCAAAACTAGATATTGGTTGCCATCCCGACCAAATTAGTCTCCGACTTACTTATGCCTACAATCGGAACAGGCGCGTAATTTCGTCAAAATCCTGGGGAGGGGGGGGGGGGGCAAAGTTGGAGCCGATTTTCCCAAGTCAAGGGAAAATGAGCAGTTTTATTTCAAGAAGAAAAACGTAATAAAAACAAAGAAACACGAGAGATATTTTACTAATCGACCAAAGCGAAACGACGCTTCTTCAAGTTCGCGAAACTGTCCACTGCGCGATTGACGTCAAGCTTCTTGCTTTTCCAGGTTCAAGCTGGGGGGGTTGCCCCCCCCCTGCCCCATAGCAAATTATGCCCCTGCATCGGAAGTAGACTCTGTGCCACCCGTTCACTTCTAAAAGTAATCATTTGCCTACGTCAAGTTAAAATTTAATAGATTTATTCTAGCTCAAATGCAGAACTCGTTCATAGTTTCACAAGTCATGATCCGGCCTCTTTTCTGAGGCTATCTTCTTGCTCGGATGTACACGAAATTATATGTAAATCTTTCCACAAATGTGTAAAGTAGGCTATCTGCTGAGGGCGAACAAAGGTGAACTTCAAAATCTATGCTTGGGGACGTTTCGATTGGAGACATTTCGAAGACAATCCCGTCTTGCCTCGTAGAGGTGTCTCTGAGACACACGATTTCGGCTCTGGCCTACTTTAGCTCTAGTCTACAGTGAACGAATTGAAAACCGATTAGCCATCTTGCCACAATAACGTTTCCACTCTTCCGCAGACCGTACTCAAACTCTTTCCCCCTTTCCGATCCGACACCAATTGGCCGCTCTAATTAACCCTTCAATAGAGCTCTTTAAAGATTGCGCAATTTCTCTATCGTGAAAATACACTCAGGTAGCACTTGATTTTCCTAAGGGGCTGCTCACTGACTGTTTTGGCTACACCAAGAGGCTGGCGGCAGGGACTTAACACCTTGCAACAGAAGTGAGTAGCCCCATGGACCCCCCCCTTCCAGTTCGCGAATCAGTTCGCACCCGTGAGAACTCAGTGCATTTCGCAGATGACCCAACACATCGATTTTTAATAAAACTAACCACATAGGTGTCTATACCAAAAGCTTCAAGGTACTCTCGAGGTCAACTCTTTACGCATGAAGACGTTTCAATTTTATTGCACTTGCACCTTCGCTCAAGTACCATATACCGATCACTTTTCGGTCTGTCGGTCGGTCCACTTTCCTCGAGTTAGGGTACTGCCAGAAGTGCTAGGACAATGCAACTTAAATTGGCAGCCATATCGGGGACCCGACTAAATTAAATTTGAAAAAGTCACTTCCCCTATCTGACCAACGTGGGGGGAGTGGAGGGTTGAGGAACCCGGAATATTGAGGCATGCATAACTTTCGAACGGATGATCGGATCTTGATGAAACTTTATATTTGGAAAGATATCGTGTCTCAGATGTCCCATTTCAAGTCCTGAGAACTGGAACCGGTTCTCAGAAAACCGGAAGAACCGGATATCTTGTGAAACGCATAGACTGGAGCGATTGGGATGAAACTTGGTTGGAAGAACAAGCACAAGCCGTAGATAGATTAAGAGACAGAACAGGATTCCGACACTGTGGGGAGTTGTATGGGGGGGGGGGGATTCCGTCGATCGCGAGTTAAGGTACTTCCGGATGTGATAGGACGATCAAACTTGACTTGAACATTAGACTTGACGAGATTGTGACCATCCCTTAAAGTACTCATGTGAACCGCCAAGTACAAAAAATACATTTCAGCAAAATATACGTGATACGTCGAGATATATTTATATCTCACTTAAACTATGCATATTAACCGAAAAGTCAAAAAAATACTTTTGATCGACGATATGTATCCATGATCTTTAAAGGCCCATAATCATTTTGGCCTCGAAAGTTAAGATTACAGATCAGTTTCTAGCACCCTTAAAGTGTGCATCATCACAGCCAAGTGCTAAAATAAATACGTTTTTACCAAACTATCCATTCTCGCGATCTCCTATGGCACATGATCACTTTCAAGGGTCTTGCTTACAAATGATCACAACACACCCACGAATTGGCATATTCTTTTCCTACTCCCTGAATCAGCCTTGCAAATGTCATATGAGCTTCTAGCTTTTGTTCATCGAAGGTTGAAGATGCCTTAAAACTACAAGAGTTGCGTTTTTGATCGAAGTTTGAAGACCTCAAAGGTCTTTGTTAATTACCGTTTTTGGTCGCCGGTCACAGTTTATTCGTCCTTCGAACTCTGAGCGTCGAACTTCGTGAGCTAGCAAGTTCGAAAATGGCTTGAATTGTCGAAAAAACGTCAACCGGGCAAGGATCGCCGGAGTCGCAAAAACACCAATTAAGCAAACGGTGAACTTCGTCGGCGTTTGAAAACGAAAATTAAGCAACCGGCTACGCTAACGGCGATCAAAACTTCGATCAAAACGCAACTAAGTTCGAAGTTTGCTCGAATCGTCGAGGAAACGTCGACCGGGGCAAGGATCGCCGAAATCGTAAAAACACTAATTAAGAAAACGGTGAACTTCGACGGCGTTCGAAAACGGAAATTAAGCAACCGGCTAAGCCAACGGCGAACAAAACTTCGATAAAAATCGCAACTGAAGAAACTTCGACCGGGCAAGGATTGCCGAAGTCGTAAAAACACTAACTAAGCAAACGGTAAACCTTGGCGGCTTTCGGAAATCGGAAATTAAACAACCGGCGAACAAAAATTCGATCAAAATCGCAACTTTTGCTTCGTCTGTCACTCACTAGACGCTGCGGTGACATCTGGCAACACCGTTTGTTGACGCGAGGTAGCGTGCAGGGTCCTTTCTGTACCACGGCGATCCGCCATGTTTTCAGCAGTTGGTGTTAGCTTCGTTCCAGTGGCTCCTTTTACCTGGATACAAGATTCAGAAAAATAGTAGAAGTATACCAAAATATTCCTCTGAAGCAGGGCTATTTATTGCTGTAATCCTTAGACCTGACGAAGCAGTCGGTAAGCAGTAATTAATTCTGATTTAGAAAGTGTAGTAGACTGGTAGACCTCTGGAGAAGAAGGGGTACACATACGTATGAGTACCCTACTCACCCCTGGTGGCATGCCACCCCGTTTGTGAATGGTTATCAAAAAAGGGCTTAGTGTACTAGACTGATCACAACAGCTTATTCTCCTACTCTGTTTATTCCGAGTTAAACAAAACACGGTAAAGCGAGCCCCCGTCTGCATTTTCCTGATAGAGCGACACATGTCGGGATCCGACAGCCCATCACGGGGATTCGTCTGGGAACGAAAGTGCGACGTCTACGGAAACGGTGACAGAGAGATTTCAGAGAGTCCGAAAACGTAACGAAGTGAGTCCCCTCGACGCCCAAAACGGGGGTAGTATGAGAAAGCGTCAAGGCAGGGGTTCCGATAGAAGTTGGAGTGGCAACATGGGAGAAAGCAGCCGTGCCCGTTGAAGAGGACACGCTGGGAGCCCTTGGGCTCAACACAGGCCAATGACTCATGGTTATTACAACCTGTCTAACGAGAATGTTCATGTTGACTTGGAAGAGCATTAGGAGGTTGGCCATACGCAGAATATCGGTTTAGTGACTTGGAACGTCCAAGGGCTTAGTGCGAAGCTGGAATATGTCATGAAAGAGTTGGGTCAGTTTGATGTCGTTTCTCTTGTGGAAACGTGGCACAGTGAAAACAGTATCCCAGTGTTGAAAGATTTTATAGTAGAAAGTGTAAATCGCCAAGAATCCAAAAATATGAGAACATATTGAGGTGTGATGATGCTGCTGAAAATTAGTTTGTTTGAAAGAATCTCCCGACTAAAAAGTAGATCGGGGAATTTAGTTTCGGTTCGAGTGAAGTGCAAAAATGGTAGTTCCCTATTGATATGTTCGGTTTACGTTCCGCCCCAAAATAGCTCGTACCAGGGTGAAGATTTCTGGGAGATTTTTGAAGATCAATTAAATAAGTTTAAAACTCGTCATAGTAAAGATAGGCTAATTGTGTGCGGTGATTTTAATGCGTATACAGGGGCAGAACAAGAGCTACCGGGGGAGACTGTCCCTGCAATTGGTCAAGTGACCCCGCTGGCGTTTAAGATACCAAGGACGAGTAGGGATGATAAGAGAAAAATTAACAAGTGGGGTAGGAAGCTGTTGGATCTGTGTGCAGAGATGGGCTTGGTTATAGGTAACGGTCGGTTCGGAAAAGATAAGTTTTGCGGTGATTTTACTTGTTTTTCAGGTACGAAACCCAGTGTTATTGATTACTTGTTGGTAGATTGCCTCCTGGAGTTGGACCGAATTGGTGTAGGGGTATTAGAACTTATTGGTTCTGACCACTTAGGGTTAGGGCTAGAGCTAGTATTAGTTGGAAAAAGAGAGAGGTTTGAGGTAAAAAATCATTCTAATTTTAAACCTAGGATAAATTTGAAATGTGATTGGAAGGTAGAAGATGCAGGAGCAGCGGCTGAGGCTCTATCGATTTGTAATGTGGATGATCGGGTGTTAGAAATTTTGGAGAATAGTGAGTCACCGGATGAAATGATCGAAACGGTGATCAATCTTATCCATGAGTCTCTAGATCCGTTAGAGGTAAGTAAAAAGAACGTAAAGAAAAACAAATGTTGGTTTGATGAGGAGTGTGTCCTAGCAAAAAGAGATTGAAAGCATAATTCACAGCAGGCTTTAGATATGTATAGAGAAAGGAGGAAATCATATAAGCGTTTACAGAAAGTAAAGAAGCGGGATTCAGATGAGCAAGAGAGACAGAAAGTTAAGAAATCGTATATAGAGAGTAATATGAAATCTTTTGGAAATTAGTTAGGGGACAGTCAGGTAAGTCGGAATGTAATAAGACTCCTGATACAAATAGTTGGCTAGAATACTTTAGTGAAAATGAAAAGGAGGAACCTAAGATGGATAGTTGGTATAGGGAAGAGTTTGGTGATATTAAAAAGGAATCAGGGTTCCCATTAAAAGAGCAGGATTATAATTTGATAGGAAAGGTAACTACGGAAGAGGTGGCTGCGGCAATTAAGAAAATGCAAGGAAATTCCGCGCCAGGTATGGATGGAATCCCCACTGGAGTTTTTAAAAGATTCCTGGGAGTGTTTATGCCGGTATCAATGTCAATTTTCAACTTGATAGTTAGCTCAACTGAGTGGCCTATGAAATGGAGAACTATATCCTTCTTTAGCTCCGTGTATAAGTAAGATTCTTGAAAAGATTATGGATAATAGGTTAACCAGTTGGATCAAGGCTGGCCGGATATTTAGGGAAGAACAGGCCGGTTTCCGAGAAGGATATAGTGCGGTAGATAGGGTATTTGTATTGAAGTCGTTAATAGAACGCCATGGTAGAGGCAAGAAACGGCTGTTTGTGGCTTTCCTGGACCTGGAGAAAGCATTTTATAAGGTAAACCGGATTCTTCTTTGTCTTGAGTTGTTAAGAATAGGCCTTCCAAGGCTGACAGTTAAACTGATAGCGGACATTTATAAACTAAATTGGTGGTCGGTGAAGGTTTTAGGAAAAGAAAATTCTAAATTGTTTGAAGTGTTTAAGGGAGTTAAACAAGGTAGTTTATTGTCCCCTAAGCTTTTTTGCCTTTATATAAATGATATGGCAGAGTATTTCCAAAAGCGATGGGCTCCAACGGTTAAACTAGGTATGTCAGTATTGTCTGTGTTGCTTTTCGCTGATGACGCGGTATTGGCGGCGACGTCTCCAGAGGACCTCCAAACTTTATTAAACATCCTTTCAGATTATTTGGAAGGAAAGAGATTAAATTTAAATGTAAAAATGAAATAGTTGTTTTCACGGGAAGAAAACCAAGCGAGGAGTGGAATTTTTATTACCGAGGTCACCGAATACAACAGTCGGCTAAGTTTAAATACCTAGGGATTACTTTATCCCAGAATGGGGGTTGGAAGGATCACCTCCTTGAAATGAAAAGAAGAGGGAGGATGACTTCTTCGGCTTTACTGAGAAATTCAGTGGTTTCGGGACTAAAAGACTTAAAAATGCATAAACATATTTTCCAATCAAAAATCCTTCCTACAATTCATTACGGAGCTGAAATTTGGGGATTTGAAGCTGCGGTACAATTGGGGTCGATTCAGCTGCTTCACTACAAGAGACTGATTGGATTACATCCAACAACTCATACCCAAGCAGTAGCAGGTAAACTTGGGATTCAATCTATGAGGAATCTTAGGCTAGTTCAAATTCTTAGATTTTGGCTTAAGTTAGACAGGTTACTAAAAATTGCATATAAAGAATTAATGGAGTCGAAGGGTTCTCGGTCTTGATCACTCCAAGTGAAAGCAATGCTCGATAAAGCAGGTTTATCTTTGGCTTGGAACGATGGTTTGGGACCAGATGATCAGCCACAGTTGCTGCGACAGTTTGAGCAGGTATTACGGGATCAGGAAATTCAAAATTGGCAGGCAGCACTGGATAAATCAGAGACACTATTTTATTATAGACAAATAAAAACTACTTTTGGATTTGAATATTATTCTAAATTACGATTGTCGGCTCAGGCACTTAGGGTATGGTTCCAACTCCGGACTAACTCTCTTCCATTACGGTACAGAAAGAAAGTTTTTGATAGGCGAAAGCAGGTCGCTGAGGAGAACTACAATTGCCCACTTTGTTGCACTGGGCAAGATACCATTGACCACCTTCTAGGACAGTGCCAAGAGCTTCCTTCATTGGGTTTAGTTGGGATGGCTGGTGGTGCTCTCTTCCCTGGTATCCTAAAGTCGACAAATAAAAGTGTAATCCGTGAAGTAGTTTCTTTCGTTTTGAATGCAATGAAAAGAAGAAAATAGTTTGTGTTTCATTATTAGTGTTATAAATTGTTGTTGGCGCTTCAGGAATCTGTTGTATGGCCGTATTAGGCTTTTTCCAATAAATTATTATTATTATTATTATAGAACAGATACGTCAGCTACGATGCTTCATCAGCGATTTTTCGGCCATCCTTGGAAAGGGTCCTCGCCAGGCTGCCTTAAGACGACACCTTGCCAAGAAGGGCCGGAAATATCGCTGTTGTAGCATCGCAGCTGACGTATCCTGAAATTATGAATCAAAGTCAGCTTGGGCTCAAGTAATATTTATGTGTGAAACCCTATCGACAAATGTATCGTGTAAATATTCTCTGAGCCCAAGGTGACTTTGAAACATTTATTCAAATAACGCATACAACGGATACCTCAGCTACGATGCTTTGACAGCGATATTTCGTCCCTCCTTGGCAAGGGTCCTCGTCAGGCTGTTAATCTTCAATGTCAGCGTTGGGGAAGGAACAAAACGGCAATAGCTGATTATTGCAGGTTTGCTCCTACCCCAACGCTGATAATGAAGGTCGACAGTCTGACGGACCCTTGACAAAAACGGCCGAAATATCGCTGTCGAAACATCGTAGGTGAGGCATCCGTATTATGCGTTATTTGAATATAAATGAATTGTGGCGGGATGCTTAAGTAGTAACGGACGATATTTGAATTCTTCAATAAATCAGTATTTTAACGTGCGATAATCAATATTTCGGTAGGATGTCACACACGTCTCATTTCGCAAAAATTTGGTCAAGAAAAAATTTCGTCAAACTGCATTTTGTGACATTTTTCGTAAATAACAAAAAACTATAAACGATAATCAAAATCACATTCGGATGTATAAGAGTTGATTTTCTTACGACATTTGCAATACTTAGGAAATGTACGAAAAGGGTTTTTGAAATTGATATTTTAGTTTCGATATTTGGTCCGACATATCGATATCGGACATTGCCCAACACTCGAGGAGTAATAAAAAATCTCACAAAGAAGAATCGGAGGCATGACTAATTCTAAATAATACGGAGTATGTATGCGAACGATGCCAGAAGGCAACTAATATGTGTTCAGATTATCGATGCCAGTATTTCTAGGAAGTAGTAATATCGTAAGAAATGAAGCATTCATGAAATTTGTTTCTTTGGTACTTTTCAGCTTCTGAACCTTCACAGACTCCGTACCTTCAATGGGATACTTGGACTACTAAAATACATTTTTCTCATGCTATATTATACAGTAGACAGATTAACTGTATCCGTTCCGGATCGAATCGCTCTGAAGTGCGAATAAAAGTATCTTCTTTAACCTTCGTCCCGTCTTTTTCTCTTTCAAGGAGTCAACCTTCCTTATCACAACACCTTATTCTCCTACTCAGCTTATTCTGATTAAAACAAAACATTGCAGATCGAGACCTCCCCTGCATTTTAAAAATAGAGTGACAAAGCCACACAAAATTTTGTTCCTGCCGATGGTTTCTGAGTTGGATCTACGCGTAGGAGCACGGGCACGGAGGAGGCGCCAGGTTCAGAGCTCTGTCCCAAAAATTTAACATGGGGAAGATAGGAGCTTGAGATGATTAAGCTGTGATCCACTCGTTTGGTCCCTAGACGTGCCACACGATTTCCGGTACCGGTGACCCTCAAACTCCCCCTACCATGGCCAAATCTGATTCGGACTCCTAAATAGATTATATCAAGTATTTTCTCTTACCGCATATTAAGTTTCATTTAAATCTGAGCGTGTTGGGGAACTTTCGGTACCTCTATCCCCTCCCCCACCGTTGTCGGAACCAGTTCTAACCCTAAAATATGTCATCTATGGCATGTGATCTCTCTACACTCCCAGTTTCATTCGAATCGCTCCACTTGTTTGACACCTATGCGAGCCACATCATTTCCGGGACCTTCCAACTCCTCTTGATGGGGCTCAATACGACTCAGACCCATACAAGTCGTATATCTGACATGTCTTGTTACCGCTAATTAATTTTGACTGGAATCGGAGAATGGCCTATCTGCAAATTTCGGATTCCAGCTTTACCCCCCCCCCCCCCCCCCTCCACTATACCCATCGGGTTCGACCATGACGCCGAATTAATCAAGGCCGAATAAACTCGGTACTGTCCAACTTGCATCCCTTTCTTTCCATCCGGTTTGTTTTGTGGATGTTACCCCCCCCCCCCCTCCCTCCTCCAACTCTTCCAACCGCGGCAAAATCTGGTTCGGGGGCATGTTTTGCTTGTCTAGATGATCAGTTCTTATCGCCCAAAAAGATTCACTCGAATCAAACCACCTTTTTGCACCTTACGGAAGCCACTAATTTTCGGATTCCCCTACTCTCAAGTCCCCAAAGATAAACGGATCTGGGAAAAGGAGTATTCCTAGGGCATTATGTCTGGTCGTTAAGTCACTAATACGCCTGCAAAGTTTCATCGGTCCTTAGAGTATCTAGAACTATCCTAACTGACGATCAGCGGAATTCCGAGAAACAGCCTCTAACTCCCCCATAGAGCCCCAATTCGGTCTGGTTTTTCAGTGACATGTCTAGGGTTAATGCTTTTTCTTCCCACCAAATGCCATCCCAATACCTCGACTCTAAGCGTTTCACGAGATTTCCGGTGCCCCACTCCAATTCCCCCCCCCCACAGGTATCGATCCGATCAGGTGGAACATCTGAGATGATAGTTCTTTCCACTTGCCCAGTTTCATTCGATTCCGATAACCCGTTCAAAAGTTATGCATGCTACTAAATCCGGGATGTCCATCCCTCCACTCCCCGCGTGATGGTTGGATCGGGTAAACGTCTATTCTCAAGTCAGCCTGTTCGGGTCCCTGTTACTCCTCCCAAGTTTCATCGTCCTAGCACATCAGGAAATACTGAACTCGCGGGATAACCACATCCCAGAGCTCCCCTCCCCCCAAATCCCCCACAGTTCCCGAATCTGGTCCGGTTATGTCAAATTGTGTATTTAGGACTTGTGCTTGTTCTTCCCACCAAGTTTCATCCCGATCCCTCCACTGTAAGCGTTTCCCAAGATTTCCGGCTCCTCCCAAAGTCACCGGATCCAGTCTTGATTTGAAATGGGTCGTCTGAGACATGGTGTCTTTCCAAAAATCAAGTTTCATTAAGATCCGATCACCGGTTCAAAAGTTATAAATACCTCAAGATTCCGGATTCCCCCTCCCTCCACTCCCCCTACGATGCTCGGATCTGGGAACTGACTATTTCCAACTTAGTCGTTTGGGATCTGCCAAGTTTCATCGTCCTAGCTTATGTGGAAGTGCCCCAACTAGCAAAACCTGGACAGACCGACCGAGAGAGCGACAGACCCACGGACGGACAGAAATTTCGATGGTTATATGGCACTTGGACGAAGGGCAAGTGCCATAACAAATTCAACTGCTGAAACTGGGAGCGTCGTAACCTTTTCAGCCATAAAATCGACTGGTCAGAAGCAAACATGGAAACAAAATAAGATCGAAACATGTTTTCATTGCTTAAAATAAAAATAATAAGTTAAAATTGCTGAGATACTCGGTTGGCATTCGAGATCCGAAGGACTGAACAGTAGCTTCAATTCTACTTGAGCGATCTCCAGAAGCTCTGCTGATAAAGACAGACAATGTTGGCAAACCAAACGACAGGAAGAAACTAACAGTACTGCCCTTTGCTTCTTGTCAAGTGCGGTTCTGACCAGTCACGGTCAGATTTTTGGCCTTCGTGCTTTAGACGGTCATTGATTCTTACCCTGTCACTGATGTGCATGGTGCCGCTTTTCTGGCACTTGGCTTTCGGCCAACTACCATCTAGCTATCGCAATTTCTTTCCGTCGCTCTGTCTATCGGTCTGAATTTTGCTAGTTCAGGCACTTCCACATAAGCTAGGACCATGAAAATAGGCGTAATTATTGCGACATGAGGAATTAGAGAAAAGGAATTCGGAAAGATGAGGTATATAACTTTTGATCAGGTGATCGACTTTAATTAAAAGTGAATTCTGAGAGACCTTGAGTCACAGACGACCAACTTCAATTACGAATCGGATCTTGTAAATAGGGGGAGTTCGAGGGGGACCGGAAATCTTGGGAAATGCTTACATTTGTAAGATTGGAATGAAACGTAGAAAAAACAAGAAGCACAAGTCCCAGATATATCTTTGAAGCTGGGTGGTCAAGAATTCTGGCAATCCCGCGAATTTGGTACTTCCGGGATCGGGATGTACTAAGACGATAAGATTTGGCAGGCATAAATTCGTGGCAGAGCCACATCTCATCGGGTTTCATAGTTGCACAATGCCCCAGGAAAACTTCCGTTTCTGGATCCGACCTTTTTTGGCAGAGTCGAAGGAAGGGGGATCCTGAAATTACTTGACTTCCGTAGGTTGTGAGCTGATGGTTCGATTCAAGTTCAGAAGACGTGTTGCTGCCATGGTTGGGTTGGATGGGATCCGAAAACCTTTTCACATGCAGAACAAACACAAATAAATGGTCAAATGGGGTCATAGATGGAAAGCACTGAGATTATGCGGACTAGATTTATTATTTGGCTATATTAGGAGCAGGACGAACCAGGAATCTAGAATTTGCAGTAAATGTCCCCGAAAATGCTCAAATTTGAATGATGCTTTAGTTCTCATCTACTTTCTCAACCACAAATGAGTCCCATATGAACTAGTAGCACTTGAATAATTTCGTAAGCCGCATTGGCCTGACATATCACAAAAAATCAACAGTAACGAACGAAAATGGCCAACCTCATTTTCGTTGGTTTCTTCTTTGATTTTTGTTGGGGGACTCGTAGGTCTTGTTGTTTTAGCGACTGTAGCTGGATAGCGATGATGGGTCTAGTATGTTGGTACTTATCGCCATCCCACAGAAGTTAACAATCTAGCGTCGTTATTGTCTGGTCTCTTGATAGACTGGGAATAATCTTGGATCTAGTTACATGTTACTTGTCCTGATTTCTTCCCATGTGCAAGGAAGCATTAAAATCAAATTTGAGCGATGCATTATCCTGATATTAGGTATAATCTATTCTCAAACTTTCTTGACTAACCTCTAAACCGGTTTTTGAGTCTATAATTAAATCTATTACATGAAGAAGTTTGTAGTCGTGTACTGCAGACACATCTCAACTAAATGTTCAAGCGATCCGTGCCTGTGAGTGCGGGAATCTATACTTCGTACTGAATACTTTGGGTAAGGTTGTCTTCAGTGCAAGTTCAAATTTATCTCAGTTCAGTTTTAGTTTCATTGGCATTTGGGGAATGGGCGATGGTCTTAGATGAGAAATGGATGTGTAGTATGTGAGGAGGCTGACACTGAACCGCAATTTGACGAACATTTTCATTATTGAAGATTGTCCAGAAAGGGGAAGATACAAATCGCGTGGAAGAAAAGTGGTATTGTAGGAGTAGGCAAGAATCTTTCGGTAAAACAGCAACTTTCCAGAAAATGTACGAGTATAAGCTCAACTGATGCGATTCAACAAATGGACTATCAGGAATTTCAAGTGGTTTTGATTGAATCTCCGATCGGGAGATCCGGAGTTTCATAACAGATAGCGTATAAGACTTTCAAGAAAAATACCTTTTCACTTAGAAATAAAGTGTTATGACCAATTAAGTTTACACTATTTCGTGCCTAGATCTCCAACAACACCTTCAATTGGTAAACATACTAACGGGAACGAAAGAAACATAACAGATAACATACTAAAGTTTTATCTGTTGAACTGCGCATCCTTCTGTTGTCGTTATGTAACTTCTGACAGTGCAGTATTTTTACAGAGAACACCGGCAGATCTGTGTACATCCTGTGAAGGCTGTCAACTATTTCTTATGAATTATCCGTGTGGAAGACCCCAATGTCCACAAATTCAGGGAGTTTCATCTTTAGGAGGGGAAAATCGGGAAAAGGGGGATCTGTCTTCGTCTGACCGTTGAAGATAGCAGTCACAATTTTTATTCAAATTATCTCAAATGAAAAAAGCCATTTGAAAACCATATCGCAGAAAATAACGGTCAAATTCAACTGTGTGCTCATTCCTAAGTCATGGACAAGACTTGGTATGAGGCCCATTGCTGAACTTCATATCTCAGTCAACCGGGAATGGTATTAAAGCCTCCGTTATTCTCAAAATGGGTTGTAAAATCAGGGGCGTCACTACGGGGGGGGGGAGGGGGGACTCCCCCCCCAAAGGTCCTGAGAAAGTACTTTCGTCGGGCGAAGCCCAGCGAAAGTTCACTTGTTTGTCGGCGCGAAGCGCCGGCAAATACAGAAAAAATAAAATTTTGTATGCTTTTTATCAGGAATCGGTCGATTCGTCGGCACATCGTGTGTTTTTATATGCAAGAAATTAAATCCTGCAATCGTTTGTCGGGCAAAACACTGAAGAAATCGAATTCTACATGCTTTTGTCGTGCGTCGGTATTCTCGTCGGCACATCGGTTTTTTTCTATACAGAAGGAATCCAGAAGAAATAAAAAAAAATCAAGTTTTCCGGGTGTCGGACGATCGTCGGCATATCGGGTTCTTTTTATACGCAAGAAATGAAATCCTGCAAACATTTTTCTGGCAAATTACTGGAGAAATTGAATTCTGCATGCTTTTGTCGTGCCTCAGTTCGTCGGCACATCGGGTTCTTTTTATGCATAAGAAATCCAGAAGAAATAGTTTTTTTATGCTTTTGTCGGGCGTCGGTCGACTCGTCGTTACATCGAGCTCTACTTATATGTAATAAACCAAATTTTACAAACTTGGTCGGGCGCACCCAGGAAGTTTAAGTTTCATTGGCACAAGGGGTTATTTGTATTCATTTGAATCAAGGTCTGTAGAGTCTAGTCGAGAAAAATACAGAACAAATCAAACGCTCGATAGTTTTGTCGGGCGTCGGTATTCTCGTCGGCATATCTGGTTCTTTTTACACACACAACAACAAAAAAATCAAATTCGGTAATTTTTTATCGGGAGCATGCCGAAAGTTCAAGTCTCGTGGGTACATCGGCTTCTATTTACGCGTAAAAAATAAAGTTCTTTACAATCTTGTCGGGCATAACACAGACGAAATCGAATTTTGAATGCTTTTGTCGGGCGTCGGTATTCTTGTCCGCACACCGGGTCTTTTATACGTAAGAAATCAATTTCTGCAAACATTTGTCGGTCGCAAATTTTTCCGGAAAAAATACGGATTTAAAAAAATTCGCCGGCGTTGCTTAGTTCCACTTGTTCTGGGTACATTCGTTGGAAGCTTCGCGTCTTAGCAAAAGTTGAAATTAAAAGCCGAATATGTGAAATTAAATATGTGAATTTACATCAAAGGAACAATGTCAACTGATGCATTACATTAAGTTTTACACAAAATTTCGCATGCGGCGCATTTTGTAGTATTACATATTTGTAAGAATGGTGTATCAAACCCCAAATTCTTGGGGTTTGAAACACGTTAAAACCCGGAAATTGTACGGTACTATAGCTGAATTTTCCGCAAAAAAAAAAGATTACAAAATTTCGCCCGCGGCGCTTGGTTTAACTTGCCTTGGTACAGTCGTTGGAAGTTTCGCTATCCAGCGAAAGTTAAAATGAAAAGCCGAATATGAATGAATGAATGAATGAATTTATGACGCACTGCCCAAGGGCATAAGTGCAGTAAAAAAGATAAAGAAATATAAAATAATCGCAAAAAACTCAACAAATATTTTCCATAAAGGTTTACTAATTTAGAATCACATTGATGGGATCATGGACAGGTAATTTTCCAATCGGAGAACACAAATTAGAGGAGGGGGCTTCAAGCTTCAACAACGGGTCGGAAATTAACAAACGGCGGATCAGGTAGCGGTTCCGTGTGCGCCGGGGTAGGTAGAGAAGAAATCTCAGATATCTGAAGTATGTCGAGCGTATGAGTCGAAGGCCCTTTCTTCTGAGTATAGTATGTAATCCAGCAAGGAAGTTAACATACGGTGCGCAAAAGGCAGTATCTAACTTTCCAAGCCCAGGTCTGCTGTACCTCGAACGGTTCGGCACAATTTTGCAGTAGCCTTATCTAATTCCTTTAGCTGCTGATTTAACTGCCTCTTCACAAATCTTTCGCATCGTTTGCGCAATTGTTATACCAGGCAATCGAATTTTTTCCTCGGTTATGAGAACATTGCCTCCAACATTCAGAGAGGGCTTCCGAAGAGTAGCAGGCTTCCGAAGAGTAGCAGGAGCGTTGAAACAAAACGTGCTGACATTTACTAGCGTTGACTGATAGGCCAATCTCGCCAAGCGTTTGGTTCAGGCTATCAACGTTTGTTTCAAGGCCCTTCCTGGATTGGCTGATAAGGAGGACGTCATCAGCATAGGCCAGGTAGCTAACATCGATGCCACGGAAGTTAAAAGTTGGCGTAAGCTTTCTTAGGCACTGAGCAATTACACATTTAAAAATCTGGGGCGATAGGACCCTGCCCTGAGGGACTCCCTTTTTCACTGTAATAGGGTGGCTCATCCTGTCTTGCCATTTAACTACCAGCTTGCATTTCGAGTACCACGATCTTAAGGCCAATATGATCGACCTATTTACGCCGTTTTCCATCAAAGACAGTAGAGCCTGTGCGTGGTTAACGTTGTCGAAAGCTCCAGCGATGTCAATCGCACAAAGATGAACTGTCTCTCTCTTTGCTGATGCTTGCTTTAGAATTTGGATCAGTGACTTATGGGCATGGGAGCATCCAATTCGTTTTCTGAAACCATACTGTAGGCTTCCGATGTCACATTTAGAAGTAATTTCAGGTGCCAAAGTGTATTCGAAAATTTTTCTGAGGATGCATGAAACAGTAACTGGCCTGTAAGAGCTGCAATGATTTGCATCTTTTCCTCTTTTTAAGACTGGGGTAATCGTACCCAGAAGAAAACTTTCCGGTAAGGTGGATGTTGACAGGATCATCTGGAACAATAGCTGGAGGTGGTTATGAAGGGCTGGCAAATCTTACTTTAAATGCTCGTGGGAAATTCCATCTCTATCTGGATTCTTCTTTTTCTTCATGTTTTTCAATGCACTCTGGATGGCAGATATTCTAATCGGGAAAATTTCATGTTGTTTTAACCTTGGTGACAAGTAACGGTCAGTGTAGACTGAAAAGAAGGAAGATACCTTTTCATTGCAGGCAGAAAACAATCTTGTATAGTGAGACATCCAGTCCGAACAAGAGAGAATGGAGGGTACCTCCGGATTACATTTGTCCGAGCGAATGACGTTCTCCCAGGCCTTCTTGTTGTGTGGGGCATCGGCTGCGTTCAGGCGAGTCTTCCCCAGACATGATTTGTATTCCCTTTTTGTCTTTATTTTTAGCTTGGAAACTGCACCGGATGTAGGCCGGCCGCAGGCGATCCAAATTCTCAACCAAAGTTTTGCTAAATTTTTTAGCTTTTTTATCTCAGGGTTGATGTTCCAAAATGGTTTCCGTGTACCTCGACGGATTTTCTCAAGCGGGACGGCTAAATCTTCCGCTCTACGCATACACCATACTACTTGTTGATAGTAACAGTACAGATCAGTTTCTGTTGTTCTGGAAGGTACTGAAGTCTGAAGTAGGTGGAAAGGGATTTTGATCGAGGACAGGAGAAAGGTAAGTGTTTGGCAAAAAATGAGATGGTTTGCATGCTTCCAGTCGCGTCGCGAATACCAATCTGAAGTCCTACTAGATTGTATGGCCCCTTGTAGGTTGATATTGCATGTCAAGATGAGATGATCGTCGTCGATCTTTTCTTCATCAACATTCACCATGTCGGTTACCAGAGAAGGATCAGAGACAATGACGTGGTCCAGATTGGACGTGGTACCGCCTATATTATGGATATAGGTGTGCCCAAGGTTTTTACGCACAACCATATATCCAGTCGGAAGTGCTGACAGGAATAGGCTGCTCCGAGTGCTGTCAATGAGCAAGTTGCAGTTCAAATCGTCAGCTAAAATCCAGGTTTCTTCTGCTTTGTACAATCTTGAAGGACAGCTTTCAGTTTATTGCAAGCGCTCGAAAATGCATCGAGCGATTTTTTGTCCTTTCTTTCCCAGGGTAAGTAGACATTTACAAGAATAGTGACATTGATCTGGATAGCTAGGATATTCTGATCTGAATAAGTGCAAACCGGGACAGAGCCAACAGAGGTACGAACGAAGGTAGCAAGACCACCTGAGGGTCTTCCATTTGTCTTCTTTGCTGCCTGGATAAAGATAGAATGATCTTGGGAGAGGCGAAGGGAGCTGGACGAAGCCTCAGTCAATAAATGCTCTTGTAGAAAAACGACATCATTATTGGTAAGAAGGTCTTCAATCAACAAGTCTTTATCCTTCGTTCCATTTATGTTAAGACATTAATATGGGAACTTTAATATACGAAATTATACCCAAGGAATAACCTCAATAGATGCGTTGTTACAGATAGTTCACACAAAATTTCGCATGCGGCGCATTTTGTAGTATTCTTTATTTAGAAGAACAGTGTTTCATTTAGCTTGGCGTTTTAGGATTAAAATTCGCTGAAAAATGTTAAAAGCTAGAACTTGTATGGTAGGCATAGCTAAATTTTTCCGAAAAAAAAAGGCAGATTTTAAAAATTTCGCCTGCGGCGCTTAGTTTAACGTGTTCTTGGTACAGTCGTTGGAAGCTTCGCTTTTTAGTGAAGGCTAAAATGAAAAGCCAAATATGTGAACTTAAAATACGAAATTACATCAAAGCGTGTTTTGTCGGCACATTTTTTTAGTCCGTCGGCACAAACCGGACGTCCCCCCCCCCCCCCCAAAGGTAAAAGGCTAGTGACGCCCCTGTGTACAATTCTACTCCCATGAAGTTATACTGACCGTGAACGACGTAATATGAAAAAAAGTGGTACTCGTGATCTTTTAGTCAAACACGGCAGAGACGAAAGCAAAGCTAATGATACTGTAAAGCTCTGCACGAAATGTTGCAATGAGAAGCTCCCTTTTCCAACTTTCGTCATTTACGAGGCGAATGAAGTTCCGGTATCTGCCGAAGAGGGTTGAAGTCTGTAATTGGTAAAAATACTAACGGGAACGAAAGAAACATAACAGATAACATCCTAAAGTGTTATCTGTTGAACTGCGCATCCTTCTGTTGTCGTTATGTAACTTCTGACAGTGCAGTATTTTTACAGAGAAAACCGGCAGATCTGTGTACATCACTTTGAAGACTGTCAACTATTTCTTATGAATTATCCGTGTGGAAGAATCCAATGTCCACAAATTCAGGGAGTTTCATCTTTAGGAGGGGAAATTCGGAAAAAGGGGGATCTGTCTTCGTCTGACCATTGAAGATAGCAGTCACAATTTTTATTCAACTTATCTCAAAGGAAAATCCATTCGAAAACCATATCGCAGACAATAACGGTCCAATTCAACTGTGTGCTCATTCCTACGTCATGGACAAGACTTGTGTTAAATTAGTGTTACGTTAGGAGTATTTCTCTCTAATCGTTTATGCATTAACTGTTGTACGAAACCGAGTATCCAATATACGTGTACCCGAGCGGTTGGTACATATTAGACTATACCGGTACTCTGATCTTAATCCTCGAAGGGCTGGTTCGTAACTGTGGAGGGGGAGTTCGGACGGTAGGTCCTAGTTCCTACATTCAATACACAGTGGTTAGAAAACACACTTACTTTTAATATTGAAGTTCTGCATACATCGAACACATCTGTTAATCCAACGATCACTACTGTCTTAAGACTAGCTTAAGACTGCCTCTTTACATACGAGTACATTCGTCTTATATAGTGCACTTTTCTTAAATCGTTTCCAAGTCTTGGCTGGCTCTCCAAGATTAAGCATTTTGGCCAGCTCTCAAACATAAGCATTTTTAAGAAGGTGGGTCGAGAAAAAGCATTTTGCAAGAGTTGTTATAAAGATTAAATATTTCGTGTCGTTACACTCCTCACGTCTTCCAAAAAGTGTCTCCCAACACAGCTCTAAAATTACCTACAACGTATACTTTTACTTGCTCAACATGAAGGTTGTCATATCAGCTATTTTTAACAATTTACTTATTGTGTCAAAAATCTGATTTCAAGGGATACCGTTTACGGTTAAACTAAAATATTCCAGTAAACCAGGTAAACCTGTCACCTTTAACCCAGAAAGTGTTGGGTTACCACCTTGTGCCATTGTACCATTTCCTTTATAAACTAGCAACCAGCGGCCAACAACTATTTGGTGTCAACTTTAATTTGCGCCACCAATCTCTTTAAGTTAGCTCTCGCCTTCACTTAGCACTGGGTATCGCTTCTGAACCCTTTGTCAGCCTTAGGCTGACAACTTCCAGTGTATGGATATATCTTTGGTAGTGGTATTTTTCTCCATAGTATCAGGTCTACCCAATTTACTTATAGAACCTTTGCTTCTTAGGTTCTTTAATTACTAATTACTGCTTATCGTTACCGAAATCAGAATTTTGGAGTTTGAGTTTACACTTCCCTTCCTCCCTTATAAAAGAATAGCGCCTATATGACAACTTTCAACTGGAAAATCCAATCCCTGCAAATACATCTATCCTAGTGTATACAGGGCACTTTCAAATTACTGTCTCAAATACGTCCGATGTTCGTAATAAACTATAGACCTAACACTTGCAACTCAATCCTGTTAAAATCCTACTATCTTTACTTATTACTGGGGCAACCATCTTTGGTTATAACTTGAACTTCTAAGCCCCAAAGCCTAAATCCTAAAAAAAAAATTTAAGTTTCCAAATCACTAACTATTTCTTGCCAATCTTCGAGGCAAATCGTCTTTCGACTAATATTACTACATAAGGATTTCCTATCCTGTTCCGACTATCACTCTGGCCACTTGTGCCGATGTCTGAATGTTTCTGAATACGGTAAGTTCACACTTACGCATACAACATTGTCTTTCGCTTTCTCAAGCTATGTCTTCTTTTGGGACTCAACATCCGGGTCCCAGCTGTCTCGTGATGGCCCTGTGCCATCTTCCTTCCATGAACGGTCACCTCTTCTTCCGAAGTTTCATAAGGCTCCTTCTGTTGTCTGATTGGTTTCTTCCTCATCTTCAGTTTCTATGTTTGCTTGTGTTCTCTTCTGCATAGCCTCTTCTTCGGCTAGAGAACCGTTTCCTTTCTTCTTGTGACAAGGCTCGTAGTCAGCCTTGCTTAAAATTCATCTTCTGGAACGTATAGCTGCGATGACAGCTATCTGACATCTCTGTGCTGAAGATACTGGGTCGATTCTTTGTAAGGTTGTCCTTCCGCTCGCTTGTGGGTGCGAACACTTCTGGTATGGCGAACTCATCGTTGGTGTCTCTCTTCCTCGACTGAATTGTCACTCGGACTTAACCCACAATATTAGCTGCTTTATTTGCTTATTTTCACGGGAAACCAGCTGTCGACCCATTTTAGTTTAATTCTTTAAACCATTCCAGCTTTCCCTTATAGCAAAATCTCTTTCTGCAGTAGCAGTAACTAAATCCTTCTAATCAAATCTTTTGTTCTTAAAGATTTATAACGCAGTTTCTGCTGTTTTAAAATTTCTTTCAGGACAACCTTATTCCCTTCTTAATAGTCCTTGGTCCAAAGTTACCAGTTATTTCAGATTGACAAATTGCCTGTAAAATACAAAACAGATTAATTCAAATCTGTTAATCTTGGTGGGTACTTCTTCCCACCCAGGGGTGACACAAACTCACCCCCCGCTTTCTTGAAGCATTTCTCAAAGGAGAAATTTGATTATCCTGGCGGGTACTTGTTCCCGCCCAGGGGTGACCAAACTCACCCCTCGCTATCTATTAGCATTTACTCCAATGGAACTTGGCCTAAGTTACAATTAATTTTAGCGGTATTCCACTTCCTTCAGTTAGGAGTACATTTTCTTAAAGCACAAGTTATTAGATCTCAAAGGAATTCTTGAGGAGAATCATTCATTCATTCATTCATTCATTTATTTTATTTCCCTCAAAGAATATATAATGAGGAGTACTAAAATAAATTTAAAAAACACTGATACAAATAACTTTCATAACAATAAATAACAATTGACGTACATTAAACAAAGCACTGTACTTACTTAACTATTGGCTTTTTAGCGAAAAACGGAAACAGATTCTTCAGAATCAGAATATTATTAGCTTTAGCTACAAAATTATCAAATTTCTGCTGAATTGCCAGGGCAGGATCTTTAACTGAAAGTGAATTAATTAGAGGTGTATTTCTAGCAAATAAAGAGTATCCAAGCAAAAATTTACAGTATTTAAAATAGCACACACGGACACTAGCAATCATACCACGATTAAAACCATTCACCACCACCGCTGGAGAAATGACTATTGGTAAAACAGTTGACTGGTATATACGGGCAAGAATATCACGTCTAAGCTTATCCCTCAGATGGATTAAAGCTCCAAACGTCTTACGGATTTTTAGTTCAATATTTCTTACTACAGTTGATTGAAAATTACGTTTCACTGAACAATAGGGGATTCCAAGGTAAGTCACAACATCAAGGGGTTGGAAAAGGTTCCCACCACCACAGTTTAAGGACGAAATACCATGCGGATCATTAATAACAAAATATTGGCACTTAGAAGGACTAACGCAAAGGCCTTTTTTCCTCAGTTCCGCCACCAAAATGTTAAAATTTAAAATTAGCTGATCTTTACAACGAGCCATAAGAATAATATCATCAGCGTAAGCTATATATGTACAATCAACAGCCAGGTGTATTAGAGATGTTTTTAAAAGCCGGAAACATTCACCAAGACAAAGATTGAAAATAAAAGGTGAAAGAACCCCACCCTGCCTCACGCCCTTATTTACAAAAATTTTTGACACAGATAATACTGATCTAAAAACTACTCGGACACTTAAACCAGAATACCAAGCTTTAAAAACTTTTACCAATGCAAGAGGGATATTAGCATAATATAAACTTAACAGAGCTGAAGCATGCGAAAGATTATCGAAAGCACCCTTAATGTCTACCAACAGAGCATAAAGTGGCTGACCCGTCTCTCAAGCGGAATTAATAATCGAAGAAAAAGTAGCGTGCGCATGGTCGCATCCCATACCTCTTGTAAAACCAACTTGATTAGATCCATAATCCAAAGAACTAAAATACTTCTTCGTACACAGTTCGAACAACTTACTTATTTGGCAACTTTTAGTAATGGGCCGGAACGAATCACAAGAATCATAACGCGTTTTTCCATTATTAGGGATAGGAGAAACTATACCTATTTTAAAAGAATCTGGGACTAATCCGGAAATAAAAATAAGGTTAAAAAATGTTAAAAGTTTCGCAAAAAATGTAGGCGTTGCAAACTTAAATATGACTAGAGTACACACCATCATAGTCTGTTGTACTTTTAGATTTCAGACCCTTTACAGCTTCTTGAATATCCGCAGACGTGAGAGAAATACTATGTAATTCATGAGAAAGAAAAATACTATCCAACCGATCTAGATCTTCCGGGTCATCAGAAGACCCAGAAAAGGCACCACGAAAGTGCTGGTCCCAATCCGACAGCGAAGGCGAATCTTCCCCGGCCCGCTTAGACTGTATAGCCTTAGCTTGCGGTAACGCAGACCACATATGTTTTGGGTCCTTATCAACCTTCTCTGAAGCCAATCGAATTACATCGTCTTTATGGCGGCGAAATTCACGTTGGAATGTAGCCTTAGTTGCTTTCATCCACAAAAAAGAAGAGTGGTCTCTAGGCTTACCCAAATCCCTCCACCGAGAATTAGCACATTTAGCATCTCGATTAGCTGAAACAAGCACCAAATCAGACGACCAAAGGGGTTTTTCTACTCCCGCATTAACTCTTTTTGTCGGAAATGACTTAGATGCACTAAATTTCAAACAATGTACAAGTTGAAATATATACAATTAATCTCAAGCTCAATTCGTCAACGTTGCTCCTCTTTACCTTTATCACTAGGGAACAGGGTAGGGTAAAACAAAAATTGGGTGCGCGCGATCATGTGCGTTCACGTGAACGACAGTTCATGACGCTGTTATTCACTTGACGCGTAGTAATCTTAAAGAATTTTATTCTCCCCCTATTTCTGTGTCCCACCTCCCAGTTTCGTGTATGTTAACTTGTCTGGCTGCTTTCTGTCTCGGAATGGTCCCGACTGTCTACTTGAGAGCGACTCAAGATACAGTTTGTACTCCTCCTGTTTTGCTTTCTTGGATGCTTGATCTGCTGCCTTTGCAGCATCTAAATCTATCCTACCCCTTTTGCTCGATGTGGCTTGGTCAAATTTATGTTGGTGCAAACGTTGTTCTATGTGACTTTCCCTTACCAACCGTTTGGCTGCCAAGCCACTTGACTGAGGTAGACTATTTGATCTCCCGCGGATTGATTCTACAGGGGCAAAAACATCGACTGACGGTTCCCCTACAGCCTGCTGCGTGGGTATTTCGGTCGTCAGTGGTTCTGATGGCTGCCCTGAGCCAACTGATTCTGAAATAGACTCCGCTTCTTGCCTAGAGCTTCCTGCTGTTTCCCGCAGGGGAGTCTAGTAGATCTCTGGTCCTTTCGTCTCTTCTGTGTTTGCTGAGTCGCCTGTTCTCTGTTCAAGAGCTTCGCTTTTGTCTTCCGTTGCAGACAAGGGAGACTTCGACTCGTTTGAGGCTGATGAAGTCGACATGTTTCTCGGAGGGCTCCTCCTCCGCCATAGCTCTTCATCAGCTCTACATGTCTGAAGCAACTGCTCTGACGTGGGGCCTGAACCGGTACTTCTTTTTGAGCTTTGGCTCTTGCTCAACTTTTCTTCTTTGCGTTTTCTCCTTTCAACAACCGCCTCCCAATCGACTGGCCCTAACAATACTACTGTCGCTAGCCAGCTCTTTGGATTATATTTAGCTGCAGATCCACTTGATTTCTTGACTTCTGGACTGCTTCGCGAAACAAAAGGTTTTGCAATGTCGACGTTCCGATCTCTCAGTGGACTCTCAGTCTCCTTTTGCTTCGGCAATGGGGTAGAACATGAGGGTCCTGGCGTAAACAGCAGTTCCTTCGGCTGGAAAACTTCGTCTCCTCCTATCGAGTCGTCGTACTTCTGACCTAGATAGTTGTCCCAGGCAAGCTCGCTTGGTGTCGCTTTTGTTCTTTCAAGGAACCGGTCCTTGAAGTTGGGAGTGCCTTCGATATCCAAGAAACGCACGATAGGATTACTTAAATGGAGACCACCTGGATCGGCCGCCGTATTCGAATACAATATTTTTTTTTGCAGATATGCTTTAACTTTCTCGTATATCGCGCCGTACAGATGGGAACTGCCGGCACGGACTGGCCAAGAGAAAAGTAATTCGTCCCTCACTGTTTCCAGTACACTTTCGGCAAAGATAGAGAATCACTGGCACAGTTTGGTCCTTTTCCTTGCGATGGTTGTTAAGCCCTTGAATGTGTTTAATTATGCGTTCACCTCATATTTTTCAGTTTCGGTTTGACTAGCCCCGCTCAAAACCTTTGCAACAGCTTGTAATGATTGAATACTTTGCATCTGCTCTTTCTTTTTTGATTTTACCTGCCGCATCTTATTGCAAGCTCCCGGCGATTCTGAACTAATTTTACCCTCATCAACATGCGCAAAAGTCGGCTTCTTTTTATTAATCCCCTGGGTTTTATTCCCTCTGTTTAATTGCTTTCAGTGAGCCAGTCGACTTTGAACTGATAGGCGGGGATGAGTCTTTGCGGTTGGTGACGAATTTTGTAGGCGAACTGACGTTTGTATCAACTGAGGTTTATGTCAAATGATGTTTTTGTCAACTGACCGGTAGACGAACTGAAGGGTAGTTTAACTGACGTGTAGCTGAACTAAAGGTTACAGGAACTGACGTGTGGAGGAACTGACGTGTTGACGAACTGTTGGATTTTTTGCTTATGCGAACTGACGTTTATGCGAACTGACTTGTTGTGGTAGTGATAGCGACCCGTCGAAATTATGTCATAACCATACATTGACGGAGAAGATCAAAATTCAAGATGCAAGTGTTCCTTTTGGATGTTTGCTCTTCATTATAAAAATCATGGACATTAGGGCCCAACCAGTGCACGACGATATCCACTTCTTCCTGGCAGAAGATTGAAAAATAAGTGCCTTTTTCTGTGTGTTTCTGTGTTTTATTTATTTTCTTTAATTTACGCCACTTTTTCAAAATGGCGGGTTATAAATAAAATTATTTACTGACTTACTTACAAACTGAGAAGGATACCAGACCTATGTTGCCTGAGCAACGTAAATTGTTGCAGCAACCTTTGTTCTGCTTCGCCGACTAAATTGTTGCGAGAGTAACACTTTGGTGTTGGTTCTTCGATAATAGTTAAATGCTGAATTTTGTCAACCCACCGAGGTAGTCGATGAAGAATATTTTTCTGATCTGATGGCACAATCTGTAAACACATGGTTATAAGTCAGCGTTGAACAAAGAGAAAACAAAATATCGGAAGTAGGGACTAAATTGACTTTGCAGCCAGTTGAACTTTATCCTTTTCAATCGTAGACGTCTTGACTTGTTGAAACTTGGAACATTATCTCACATAACCAAGTTGGCATTATAAAGCTATCAATAGTTTTTTAGCTAAAAATAAACAAAATACCTCTACTAATTATTGCGCAACATATATCGTTGTTTTACATTATCATTTGTGTCCGTTGCGTTAACACTTAATTCTAGGTTACAGTGCAAGCCTATCATCATAGGCCATTCTAGCATCTCATGAAAATGACAGAGCTTAGCAACGACATTACCAAACGACATTATCATAAGAAACACCGGAAACGAAATAGGTACACATACTAGGAAAAGTCGGAAGCCCGGAAGATGATTATGGTGCAATTGCCGACTGTCAGTTACAAGTCTCTGACTTGTCTCATAGTTGGGTTCCGCCTACTCTTTGTTTTAGTGTTTACCCTACCACTAAATTTGTCAACCCCTCAAAGACTAAATTCCAAGGTACAGAGATAGACCGTGGAGACTCATTTTCTTACCCTCAGATTTAAAGAAATCAAATAAAATGTGCACCAATTTGCACTAGTTTCTAGTCCCTTATGAACCCCTTCTAACAACTGATTTCTGCTTACAAGTTTATCTCACCGTGATAGACATAATATCAAATTGTTTCGAATTCAATTTCACCAGACACAAAGAATAGTATTAATAGGTACACCAACTGTCAAAAGTTACAGGCCCCTCGTCGCCGATAATGATTATATTCTAACAGTCGATTTTTGCTTACAAGTAAAAAAACACAAAAAAAAAGTATATCGGAAGTAGGGACTAAATTGATTTTGCAGCCAGTTGAACTTCATGCTTTTCAATCGCCGACAACGTGACTAGTGAAAACTTGGAACATTCTTTTACATAATCTAGTTGGTATTATAAAGCTATCCGTACCTTTCCAGGATCATAATACCATAGATGCCACTCTTTTAATTATTTCGAAACTATGTTGTTGTTTTACATTATCATTTATATCCATTTCGTTAACACGGTCGGAAACCTTCACCGCCGAAGATGAGTATGGTATAACAGCCAATTGTTACTTACAAGAGTTACAAGTCCCTGACATGTCTCACAGTTGGGTTCCGCCTATTCTTTTTTTGAGTTTGTATCATACCACTAAAGTTGTCAACCCCTGAAAGACTTAACTCCATGTTACAGTAATAGACCAAGGAGACTAAATTTCTTACCCTCAAATTTATAGAGATAAAAAAAATGTGCACCACTCTAGTCCCTCATGAACCCCTTCAAGCAACCGATTCGTACTTAAAAGTGCATCTCCCCTTGACAGACATGTTACCAAATTGTTCTCACGATCAAATACAGAGGAAAGAAATAATAGGATTAATAGGTACACCGACTACCAAAATTGCCAGTCCCTCATTGCCGAAGATGATTATGGTCTAACAGCCGACTGTTGCTTTCAAGTACCCTACATGTCCAACGATTCGGATAGGCTTATTTTTCGTTTAAGTGTGTACCTCACTACTGAAGTTGTGTAAGGTTTCCCTTTTGTACGTGGTTTACTCTCTTGGTTGTGCGGTAGCGTGCGTAGTCCCTTTTAAGGTGACTACGGAGAGTTTGCGGAGGCTTGGCGTTCGAACTAGTTCTTACTACTATACTGACTTTATTTACCAGGTTTCACAATATGGTTCTTGTAAGTTCTTACTTTACTGGGGGGGATTCAGATAAGTCGTTTGTTGGGTCTCTTGCTTAGGCAGGTCGGTAGACGGCTGACTATGGCTGTTGGTAGACGGTACACTAGTAGACGGCACTTGAAGGCGGTAGACTAAGATCTACCAAGTTGTAGACGGCAGACTAAGATCTACCAAGTTGTTGAAATGAGCAGGGCTACTATTTGCTTACATACACTTTGAAAGCTAGAACTGGACTGACTATTATATTCCTATCACGCCCTTTTTATATTCTTATTGCGCTCAAACATTTTTCCTCCCGACACCTGACGCGGCTGTTGATCTACTTTCAGTCTTTCAGAACCGGCTTTTTTTCTGACTGACCTTTTGTTTTATTACCAGAGTGGTAATAAACAATTCTCTCTTGAGCACCGAAAGTCGGCCATGTCGGAGGGTCATCTGTTTGGGTCACGTATCCATATACACACATACACTATTACAAAAATACAATACTGAACTTACACCTAACTTTACAGTTGTTAACCCGTCCAAACTTTCAAACTGTTTTATCAATTTTTATACAAAAAACAGAATGCATTTACACTGATCAGCTCATCGAGGTCTACCGAATGCCGTTGAATTCTATCTGTATTAGTTCAAAAGTTGACTTTTTTGCCGTCGGCCAACTTTCTTATTTCACCACTTAAAAAGGAGCAAAGGATAATTTCTAATTTCTTCAGCAGTGACAGAACTTTTAAAGTTTCAGAGGCAAATCTGATTTCATTTATCTTCCTCACTCATAAGTGTAAGAAATGAAATGATAAGCGCCACTGAAATCACAAACAGAAACGCGTAGAAAGAAGATATGGCAGCACTTTCGGACCCTGGGAAAAGGATACTTTTTTATTGTGTAAATTTTTTTATTTATCACTCAAAGAAAATATATTGCCTCTTGGGCCAGGGAACTGCCGCACATATTTCAAACTTATAGATCCATCTCCAGTTTAAAAATGGTTTTTGTCTGCTTGCCTATTAGAACGGAGCTTTCCACTGGAAAGCAGAAACAGGGTTTGATGAAACGAAAGCTTAGCTGCATAACTTCACATAGCCGTCTCTGACATAGGCGATACAGCTTCACTTTAGTTTGCACACTGTAGGTTCTGGCTTAGTTACAAGCAAAAACCATCTTTTTTGGCTGTAATGTCATGTTTTCAAGAAAAGTAGGAAGAAATGTCATATTCATCATTCCGTCCTAAGGTCCACACTTTCCGTAAAAATCGCTCAGGTTAGACCTTTACCAATCTATGAGAATAAGCGTGAATCGGGGTACTAGGGGAAAAAAAACCACGATAAAACCGAAGTTTTGCTCTCGCAACACAATGCTTCGTTTTTCTGGAGAGAAAGAACACAGTGTGTCCGAGCCCTGGCTGCTTAGAACATCCTTGCACCTCGTTTGCTTACTCATTGTAAGAGTGGAGACTAATTAAGTAATTGTAACTCGTTTTATGTTTCCGAAACTTCTTCATTATGAAAAATGGAATCGGAACGGAATCGGACACAGCTTTTTAAAACTTCAATCGATTCTGTGTCGTCTACTTTAACAGAATTGACTAGTTTTTCTGACGATTCTTAAGTATTTCGACGGCAAAATAAATTTGGTCTCTACAATCGTCGAAGAAGTTGCAGGTTAATTTTTTTTTCTGCCTTTCAGTGAGTAAAAGCAGCTTTTTAAGCCATGGCGACTACATAACGCAAATCCTCAAACAATTTGGCTGAATAACTTTCCGTTGCAGAGTCGCTATCTCGAATTTCTTTTTCAAACACTAATGGAATAGAGCTTTACATCTTTAAAGTTCTATTTTCTAAGTGAATGTCTGATAAAGCCGGGAATCTTGTGATATTGGGGATCTTGACCTTTTTGAAAAGTTTTACAAAATATAGTACCCGTCACATCCGATCCAGTTCCAGTGCCGTCATAAAGTGAAAGGTGAATTCAGTCTCGATTTCTGTAAATTTGCGGATAGTTTAATGCTTAGCAAAAGCAAAATATTTAAGCAAATAACTACAACTTCAATTGGCAGCAAACATTGAGGGTTACTATCTTATTCTAGGTGGAGCTTATTTTTCAGAAGAAACTGATGTCCATTTTCCAAAAGCCAGCTCGAGCAAAGCAATAAAGAAAAAAATTCCAATCTCTCAATCAGCTGAACCTACTGTTTAGACACAAAGCTTAGTTCGCTCATCTAAAGGATATTTAATTTAACACCATGCTGCGGAAAAATAAGGTAAGCTTGATATTTTCTTATGTATAAAAAGAGAACCGAATTATAAGATTTGTCCGACTCATACGTTTTGTATAAATTGGAGCTGAAGAATGAGAAAAATTAATCAATTCAGTTCAGTTTCTTAGTAATTAATGTCAAAAAGGTAATAGCTCGGGCACGAGACCCCTAGACTGTGACAACTAGGTTTGTTTCTGTCGTCCTCATGAGTCCATTTCTTTGACAATTTTGACCACTAGCCCAAAGGTCGTGTTGGTTTTTCCATTGCGGGTCAACTTTATTAGTTACCTGTTATGAATTTGTTTTGCTCCCTAGTTTTCTTGCAAACATCTCTGTAAATCCAGTTAAAGTTCAATGGGCACATCAAACTACCCCAATCCCACTCTGTAACAAACTAGGAACAATGCTTACCCCCTAGATCAGCAGCTTTTTCAACAGTTTTCTCTCTTTGATATTTCAAAGCGTACTTTTTTGGGCCACTACATTCTCAATTTACTAGCTTGGACAAAGATAAAAGCCATGTTTCTTATAATACTTAGTAGATCTTTATTTTATGCATAAATCAGCTGGTATAATTCAGATTTGAATATGCTATTGGTTTTTTAATAATTTTTGTAGCTATGCTATTTTTATAAGCTTATTGCATATTCTAGTACATTTTATAAAGCAAGCTAATGAAGCTTCACAATACTATTCCACAAACAAAAACTTTTAAGAGGCACTTTAAGCCATGGTACTTCTGATGAAACACTAGAACAATCAGGTAAACTGCATCTCAAATATATCCTTTTCTATCAAGCATTGCTGGGAGTTTTTGAATTTCCTGTCACGGTATCCCAGCTCCTAAGATTTGGATCGTAGAAATGCCAGAGAGGTAAAGAAAAGGGATGACAAGAAAACGGCCGATTTTCGTAGCGCTTTTTAAAGGAAGTCGGAAATGTTTATTTGTGAAGCATTTGATACAAAGTAAAGCATTAGAAGTGTCCATTGTGTTTTCATAATGGACCCACAAAGCCTCAGACTGAGAAGCTGTAGCTAAAACTTGAAGTTGCTGACATGATTAAAAGTGAAATATAAAAGGTTATCCCAATTGTACATGTGACTTCCGATGATATTCGTTTGAATCCTCACCGTCGGAAACACATCGCCCACCATATTCGCAAAGAGTATCGCATTGTTTTTGCCTCAGAAATGGTGAGTATCTACCGCACAAGTGATAATCTCATATGGGGTGAAACCAGTCGAAGACTATGGGGAGGTTCTGTATGCAAAGAGAAGAGCTGGGATCATCTCATCTCATCTTTTCGGATCCCAGTGCACATACTTCTTTAGCATGCTAACCAGGTTGAAGTTCTTTCTTTCCGTAAGACCGTCTGTTTGCGAGTGGTAAGGACTGTCTCTGATTGGACTTATTCCGAGCTGCTGATACAATTGCTGAAGCGTCTTTCACACGAAATTTGTCCCTTGGTCGGCTCCTGTGAAGGATTCTGCGATCCTCCGCGAGGTTGTTCTCCTCGTTGGTTGTTCTCCTCGTTGGAATTGCCTCCGCCCATCTGCTTGTGTAGTCAGTGCTCACGAGCAGGTTTTTAAACACCTTTCGGCCTTTTGGTATAGTGGACCCAACATGTCAATGGCTAATCTTCTGAAAGGTTCTCCGATGATTGCCATTTCCACCATGGGAACGCCGGGCCAGAATAAAATTGCGTATCATTCTGCTGCCCGTGCGTTGGCGTCCCATATGTCCACTGAGTGGGTTGCCATGGGCTAATTGCAGACAGTGTTGGCGGTATTTGGAAGGTAGAGCTATTTTTTAGGTTTTCAATTCGGTATGGGCGTTGTTTCTTCCTATAGAGGAGGCCATCTTTCCAAAGGAATTCTCCATCACCCGTCTCTGCTTGTCGCCTTGCCATTTCTAGAGTTGGTCCCGTTTTTAGGGACTCTTGCAGGTCCTTGCGTCCCAGGGAAAGCTCAGCTGGAGCCACAGCATCCTGGTGCAAGTGCTGTCTTCGTTGCTCCCGCTTGGCCGATTGACTTTTGGCTTGCTTATTTTTGCTGCAGAACTATTCGTCTGCCCAGTCCCATCCGGGTAACTTTTCCGTCAGGTCATGTCCCTGTTGTTTCTCGGGGGAGGATGTGGAATCCCGAAGAAGCTCATCGAAATAGGGAAGCTCTCACCCTACTATGATGTCATACGGCATCTTGTCCCGTACCAGTACTCTACATAGTTTCGAATGAGTTCTGAAAAGCCGGACCAATCTCATGCGCACCCATACACTTTTCATCATTTTTGTGTCTCCGTGAATGCAATTGAGTCCTCTTTGCCTCTCATGCTGCATTTCTTCGTCGTCTATCAAAGATCGTCTGACCAGCATTGCGTCACTTCCTTGATCCAGAAGTATCTGAACTTGCCGTCCTTTTATTATTCCAGGATAAAGAAATGGTGCAACGTTGCTAGTATTCACAGCTTCGTCTTCTTGTCCGAAAAATTTCTTGGCTGGTGGACGCTTAGGCTTATCACATTTTGGCAATGAAATGCGTGTTTCTCCCACAATTGAAACAACTCCTGTCCATTCTCCTGGTTTATTGCTTTGCGGTCCCTCTGTCGGGTTCTCGTTTCTGCGATCTCCTTCGTCCTTGGCCTTGGACCGATCTGGAGGAATAAGGTGGCAGGTCTGGTTTTGGCTGCGACCTTCCCGCCTCCCATCCTTGAGAGGGGTGGATCGGCTCTGACAAATCTCTCGGCTCCGCTTGCTTCAGATAAATCATTATACTATTCTCTACGATAGCCTCCATGTACTGCTCCAGACACAGCTTGACGAAGAAGGATTTAAGAAGTAAGCTCTTTTCTTCGTCCGTCTTCGACTCGAAGCCCTCAAGTCCCAGCCATCTTCTGAGGCTATTTTCGATGTCGTCTCCCAGCTCACGGAACTTCTGCCCCCCTTTTAGCTGCAGGCTTCGTAGTCTCAGCCTATGTGTCTCTGCTAATACGTTCTATTTCGTTAGGAGGAGCTTCTTCAGGCTCATGTAGTTCCCCAGCGCTTCCGAGACTATCGTGGTTGTCGCATTCAAGGCCCGGACTGGTAACAACGGCCATAGTTGACCTTCCTGACCTTCTCCTCATCTGACCAACGGCACATCCTTGCCGTGTTTTCGAATGCTGTGTAGAAGACATCTATCTCCCAATCTTCATCAAACCGTGGCAAATTCGGATTTTTCAGTCTCTGAGCCACTGGATTTTCCATCATGTCAGCCATTTGCGGCAGCCGGATCCTAGCGTCTCGTGACTACCACTCTGTCATCTGCTCTGGCAGCATTTCCTCCTGCTCCACCAACATTGCCTCCTGCTCCGCAGCGTTGCCTCCTGCTCCACCAGCGTTGCCTCGTGCTCCGCCAGCGTTGCCTCCTGCTCCACCAGCGTTGCCTCCTGCTCTACCAGCGTTGCCTCCTGCTCCACCAGCGTTGCCTCCTGCTCCGCCAGCGTTGCCTCCTGCTCCGCCAGCGTTGCCTCCTGCTCCGCCAGCGTTGCCTCCTGCTCCGCCAGCGTTGCCTCCTGCTCCGCCAGCGTTGCCTCCTGCTCCGCCAGCGTTGCCTCCTGCTCCGCCAGCGTTGCCTCCTGCTCCGCCAGCGTTGCCTCCTGCTCCGCCAGCGTTGCCTCCTGCTCCGCCAGCGTTGCCTCCTGCTCCGCCAGCGGTGCCTCCTGCTCCGCCAATGTTGCCCCCTGCTCCGCCAGCGTTGCCTCCTGCTCTGCCAGCGTTGCCTCCTGGTTGGCCAGCGTTGCCTCTTGCAGCTCTATCTAGCGTGTGTGGCGTCTTTCTGTCTAGTGCTAACTCTCAGAGGACCTTCTACTTGGTTAATCTGGTGATCGGCCCTACGCCGCTCCTGTCTCGATTCTGCAGACTGCCGGGTAACAAGATGTGACGAAGTGAAGGATGTAAATTTGACAATCCCGCCGCTGTCACCAATTATGTGACAGTGGTTGTCAGACGGGCTACTTCTGGTTATTTAGGGGGGCTATTTATTACTAAATAATCTTAGTTAATTCTGCACACAGAATCAGAAATTTAATTTGCCCTCATCTTCTTCAATGTTTTAAAGCAGGTTTTAAATGTTGTCAGGAATTAGCCCTTTTCTTTCATACGGTCTTGGCTATTTTGGGTTTATAGCCTGTCACTAAAGCAAGTTACGAGAAGTAAATCCAAGTTTTGAATACACTTCTATTAAGAGTCGGCCCTGTCAATTAGTATGCTCTACTGGTTTCTCGAAATCTACTTACATTTCACAGTGAAATTCCACTTTCATTTTTCAGTCTTGAAGCATATGTTCATTCATGTTTAAATCTCCGCAATTTTCAATCGACTGGCGACAGCGCACGGCCAACTTCGTACGCTTCGACTCCAGGCCGAAGCGTAGGCGATCAAAAATAAGTAATAAGACCAACGGCAAACTAAAGTGAAAGGCGAACGGCAATCAAAAACGCCACTGCTAGTGGCGCTTTTCATCGCCGCTCACCGTTCGACTTTCAACTTTGCACTTTCGACGTTGGCCTTATAAAACGTTTTTGCTGTTGCAAGTTCGCCATGGGGTTTTGGTTGTAAAAACGCTTTAGAAGGGACATTGACTCACTCGGCTTTGAACTTTAGCTGGAAATTCAAAATTGATAAGCATGGATTTGCAGAACCTGTTAACAAAACCTGGGTTTGTCATTACCAAAAGAACCCCTCGTTCCCCGTGAATTTTCTATTGCACAGCCTCATGCGGCAACAGACACCTAAATATTCCTTCAGCACAAGTTGACTCCAAACCAGACTTGGCAGTACAAAACAGATACTTCAGCTGCATTTTATTAGAGCTACATTTCGGCCTTTCTTGGCAAGGATCCTTCAGGCTCAAGCTGCACTAACTGGAAATTGACTTTTTTTTCACAAGTTCATTTTCCAATTGGAGCGTCTTGAGCCTGAAGAGGGCCTTGCCATAAGGTCCAAAACATAATTCCAATAAAATTCAGCTGATATATCCCTTTTGATAACACACACTCCTTGATCAAGAGCTAGACGAGATTACATAGCCCAGTTCCTGGGACAACTTTTTACCTGCTGGATCAGCTTTAGTAAGTGAGTAAAGAAATTCAGTCAACAGATCTTCAACAATTAAAGTTCAACTTCTAAGTTATCAGTCATGGAAGTTATAGAAATATTTCATTCAAAAAAATGTAGAACAAAATCCATATAATCTCTTGAAAACTTCAAGCTGCTTCTATTTCCTTCTTTTCTTCATTGTTCCACTTTTTTCAACTTCTCTCCCTATTTCATTATGGCTTCGTCTATACTTTGTTTGGATACTCAGTTTGTGGCCATGATCCTTCTTTCTTTTTGTGCTCTAGCTATTCAGTAAGCTTTGTCACTTCCTTATTTGCACTTCGCTGAGGTTCCTGGCAAGCAATACTTGAGGAGCTTCTTCAAGAATTGTGATCTCACTATTTTCGTGTTTTTTTTTTAAGAAAAGAGTTCCTCTTTTCCTAGTTTTTCCTTTCCCCTGCTACTTTTCTTTTCTGCTCCAGCGTTTTCTTACACATTTCTTTCCCATCGAAAAAGGGCCCAAGGATAACAGGAATCTAGGAATTATGGGGTATCGTCTTCAACTTCTTTAAGAAAGTCCGTAAGCTGTTTTGAGTACTTCAGCTATCTTCACCCACAGTCCTCATACAGTCCTCATGGTATTTTGTACAGTATTCTAGTTCGGTTGTTCAACAGCTTCAGCACGATTTTATTATGACATTTCAAAACTGTCTTTAGATTTATTTTTTACTTTTCCAGCGGTCCACATTTGTTGGTACATATCCATTCGATTCCGACTTGCATAACTTGCCTCTTTATTTTCTAGGAATACCAATAAGAGATTCTTACAGTAATACCCCACATACCCCATACCCCACAACATCTTGCTCCTTCCTCGAACTTCCCTGAAAAACTTCCCTGAAAAAAAAGTCCCTGTAAGAGAAATCCATAGAAAGGAAGAAGTACATTTCATTAGGAGGCCTACTTACTGGAGGGTTGTCCAACCTCAATAAAAGTTCAAAATTCGGAAAAGGTTTCCCTTCAAAAAGATCTATCTGGCTTGAGACTAAAATATCACAAAAATACTAGATTGAAGCAAAAAAAAATAGTTTCAGTATTCAAACTGAATATTCTTCAATATTTCTAGTCAAAAGAATGTGTTATCTTATACGTAATCTCACAGAAATTTCACCATTCCGACCTGTGCTCAAATTCCTAGCTAGGATTTTTATAATGACAAAAACCGAGTTAACCATCAGGAAGTCACTTTCAGAATCAGATTCAGACAAACAGAGAAAACAGATAATTTGAAAAGGATGAAACGTGGTCGACGTTACATAATTCAAGGTTGGCCACTACTACTGTGACTTGACAGCTAAGCTATAAAACGGAACTTACAACACTCAGGCGAAGAATTTGTTATTACTCGTTCTGTAAGGTTGTGCATTATATACTATATACTATACTATGTACACTTATGTATACAGTCTTTGGCTATTTTGGGTTTGACAAAAGCTGAAAAGAAATCTAACAGACTGAGTTTATAGCCTATGACTAAAGTAAGTTACGAGACGTAAATTCAAGTTTTGAATACACTCCTATTAAGAGTTGGTCCTTTCATTTAGTATTCTCTACTGTTTTCTCGAAATCTACTTACATTTCACAGTGAAATTCCACTTTCATTGTGCAGTGTTGAAGCATATGGTTGTCTATGTTTACATCTCCGCAGTTTCCGCTCGACAGGCGACAGAGCACGGCCAACTTCGTACCCTTTGACGTTGGACGTTTGCCTGTGCTTTGGATGAACAAGGGAGGAGACTCCGGTCGCCGTTCGTCCAAAAACACCATGTAAGACTCCTGGCCTAAGCGCGGATCAAAACATCTAATAAGACCAACGGCGAACGAAAGTAAAAGACGCTCGGCGATCAAAAACACCATTATTGTTTTATATAGTTTGTCCGAAAGCTTCTTTTACAAAAATGCTGCCAGAAATGCAGCATTAATGCTGCATTTTAATCCCGGAATATGAGCTCGTCGTTTCTTCTTTGAACTTCAAGAAGAGCCACTATTTCTTCGTTCCCTAGTCTTCATTAGCATCCCAAAATCAGCCATATCATCATCCAAACAGGCCCGTATTTTCGACGCGGTCACGAATGGGGATAAATAAATCCTTTGGAATGTGAACTTTGATGACTCTGGGGACAGTAAACAGATTGTAGCTCGGGGAAATTAGGCCAAACTTGAGTAGTTTCAAGTCAGTCAGGTTTCAATTCTTTCAGAGCAATGTGAACATAGAATGATGTTTGACAAGCTTCCAAGGATTATTCTATAGTTTCGGGGAAAAAAGAAGTTTTATATTTTTTTTTACTTCAAATAGCCGTGTTCCCCCAAATTTCTAATTGTTTATTTAGGAATTTTGTGCCACTTTTGAAGTCTAAAGATTACAAGACGACTAAATTTGACTCGGAAAAGTCTGTCATACAGATCAATCCGATCAGATACAGTATTCACAACGATTGTCGATTTAACAGCCTTGTATGGATTCGTTTTGAAAATATCTTGACGGTTTCAGTTTTGTCTGGCATTTGTGACCGAATTGGTACGAATTCTACCATCAAACCATTTCCACTCACAGTTTTAGTCGGTGCGTCTCCAGAAGATCGACTGTTTAAAATCGCTGAGTTGCGATTGAAAACTCGTGACGGAGAAGCGAAATTAGTGACCCCAGTAAGGTCTACTAGACTTCACGACTCAGTAAAGAGATGCTGGCTAGAGTAGCCGTGAACTCGAAGCTGGCGTGGCGACGTGTGATGTATGGTAGCGTGTGTGAGCTAAGCGTATGTTTTTTCTTACCTATCTGTTATGGTTACAGTCGACTCGCTTTCGAAAGCCTAAATAAACCTCACGATCTCTCCAGACACAATAGTTAATATACTTATAAACCTTATAATATTGAAAGATTGGATGTTAATGAATGAACTGTCTTTAATTGTGCAAGGTGATAGCTATGAAGGTCTGAAGAGTCGGCGTCGACTTGGCCATGTGGCTGTGAGAAAAAAGAAAGAAAAAAAGTATTAAAAGTAGCTACTCTCGTTTAATTCCTGGTCGGGTTTAGCGCATGTAAGAATGGTTGGGAATAGTTTTTTTTTCCGACCCCGCTTTCTTTGGATGGGGGGAATTCTTGTGGGTCAGGATTAACGTTTGCTCCTTAGAAATGCAAAGTCTGATTGGCGGTTAGAAATGTTATAGCCGACAGCAGAAGCTTTTCATTATGTTCGTGACTTTTTTCAGGGGGATCTTATATGATTCCCTGTTTGACCGTTTGACATGGTCCTGAATTGCCAAAATTGCGCTTTTTGAAGTCATCCCTAAAGAAAAACTAATATTATCACCAATTTGACAAAGTCTTAGTCTATATTGTTGGTAATGATGAAAGTTAGAAGACTTTCCCAGATACCACGATAACTTACCACGGTCGGCCCGTGGTATCTGAACGTCAGATCCACGATTACTGAGCAAATACCACGATAGCTGCAAAAACGACTTTAGAAACGCAACTAGTGTTTTCGCTACTTCCGGTTCTAATGAATCGGTGTTTTTGTGTCGACCAGAATTTGTTTTAGCAATCGGTTCCGATATCCCAGCAGAAAATTTTGGAACGATTTTCATTACCGTTCACGATCCTCAATTCTGATCCAGCTTCACCGTCATCAACTAGAAAGTAAAAATAATGGTGGAACAGTATGTAGAAAAAATCTGCAAAAAAATAAAACAAGAGCTAGCGATAAATATATAACTTGAGTTCTGTATTGATTTTTTTTATTTTAACTTATTCTTTTCCGCTTTTGAATTTTCATTTGAATTGAAGCTATTAGTTCTTCATCCACATTTTGTTGTCAAACATTTTCCTTCACCACGTCATCATCCTCGAATTTCGATCGTATTTTTGCGTAATTTCCAATGTTTTGGGAGGACCGAATTTTGTCAGGATCAAAAGTTTTTTCGCGCCAAACGGGTTACCGGTTTCCGCTGCACCAGTTGGTGCTGATACTCACGCTAGAGTCTAGAAGAACTGTCAAGCAATATCCGTATGAAAGGACAGGAAAATAAGTACTATTGTAAAATAACAAATTAACTGGAAGGATCTCATATTTCAGGTCAGGACCCTTCTTACATATTCCCTGGCTTAAAAAAAGCCCTGCTCGGGACCCTCGAATCCGCCACCAAGGCCATCTTTGTTGTTAAATCCTGTTTGGATGTGATTTTTGCCACATATGTATCTGCTTTACATACAAAGATCTGCAATGGGAGTTGCCTTAAAGCCTCTGAACTCTGAAACAACATTTATTTCATAACTTAAACAACAAATTACATGTGTCTGGGCCAAAAAAGTAGAATCTTTTTAACCTACTAAGTAACTAGCCTAGAAAATTCTTCATTCTACCTACTTAAAAAAAAGGTGACAAAAACCTTTTTTTTTGTTGGACATATCGTTCGAAGGATTTTTTTTAATAGCTTACTGGGGGGGGGAATATAGTAGTGGAAATAAGTGATTTCTTTACAACTTGTTTCAGCTTTCACTATTTGGTTTCTGATTAACTAATAGGGATCGATTAAAAAGAGGAACGACGTGGCGAAGGACACATGATTAATAAAAAGAGGTTAGGAAATAAAAGTAGACACGCAATTGATAGTTCGTAGCTCCAGAGCCTAAAAGAAGGCACGGTGGAATATAGTTCCTGCCCCTCAATCTGGAGCCTTTTAGTTTTCTAGCCATTTTCTAATTCTCGTGCCAAATACACAATGTTGTGACGTGCCGTGCCGTACCTCTTTTTGGTATATCCTGAACTAATACCCCTTTAGACAATTTAGGACATCTCAATACACAACCGTAACTCTACATCATCACCAAGACAAAACTACTAGAATACCACTTGCTATCAACCTTTATTTTCTGTGAACCACTGCAAAATATTCTACCTACACAAACTGAAAACTAGCCACTCTTTGAGCTACTCACCTAAACAAAGCTCAGAAACCTAAACTCTCAGAAACAGCGCGGTTTGATCCGTTTGTTTGATTAATGTTTTGTTGACTTTAGTTGTTGTATTACGTCTTTTTCCGTTTTTTCTTTTTCCTTCTTCAAGTTTATACTCCACTATGAATCTTTTTGATGTAAGTGGGTAATAAATATATATTATTATTATTATTATAAAGCAAAGAAAGCAAACTTTGCTAAATACATATTATTCCTATTAAAACACCAGCGTACTTTGCAATACATAACCTAGTAAATTGCACTGAAAACATTTTTTTTTATGCAGATACTACCTTATAAAAGACTCATATGAATGCAATGCAAAACGCACTAAAATCTCGTTTTTGGTCCAAGGACCAGTCTATCTCTTGCAGTAACTTAATAATATTAAATTGAGCAATATGTTTTAGTACGGTTGGTGGAGAAAGAACCTCTCTATTTCTTTTCTTCGAGTTTTAATATTTTTTTTATCCTACTCCGTCTTTACCTAGGCGGGTTACATATAAAATTTATTTAATTTGGTTTCGAAATAATCAAGGTTTAAAAATAATGATAACAATAATATTTATTTATAACCCACTTCAATCAAAAAGATTAATAGTGGAGTAGAAATTTGAAGAAAAACCGAAAAAAGACATGAAACAAAAAAGAAAATCCACAATAGCATTAATGAAACTGCCAAGTGCAGTATAGCGATCGCAATTTCTGTCCATCTGTCGGTCTGTCTGTCAGTCGGTCTGTCAGTCGGTCGTTCATTCCGTGTTTTGCAAGTTCGGGCACTTCCATATACGCTAGGACGATAAAACTTGGCAGGCATATCAGGGACCCCTAATGGTTAAGATGTCAATAGTCACTATCCTGATCCGAGCATCATGGGGGGAGTGGAGGGAGGAGGGATCTGGAATATTGAGGTATCTGTAACTTTTGATCGGGCGATAGGATCTTAATTAAATTGATAGTTGGAAAAATCTTGTTCCTCAGACGACTCACTTCAAACCCGGACCGGATCCGGTGACTTTGGGGGGAGGTGGATGGGGGGAGCTGGAAATCCTCTGAAACGCTTAGAGTGGAAGGATCAGGACGAAACTTGGTGGACAGAACAAGCAAATGTCCTAGATTCATCGTTGACAGAATGGACTGGATTCGGGCACTGAGGGGGAGCTGGACGCGGTGGAATTCGGTGACCCCGCGAATTTGGTACTAGGACGATGAAATATGATAGCCATGTCAGGGATCCGAACAGACTGCCTTGAGAACAGTCGTTTCCCCCATTCGACTATCTTGGGGCAGTGGAGGGACGAGGAATCCGGAATCTAGTGGCATGCATAACTTTTGAACGGGTGAACAGATTTGAATGAATCTTGGAAGCTGGAAAGATCTATCGTCTCAGATGTTCCCCGTGACGTCCGGATCGGATCCGACTCTTGTGATTGGAAGTTGGAGGGGAGCACCACAAATCTCGTCAAACGCTTAGAGTCAAAGGATCAGGATGGAATTCGGTAGGAAAATACAAGCATATGCTCTACTCACGTTCTTGACATAATCAGATCTTATCGGGGCTCTTGTGGGGGGAGTTGGAGGAGGTTTTAAGGATTGCAGTGACAAATTTATGCTAATTGAATGTGCTGAGGACGATAAGACTTGGCGGACATATTATTGACCCGACCAAATAGACTTAAGAGCCCGACACAATACTCTAAGAAATCGTTTGTTCCTGGATCCAACAATTTTTGAGGGAGCTAGGTAAGGGGAATCCGGAAATTATTGACTTCCTGGAAATTATGTAGCTCACATAGGGATGGGAGCGATTTTTGCTGAAACTTTAAATTCAGAAAGATCATCATAGAATTCCGCATGGAGTTTATATAATACATATTAGTGCCGCTAATTCTTATGTTCATGCCGTTTATTCTAAGCAGCTAAGTACTTCACTTCCTTCATTCCTCATTCAAGCACATATTCTCCCCGTGTCTTCGTCGTCGGTCTCACTTGCTATTGAGCGTCTCCTTTCCTCTTCTGTTGATGACGACGGAATTTCGGCTCGACATCTAAGAACAAATTGTCCACCTCTTGAGCAACATCTTCAATTGCTCTTCCAAATGTGCCTGAGTTCATCTGCCGTTCCCAATAGTTTTCTTTGCGGAATTGTAACATCAATTATTAAAAAAGGTAAACCCCCTTTGGAGTGTACCTCTTATCGTCGCATCACCGTTTCATGTACGATTAGCAAAGCTTTCGAGTATGTACTACTCCCCTCACTTATTAATAATGTTAACTTCGGAGAAAACCAATCGGGTTTCCAAAAAGGTATTGGTTGTCAACATACCCACCGAATTCTCTCGTCTCTCCTGGTTGAGGCAACAAAAAAAAGCTTGGAACTGCAGAGTTGTGCTTTGGACCTGTCGAAAGCTTTTGATAGCATTGTGCATACCCAAGCCCTGTTTTCGATTTTTTCACATGGCATAAACATTTCTATTATTTTTTTATTACGTTATTGGTATACCAATTCTTTTCTGCGCACTAAAGTGGATGGACATATATCCGATTTAATAATCCCGATAAAACGTGGCACTCGACAGGGTGCGGTACTATCACTATCCATTTTTTAAATGTGCTTCTCTAACGCCTGTCTTCTATACCTACCACTTGTATTATTAATTTCATTAATATCTCTTATATTGCATATGCCGATGATATTCTGCTGATAAGTCGAAGCAAGACCGGATTAAAGAAGTCAGTTTCTTTTGTTTTAGCTTATTTTGATCAGACCGGTCTGGCTCTGAACGTTAATAAATGCGAATACTTATCTTTCAATTCAACTAACCAAGAGCCGCTTATTCTCCCAACTAAGACTACCCCCCTTGTCACATCTCTTCAGCGGTTGGGCATCCACATTACTAAGAGCCTCAAATCGTTCCGGTCTCAATCGGTTAATGATGCAAAAAGAAAGATTCAAGTATCATACTCGAAAGATCTTTGCTAATCGTGGGAAATACAATAAAAAAGACCTTATTAAACTTTGCAGAAGTTTTACTGACCATTATGTCTTATTTCTTTCTGGCCTCTCTTCAGTTTTAAAGAAAAAAGATCTTCATTCCCTCCGTTCTTGTTATTACCGATTTGCAAAATTCCTCCTTTTCCTACCCCCCTGAGGTTAAAACAGACATCTGATTTCGCGTTACAAGCTTCCGGATATATCGCTGAAACTTTCGGCCATAAGTAAAAAATTGTCCTCAACGTCCCATCTCAGCTCCCCCGCACATCACGGCTTGTTCCTTCTTCTAGAGTGAATTTTAGTGTATTGTGTTTTTTTCATTGTTTGTACTCAGCTATTCTGTCTTTTCAGCGGGTTATAAAAATAAATAAATAAATAAAAATAGGTGAAATATTTTAGGGTCCGGTTACCGGAACATTTTATAAGCAGTGAACTGAAAGACAAAAATGCTTCTCAGCCGGGATTCGGACCCAGGAACCTCTACTTACAAGGCAGGCAGGCGCTCTCACATCCCCATATCACGGAAGTTGATATAATACATAGATGGCACTTTACACAAGGGACTTGTACCACGACCAATCTACAATTGTGGTTCCTGGTATGTCTGCGTGGGTCGGAGAATGGAGTCCTAGACTTCTTAATTATTTTCGAAAAAACTGTTACTGGTTTATTGGTCACGGTACAAGTCCCTTGTGTAAAGTGACATCTATGTATTATATGGGTACCGGAAATTATTGACTTCCATCGGTTGCGAGCAGGTGGAGCGATTCGAATGAAAATTTATGGGTGATGAAAGTGAATGTGCGGAATGGGATGCAAGTTGGACAAGCCCGAGTTAGTACATCCTAGATTTGTTATTGGCTTCCGGTCTGGATCTGGCCACGGTAGGAGGAGGATGAAGCGCAAACTGAAATTTGCAGATATTCTTCGGTTCGAGTCAAACTTAATGGACAAAGGGAGATGTCACAGATGCGAAGCTTCTGTATCCCAGTCGTATTCGGCCCCAGTGGGGGAGCTGGAGGGGGAATTTTGGAAATTATGTGGCTAACGGCTCTAACGATTTAAAAAAAAAACTTGCCAAGTAGAAAGATCATATGCACTAGATGACATATTTAGGGTCCAGGCAGAATCCGAGCACGGTGTTTGCGGCGGGGGGGGGGGTAAAGGGGTACTGGAATGAGTACTAAGCGTCATGAAATATAGTAAATAACACTTAATATAGACAATCAATTCATGTCGTGTCAAAATGCTTCGTTGTCTTCTATTCAATTTTCAGGTTCTGACTACCATGTTTGTGTTTTTTTATTATGTTTGTGACCACGTTGTTGGTTGAAGGAGTGGATCGAGTCCCTTAAGTTTTTTGGCGCGACGTGTTCGATTGTTAGTGATGGCGATGAATTCCGGTAGGATGTCACGATGGTAGTGAGACCTAAGACATTTGTGATCAAATGTCATGGTAGGATCGTGGCGTATCTTCGAAAGTGTTGGGAAGTTGAATTATCTGACGCTATCCTCGTATGAAAAATTGGACATGAATTATCTTACATCCTCATTTTTGTAGAGACTCTAGCCTCGAACTCTGGTTATGTGATAGCCTACGATACCGAGCTGCAAAGGCGTATTCGGTGGCAAGACGAATTTATGTTTCGTAGCATGTTACCATTATGTCCTTGGGAATAGTGAACGTTTTGCTAAAAAAATTAGTACCATTTTCGACACATGCGTCTCCATGCTTGGATTCTCGTCCAGATGACTTCTCAGGATCTTGAAGGTTTCCTTGAACCGATTCCATCTTCGGTAGCAGGTGTATCTTTTTTCTGAAAGTTAAACCTGATGTTTAGTTCAATTCAGTTCAGTTCAGTTTATTTTACGACCCAAATACATTTAACTATGTTGCCACTACCCGCCCCAAGAAAGGTACAAAAAAGCACTTGCAGTTGGCCGGGTACATTTCCTAACTAATAATTAACTAGAAACAAAACATAAGAGAAAAGAGCACTAAAGTAAGAAATAATAACAAATCTTTCATCAATTCATTTAATAATAATAATGAGAGAAAAGAAAAATAATAAGAAAAATAGGAAAAATAGGAAAAAAACTATGAGCCTTGGCCTAACAAATACAAAATTTCAATTTATTTTTAAATAACCCCAGGTGCTCAGCCGCTCGAATGCTCTCCGGAACAGAGTTCCACACATTAGGCTCTGAAAATCTAGTAGGGAAGCCGACCTTCGTTCCACTTCTATGCGGAACAACGAAGTCACTAGCGTGCTTTTTTCTGAGCTAACTGTTAGTTTCATTTGCTCAGCCTCATTGCAAAGATTCTCAATACCTCTCTGACAGGGCATTTATCAGGTACTCTCGTTTATTGACCGGAGGCTGGGAATGGTCAAATCCTCTGCAAACTTGAGCCTTTCCATGATTTTGATGATCACAGAGTTGATGATGACTGTGAAGCAGGAAGGCCCAAGTTTGCCAACTTGAGGAGCTTCACATCTGATTGGAAGAAAATCGGAGATTTCGCCATCTTTCAGCAGAACATTGGAGTCTCCAGGATAGACAGCTGGTGACCAAACTAAGGACATTTGTCTCGCTACCATCAGCTCTGCCTCTCCTACAACGACTTTGTAAGTAAGTACGTAAGTAATTTATTTATGACCCGCCATTTTGAGAAGGCCGAGTAAATGAAGAAAATAAAGAAAATAAACACAAACACACAGTAAAAGACATTTAATTTTCAATTTTCGAACAGGAAGCAGTGGACGACGTCGTGTGCTGGTTGGGCCCTGTTGTCAATGATTTTTGGAAGCAAATGAGGAAACATCCAAAGGGGTGTTGGGCCCTGTTGTCAATGATTTTTGGAAGCGATGAGGAAACATCCAAAGGGGTAACATGTCATAACCATATATGGTTATGACATAATTTTGACAAGTGGAGCAGGTGCTTGTCATATTTAAAATAACATGATCTCATATTGTTAATCTCCTTCTTTCGCAGAACATGAGTGACGCCAAAACGAAATAGTATAGAAGGATTGTAGAAGGTGCTGTACAAATTTTGCAAAGCTTTACGGTTATAGCGCCCCCCGGTTGGGGACGACGCTAGGGACTGATTTATAAACTTTCTTGAACAACTGAGGGGCAATGAAGATTTGAATACTATTCCGAGCCACCGGAGAGAGTCTTTTGATTTGACGATGAAAAATCCAAGAGATATAGAAGCTTTAGATGCATTCGAACATTTGACGAAGGGTTGAAATGCAGGTACTCACATTTTGACAGGTTTTTTTTTTTTTTTTTTTAAAGATATTCCAAATTTCTAACATTCAAACACGTGAAAAACTCACAAACTAATGACTGCTCGAGCACAAACCTAATCTCCGAAAAAATTTCAAAATTATTTTTTGTTTTCAATTCAAAACAAACATATTCCTTAACTATTTTCTTTTTTCCATCCATATTTCATTCAACCATTTCAAATCCATTTTCTTTTCCCACGCACTCACTCCCTCATTCACACTTACCAAATTCCTAAACCATCCTTCATACCTATCTTTTTGGATCCTTTCTCCTTTCTTTCGCATTTTCCAAACATGCACACATAGGGACATAAGCACAAAAAATATCGCTCTTTCACGGTTTCTCCCTTTTTCAACTTCAAAATCTAATATAACATTCTCTTTTTCTCCTCCAAACAGTCTGCTCGTACTCCCTCTCTCTCAAACAAAACAAACAAACGCTCAAAAACACCCTCGTTTCTCTCATATTCTAAAAACTCATGTGCCATTCCGTCCACTACTTCTACTCCACAGAACTGGCACGCGTGACTTTCCGTCCGAATGAACCCACTTACCCGGTTCCGGTATGGCAAGATTCAATGTATCACTGAGAATATTAATTCACGATACTCCACTCCACATGGTACTTCATACAGGTTTAATTAACATGAGGTTCATTCCGTTTTGCTGCAAAAGTCTCTTCTTCTTCTTTCTCTATTAAATTTTTGATCCCAGCCTTTCTTTCCTCCGCCTTTCTGTCTTCCTTCAGCAAACCGGCCTTATGTATATCTAGTATAGTTTTCACCGTATCCTTTAACATGGGGGGTAGCTCCGAGATCCATTCTGTGACTTCTTTCTCGTGATCTTCATTAATGACGGGCAGTAACCATGTTCGGAGTAGCAGAGTATTTGGTTCGTTCTTTACCACTAATTCACTAATGTTTCTTATGAACAAAGCCAGGCACTTCGATCTAAAATCAATAACACCCAATCCGCCTTTTTCTTTTGGTTCATACATCATTTTCATACTTAACTTTTCTAATTTTCCTAACCACAGAAATCTCCACAACTTTCTTTCCATAATCTTTGCATGTTCTTCTTCCAGTTTGAAAATTGGTGCCAGGTAAAAGAACAATGGCAAGCAGTATGTATTTACATAGGTCAATCGTTCGAAAATTGTTCTTATGTAGGTTTTTTCTTTTCCGTTAAGAATTTCCTCAACTTTCTGAATGATTTCTTTCCATACAGTGTCACCGTTCATTTCACTCCTCGCTTGCACTCCCAGGATTCTTGTCTTTTCAACCATCTTTATCCAACACATATCCAGTTCTTGTTGATAATCTGCATTTGGGTTCAACAGGAGTATTTTGCTTTTTGCTTGATGTATTTTTACGTGAAAGTTTTCCTCGTACCACTCAATTCCTTCAACCACTTTCCCAATGTTACCTGCCACCCCGGGGAAAAAATGATATCGTCTACGAAAGCTGCTGACTTCAAAAAAATCTTTTCTATTATGATTATACCACTATTTCTCGATTCCATTGACTGAAAAAGTGGGTCAATGTAAATTTCAAAGAGGAATGGGGAAGAAGGGTCACCTTGGCGCAGTCCTCTTTCCATGTTCACTTGTCTCGAAATTTCACCGTTGACATTTAACAGGACCTCAACTTTTTTATAAAGTTGTTTAAACTTTTTCACTGCTTCTTCGTGGAAGCCGAATTTTTCTGTCATTAGGAGCCATAGAATAATTCGTATTACTGAATCATACGCTTTCACCACGTCCACACTTAGCAAAGCAGCCAGGTGATATATATCATGTCTCATTAAGAGTCCTTGACACTTTCTCATGATCAGGTCCCTTATTACGCTTAGTATATGTTGGCCTTTTATACCTGTTATTCCACCATGCTGATATTCTCCTAGTATTATCTCCATCACACCTTCCAGTCGTTTTGTTAAGACTTTAGAGGCGATCCGGTAATCACAGCACAACAGTGCTATCAGCCTCCAGTTCTTAAGTAAACTTCGTTCTCCTCCTTTGTGCACCAAAGATATTATGGCTAGTTCTCTTAGATTTTCCTTCCGCCATAATCTTGTTTACTACTATAACAAATAAATCTCCTAATTCTGACCAGAACTCTTTATAAAATTCATATCCCAGTCTATCAAGTACTGGGGATTTTCCGTTCTTAAAGCCGCTTAACACTTTTTCTACCTCTGCTTTAGTGACTTCTGCCTTTAAAGCTTCATTTTCTTCTTCTCGGACCTTTCTCTTTACTTCATTGCATTCCTGCAAAACGTGCTGACCTTCCTCAATTTCTTCCTTTAGATCACTCAAAACTCTATACAGATACCTTTTGAAAGCCTTTTCCTTTCGTTCTTCCTCTTATTCTAGGGTTAATATGAAAAGGTTTTATCTTCTTTTTAAAATTTAGCCAAAATTCCTTGTATCATATTCTGCTTTGTATTCATCCAGATATTCCTGAATTTTAATTCTAATAAGTTCTTTAATGTCCTTTTTTTAAAGTAAACTTGTGTTCCTTCTCCAAGAACCCTTTTTTTTAATAGTTGACTTTGGAGTGCTGGTATCATGTTGTTCATTTAGGGACATCACTACCACCATATTGTCAGAAAATACGACGCTGTATGTTGTGATCTCCTGGACATATTTTACCATGCAATCAGAGCAGTATATGCGATCTATCCTGTTCGCTCCTCTTTTATAAACTCTCGTAAAGCCTGTTTTGTTTTTTTTTTATTACCAAACATCTTTCATGCTCCACACTCTGATCACTTCCTTTAAGTCGTCACTAAATATGTATTTCAAATTTGTTTTCTTGGGGTTTAAAATGTCTTTCTGGCCTGTAACGCAGTTAAAATCTCCCAGGAGAATGATCTTTCTTCCACTTTGGTATCTTTTTCTGAAGCACTTCCTGTCGTTTCCTGAAATTGTTTGTTCCAGATGGCAGGTGCGTATTTACTATCACCATTCGTTTAAAGAAAAGGCTGCCTATATCGCCTTCTTCTTCGAAGCGTAGCGTGTTCTTATCCAACTCCAAACTTGTTCTTACTGCAAAGCCAGTATTTGGGTTTATTCCACCAGAAACAAAAACATAATCGATTTTAGCCAATTAATCGATTTTGTTCGTGCCTACCTCTTGGAAGCATAGAATGTCTACTTTACTTTTTAGAATAAAATCTTGCAGCATCTTTTGTCGTTTTCTTTGCTTCAAACCGTTAACATTTAATGTTCCAAAGAGCATTTAATTTGTTTAAAAAAAAATTAATTTCACTAGTTTACTTATTTTTGGCTTTCTTACCTGTCCCGTTCGTTTTATCTGTTCTTATTTCAAATGAATCTAGATATATTTGGCTTAACTGTCTTTTGGGGGTTTCTTCCGATGTTCTTTGGGCACTCCGACCTTCGGGTTTGTTTGCTGCGATTGGTTAACTTCAAGGCCAATTTTGAGAAGTTCCGACGACAGCTTACTTACATTGTTTGTGAGTGTGGATCGGCTACGACTTACTAAGAGCAAGTTGTCAGCGTAGGTTATGCAGCTGAAGGCATAGACTTTATAGAGGTAAGCAGGATGCAAAGAATCGAGACAAGAAGATATAGCCGATTTGAAGATGAGTAGACATACATTTATTAAAAAAAAAACAGACACTATTCGCCTTTCGCCTGCCAAGAAAGGCGATGAAGCTTGGAAGGGCAAGCGATGTAATTCATTTATAATTATCCACAACATTCATACCGAGCTACTCATACACTAAAAATTAAACTAATGAATGATAAAGATGAAAAGAAAATACGAAGATGATACACCAACAAATTAAGAAAATCGGAGAACAATACCGTGAATAAAATGGATAACCATACCTTGAACAGAATGGATAACCTGGATCGGGTTTCTCACCAGTTTCATTCCTGAGACAAAAGGAACTTCTTTGCCCATGACTTGAAAGCAGGAAGACTAGGCGCATTTTTCACAAACTCGGGCAATATATTCCAAACATGAGGACCATAATGGCGAATTACAAAAGATGGCCGAGTTGTGCTGCTAAACTCATGAGTTAAATTATCTGCATTTCTTGTATTATGATAATGACGATCTCTATTATAAGCAAATAGATTTTCAAAAGCAGGGTTAAGCAGCTGATTCAGATATTTATACGAGAAAATTGCAACTTGATAGTCGCTGAGAAAATGCTCATGAGCAGGGACCTCATGAGAATCAACAGATTTGAATAATAATTTCATAGCTTTATTTTGAAGTTTTTGTACCCTTTTGAAGCACGTTACAGAATTACTTGCCCAAATTGAGCATCCGTAGCTAATGTATGGAAAAAATATAGAAAAATAAATCATTTTAAGGATCTTTTTTCGGATTACATTTTTAATTCTTCGCATTACCCCAAGGGATCTGCTTAATTTTTCAGCTACCGCACTTGAATGATTTTTAAACGATAGGTTTTCATCAATTAAAAATCCCAAGTATTTTGTTGTTGTTAATTTTTTTATCACATTTCCTTGAACTGTGATATGATAATCACCTTTAATCGACAAAAGTCTAGAAAAAACATGAAAAAAGTTTTTGAAAAATGTATGGTTAACAGATTTTGTTGAGAAAATGTTGAAAATTCAGAAACTGCATTGTCATTTTCATTATATAAAATATCTAGTGCAAACATGAAGACACCAGCCTCTGATAGGTAATGCTTCACTCGATCAATACAAATAATGAAAAGGAGGGGTCGCAGGATTGACCCTTGTGGGACCCTGCACTCTATTTTCTTTCTTCTTGATAGAAAAGAACTATTCTGAACCACTTGATATAGGTTGCGTAGATACGATGAAAAGCACTCCAGGCTTGAACCTTTAATCCCAATCGAGGTAAGAGCTTGAATAAGCTCTGAGTGGTCTACCGTATCAAACACTTTTTCATGTCCAAAAACACAGCTGTGGGTATTAGACCAGCTTCAAATACATCATTAATCCAATCAGCCAGTTTCAAAACTGCCATATCTGTAGATAGCCCTTTTCTGAACCCAAATTGGGTTTCCATTAGAATTCTATTTTTTTCATTATAATGGCTTAACTGGGCGTGTACCACTTTTTCATATAATTTAGAAAAAAAACGGGAGAATAGAGATAGGTCTTCGATTCGATGGGTCATCTTTTTTCCCTCCTTTATGAAAAGGAATGACTCTTGCAGTCTTCAGTGCTTCCGGAAAAACTCCAAGATCGAGGAATACGTTGATGATGTGTGTCAATACAGGTACAACACTCGTTTTTGCAGCTTTTATCAGTTTCAGCGAAAATTTATCGATTCCGCTAGAACTTGACTTCATCATGGCCAAAAATCGTGCCACTTCTTGTTCTGAATATCTTGCAAACTCAAAAAAATTCTCACTTGCAAGATGACTTTCCAAAATAGATCGCAGATGTACGTAGGTTACCCCGCGCTTGATCACATAGTCGTTTTCCTTCATTCACAAATAGTCACACAGAAATTCAGCTATGTGTTGAGAATGAGTAAGAGGACTCCCTGCCGTCTCCATGGCTCGCAATTCCTCCTTACTCCGAGATATAACCAAAAGTTTATTTATTGTTTTCCATGTAATTTTCATGTTCCCTTGGTTTTCTTGGAATTCATATTGAAAATAAAGTTTATGGGCTTTCCGTTTTGCCGAATTACAAATATTCCGAAATTTTTTGAATTTTATAAGATTATCATTTGAACGATCCTTTAAATAATTCAAATAGAGTTGGTTTTTTTGCTTTATCGAAACTAGAATAGCTTTTGTTATTAGGGTTTGTTCTCCGTTAAGGAGATGTTTCGTTCATTAAATTCGTCACTGTCTCACTAAAAAGATCATAAGCCTTACTTGGACATTTTTTCTTCAACTACACGAGAGAAATTTGCTTTCATCCATGATATTAGCAAAATTCTATGGATTTTCATTTTTAATATCCCGTAATACCGAAGCCTTTTCATTCGGTTTATTTTCCTGTGACGGATTCAGTTTTATTTTACTTATTTAAAGAAGGTGATCCTACCCATCAGACAAAATCACATCTGATTGGGCTCTTTCAAGCAATCCACCATTAACCAAAAAGTTATCAATTAAAGAAGCGGACAGATGCGAAATCCGAGTTGGAATAGTTACAAGAGGAAAACTGTCATGTGATATCATCATATTAACAAAATCTGAGCTATTAACCCTTTTTAGCAAATCTATATTAAAATCTCCGACGAGGAATTTATGTTTTTTTTATTATTAATTTTATCCAATAATAATTCAAATCTTCAATAAAAAAACTGGTATCACACGAAGGAGTTTTATAAATTAATCCAAAGATCACATCTTTTCCTCCTTTGTTCTTTATTTCAGTAAAGAAGGGCTCTATCCTACCTTCAAGCCACAGGAAAAATGAAAAAGCAGTTAAGCGGGAAAAACATGAAGAAAAAAGAAAAAAGATAAGTAAAAGAGAGATAGAGACGAGGAGTGAACTGACACTCTGACCAAAAAATACAAAGGGGAAACAAACACATGTCATTTGCAAAACACAGCGACATCCCAGAATTATGGGGCTGGATTAGGCATACGGCCCACTTCAGCCATAGCTCTAATTTTTCGGATCTCTCCAGCAGAGTCTTTTGCAAAAATCACTAACCCAAAACTGAGTACCTTCTCCAATCAAAAGGGCTGAACCTCCCCGCTCCATGGTTGTCCGTTTTCTTCGCTCACAAGCATATCCTGGGAAAGAAAAATTCCAGGGCGGTGACTTGCTAGAAACAAATGTCTCGCATAGGCCTCCAATCCACGGCGTCGTGTCTACGTAACTCAAAATCTCACGTAAAGATGAATATGCCTTGTGACGAAATATGACGTGAAGAAAAATGACGAAAAATTATCGACGCAATCATCATCCCCCGCAAGTGCTTCACGAGCTCGGCTTCCAAGAAAAAACCGTTTTTTTTTTTCGAATACATTCAAAGCTTCATCAGGTCTATACACGCTCATCAAACGGGGTTACTACTTTTACAAAGAGAAAAAATAAAAGAAAAAATGAAAAAGCGGTTAAGCAGGAAAAACAAGAAGAAAAAAGAAAAAAGATAAGTAAAAGAGAGATAGAGACGAGGAGTGAACTAACATTCTGACAAAAAAATACAAAGGTAAAACAAACACATGTCATTTGCACAACACAGCGACATCCCAGAATTATGGGGCTGGGATAGGCACACGGTCCACTGCAGCCTTAGCTCTAATTTTGCGGATTTCTCCTGCTGAGTCTTTTGCAAAAATCGTCCCGTAGTTCAACCATGCATTTTTGTTTCCAAGCTTATTCTTCGCCAAATCAAGAATCTGCTTCTTTTTTGTTGTTAGATACTCCGTAACCTAAATTCCCGACCGAGCAAGCTTTGACTTTGATGCACACACTTTTCTCGCGGTTACTGTAGACTGGAACACAACCAAGACGGGCGAAATACTCTTCTTTGCATTTGCAACAGTGTTCGTATCGGTAGAAGCTACTCGGAATTTAAACACAGACACTATTTCCACCGAAGACAAATCAGTGATTTCCATCTTATCCATAATCATGTTTAATACATACTCAGAGATGGGAAGACCACCATTTTGTTCCACACCATGAAATTCAAGCTGGTTCAATCGGTTCTCCTGTCCCATATCGTCCAGACGTGTTTCAAGCTGTTCAACCCTGTTTTCCAGGGCTAAATGCGCGTTTTGGAGAGTACACTATACAAGTATAGAGTCGTGAATCTCAGATAAGATAGTGTCAATCATATCTGCACTCGTTGATGTTCCAATTTTTTTTTTAACTTCCCCTTCTATGTCTTTTCGGATATTCAATCTTAAAATGTCCAAGTATGACAGAGCCGAATTTTCCAAATTTGCCGATGTAGCGGGTAAACTGGAACCATTAACCTCAAAATGCTTCATGCTTCTCTGGAAAATAAGCTAATTCCGCAAAGGCATTCGCTACGCCAAATTCATTTTTCTTCTTCGCCTCTACTGAAATACTGACAAAAGCCGAAAATTGGGAAGCTGTTGTTGTCACGATTGCATGGCTTCCGTAACAAAATACTACATAAAATATCTTGTTTTTCTTGGCCTTTATTATGTCCAACACTCGGCATGGCCATGGTGGATAACTTCTGAGTTTTGCCAGGGCAATAGCATCCTTTGTGAATTGAACCATTGAAATCCCCGAACTGAAACAGCCAAAACCTCCACAATCCAAAAGTCTGATAAATTCCACAGTCACTGCTAGCTATTATTGCATCCGCTCGGAATGAATGCTGAGAGCGTACTGTAGGGAGGTAAGACTCCCCCTTGGCGAACACCAGTTCGGACAGGAAGAATTTCTGACAAGCTACCTTGCCATTTGAACCTTACTCAAGAATGACGATACCAAAATTCTAACAGATAGACAACAGACTGATTCACGCTAGAAGTTATGAGAGAAAATAGGGCCTGAGAATGCGTTATATTCTCAAAAGCACCAGCTATATCTATAGAACGTATGAATGAATGAATGATTTTATTAACCCAATCTAAACACAAAATGTGACAAAATGGAGTATATGAAGGGAAGAAAAAGAAGAAGAAAAAAAAGGAAAAACGAATCACACTAAACTAACAAATAAACAAAGAACTAGCATAACTAGCCTACTTTACAAATGCCTGGTACAGGCTGTGCTGGGGATCCAGGAACTTTAGAAACTTTTCTCTACGGATTTTGATGACATCCGTGGGATCAAGAACACCATATTTAAAAATTAGTGAGGCATTTCTCGTCCAAATAGGTACTCCAAGCAAAAACTTCGCAAACTTGAAATAAACAACTCTATTTGCTTTCTTTTCCTTCAGTGTGAAAAGTATCTAAAAAGGCGACAGAGCGAGAATGTGCGGGATAACCAGAGCGGTATAAAGGCGTCCTCGAAACAAGCCCTTCACTTTTAGCAGGGTTGAACGCAAGGCCGACACGGGAATCCTCATTACTGAAAATACAATTATTTTCTTCAATACGAGAAAGAGATCTGCTCAAATTCAAAATGTTATCCGCATAATTTAGCAACGAATCATCAATACCGCGAAAAATACAACTCATCTTTACCGGGATTTGAGCCTCGAGGACACTATTATTGATAAACCGTGGAGACGATATCGCGGCTTGGTGAATACGCTTATACACTGGTATAATTTTATACGACAGAGATACACCACCAGGTTAGGGAACTTTTATACGCACTCGAAGCTTTTTATACATATAAAAAAACACTAATACAACAGAAGGATCAAGGCCTCTTCTCGCCGCTGAAAGTAATAACTGGGGGTGTATGCCTGAATCGAAAGCCCGTCGTACATCATGACCAGCAAGGACTAAAATCTCACCAAGTTCATCAGCTTCGAGCAATAAATTAGCAAAGACGCAATGGACGTGTTCGCGACTCAGCCCTTTTTAAACCCAAACTGCGAATCTAGGGTACTACAAAGGGCTTATTTCATTGATTACACTAATTTCTATTAATTTGCGTACAGCCGGAGCTACCGTTATGGGTCGATATGACATACATTGGCTGGGGTCTTTACCTTTCTTCACTAACGGCGTTATTACTCCCATTCCGAACATATCAGGTACCAAACCAACATTAAATATGCACTGAAATAGTAGCTCTAAATGACTTAGTAGATTGCTAGTCACGCACACTAGGTGCATACCCAACAGACCTTCAAGGCCTCTAGACTGTTTCTTCTTAAGCTTCGTTACGCCGCGTATTATTTTGGAAACCGAGACTACAAAACCAGGTGAGACATTCGGTAGCTTTAAACACTGGTCAAGCACTTGTTTATATTCTTTTTCAAGAACGAAATCTGGCGGTGCAAATTCACTACTGAAATGAGATACCCATTCATCTTTTACTGGGACTTCACTCTTGACTGAACTGTCGCGACCAAAACTCTTTAGATATTTCCAAGCGGCTGCCGGATTACTACCAAGCTCTTCAGTATTTGCCTTTCTTAGGTCACTCTTTTGCTTTGCAAGGTTTTTCACAAACTGACGTTTTGTGAGAAGACGGATATCATTAACCGAGCCACTTCGCGGTCGGCCACAGTCGTTCCATAGCCTATACCAGGATTTGGCCCTTCGACAGGATTCACCGAGTACCAAATTATCGCACCACTTGGGGACCTCACAGCCTATGCGTACACGACGAGTTGGTACTGTAGCACGCTCCACCACAAACACTACACTACAGTAACCATTTAACTGCAATTGTTTCTCTTTTTGCGAGTAGTTGCAGCTTCGCTGTCGAAGATGAAAAGGGACTTTTATCTTGCTTAGAATATCATTGAGAGCCGGACCGTCTTGTACCACGTCGATTTTTCCCCACTAAGAATGGGTTGACCACAAAGACTGCCGGGTACTTACAGAATGCGATGACTGCACTTTAACACTGTTCAAAATAGGGAAGTGGTCAGACACACAGATGCCGATATCGACGTGTGTGAGCGCGTTCAACTCGACATCGCTGGATCTTAGTTTAAAGTCAAGCGATGACTTGGTACCTGAATTGTGCACATAGGTATAGGGGTTATCATTGGGGACAACTTGCAACCCTTCACAAGTTGGTAGGAACAATTACGCCCGGGCACTAGAACTAGTTAAGTCACACTGAGAACATTTTGCCGGGCTAGTGCAGGCGCTCCCAATATGCCCGTACGACTGGCAGTTGTAGCAACGAATCGGCAAAAACTTGTACAAATTGACCCAGAGCTTCTCATATCCAAAACAACTGGGATGTCTTTCAGCTCCATCAGCTGACTCTTCGATTTGAACTGTAATTTGAATGAACGTGTCTTACCAATCTGCTCGGCCTTAGAGCAGTTAGATATTTTTGACTGAAGCTGAACAGCATCAACATCAGTAGGGATGTGACGGATTATTCCGAAAAATTAGGGATTTTTCACTTTTACATCGGCTCAACTTTCGTGACTGCTTAGGGCTTGGGCGACTTCATTAGCGGCAACTTTATCGTCAATGACCATGCGCCATTCGTTCTTACGTGGCTTGAGCTGCACTATTCTCGAGGAGTTCTTTCCATAAACACTATCTCGGTAGTTCTTCCGAGCACCTGGTTCAGTAAATTCTTTTGGGGGATTCTTTGATACAACTGAGTACGTCGGCTTCGGAGGCTGAGTAGCAGATGTACCAGAAGTTGCCATAGGTCCGAGAAAACGATCCAAGTTCGCAAAACTATCGAACTTGACACAGAGTTCATTAACTTTCCTTGCAAGAGAAGCTGTTACCTCTACAGAAAGCACTGGTACTTCAGCCGGTCCATAAATTACAAACCGAGGCAATCGAATTTTTTTCTCATCACAAGAGTGAAATACTTTCTGAATGTCCGTGACATTATCAGTAATTTTTCCTCTAGCGGTAGGTCGAGTAGATACACCAGCCTCTTTCCACAACAGTTCTCTGGCGGCAATGATCGATTCATCATCAAAGAATTCACTCGCTTTCTGTGCTATTTCATCAGTGCGATTGCCAGCCTTACTTGCTCGAAAAACAAAGCTCAGTATCGGATTCCAAATGAGCGTCTCACTAGCCATCATAAAACGATTGAATTACGTCACAGTCCAGTAATCATAGCCAATGGGAAGAGCCAAGTTTGTTATTCACTGGTAGTGCAACTGCTTGTTGAAATACACAAAACTTCAAAGAGGTGTTATTGCACCGAATGCTGAATGAATACTATGCTATATATGCTATATATGTATAGCAGACTTGTTGCGGGTAGCCTGTTTCTATCATTTTTGTTAGTAGGTGATGAGCGTGCGCACAACTGGCGCTCGAACGGGATCAAAACTGCACTGAACCAAAGCGACATTTTCCAACTATTTCTGGAAGAAGGACACATTCAAGGATTTTGCTTATGGTACAAGAAACTGTAATTGTCCGATAGCTTTTGCAAAGGTCCGCGTCTTTCCCTCGCTTTATCACCGATGTTATAGTACCCAAGAGGAAACTATTCGGAACCGAACCCTGGCATAAACAAATTTGAAATAGCAGATGAGGGTGTTGTGTTAAAGCTGGACATTCAATTTTGAAAAAATCGGCACTAAGGCCATCAGAATCTGTAGAACCAGTTCTTCTTAATTTTTGGAAAGCAATTTCGATGGAAGAACAAGTAACGGGAAGAACAGAAGGTTGAAATATTTTCCTTGGTAGGTATTTAAGAAGTAAATTCTCAAAGTGCTGCTGAATCTGGTTTTTGAAAGCACTGAATAGACCACTGTAATGGCTGGTCCAGTCAGCCATAATTAGCGCGAAATAAGGTGCAGCTGAACCTTTGTACGAAAGAACTTTTGCCACGCTTTTTTATCACTCGGAGCATCTAAGCCATTCAAACGAGCATTTTTAAGTGAAGATTTGTAGTCACGCTTCGTTTTAGCTTTTAGATTAAAGACAGTACATTCCCTTGGCGTCCACAAGTATTCCGAATTTTTAGGCAAAATTTTACCGTGTTTAGTTTTGGCGGTTGTACCCTCCGGCAAACCCTTGGTGATTGATCTGGCAGCAACATCTGCATAAGAAGCACTTGAAGTGTGAACGATGAGACGATTTCTTTGAGTATTCGCTCTGACATTAGTGATCCCTTCGTTACCTTCGACGGTGTCAAAGTGTTGTGTCCTGGAATCAATGTTAAGAAGATCCGACGGAATATTACTAACAACAATAGTGTGCGTATCGGAAGGTGGTGAGCAAGGGATGGCTTTCAAAGCCTCGGCACGAGTGGAAATAGCAGTGAAGCGATCAAGTGTAGAAACTGATTCAGCTATAAAACGGATATCATTAGCAACAGCCTTTGGCTTTCTAGTCAATACAGATATGGCAACAGCTGGAATGACTGGAACTTCGCTCGGAAATCGTATGACGAAATCCGGAACAGCGACGTCCAAGTCATCACAGCGACCGAAAGCCTCAACAATATCACATAGATGATTGGCCTGGGCATTTCTTCTCGGGGGGAGCTCACTAGGAAAGGCAAGAGCCCACAGAAACTTTTTTGCGCGACAATCGCGTCAACAGTGGAGAATTCCGCAGCAAACGCTTCGGCCGAATTTGTATCGACTCCCGAGCCAAGACTTTTCTGAAAAAAAGATCAGAACTGACTGATAAACCAGACTAATTGACATCTCTTCATTGCCTTCACTTGGCGCCATTCCACAAACGGCTTTCGACGGTTTCACAAACCAAGGTTAACCGGTATTTGCGATATGTGCTTTAAAATCATGTCTATAGACAACTCTAGGAGTCGTACTAAGCAGTAAACCGTACTGTAATCTAGACGAATCCCGCAATGCCTGTCATTGAGCTTGTTACCGATGCCAGCCATCAACCATCTCAGAATAAGGGAATTGAGTATCTTTTCGAACGCAGATGCGTGTGAGATTGGGCAAAGATCGTTAAGGCCGTTTGGTTGAGGTTTCTTTGGTATAGGGTCACCAATTTTTAAGGCACTTGCAGATTTGCTCAAGTTCCATAATATGGCCTGACAGACAGACCGACTGACTGAAAAGTGATCGGTATATTATACCGATCACTTTTCGGTCACTTGGTCGGTCTTTCTGTCAGGCGACTCACCTCGAGTTAGAGTACTTCCAGAAGTGCTAGGACGATGGAACTTGGCAGGCATATTAGTGACCTGACCAAACTAATTTCCCCGACTCGACCACCGTAGGGGAGTGGAGGAAGGGGGAATCCGGAATATTGACATACTTTTAACTTTTGAGCTAGTATTGGACCTTAATGAAACTTGATATTGGAAAGACCTTCTATCTTAGGTGTCAAACTTCCATTCCGGAATGGATCCTGTGACTTTGGAGGAAGTTAGAGGGGACTCGAGGGGCTATTATACATTCTAACAGATCTGCTATTGTCGGTCTATCTTTCGGATGGATTCTATGTGGCAACCTCCTGAAGCTGGAACCCGTGTCCGTCAATGCCTCTACCTGTACTCCACACAAGGTGACGTCAACAAAAGGGAATTATGGGAATTAACTATTGAAATCCATGTTTGTTCTGTCAAATTCTGTCCTTTCTGAGCCAGCAACACTTTCCATCTGACCTGGTCGTGCTCGGGCCTCATTATTTTTCGCACGAAATTGCCAACAATAAACATGATTGGTAAAACCTTTGTTATGTAATGATTCATCTGAGAAATGTAGTTTCCCCTTCGATAGTACTGAAAACTGTATGCATGCTCGTTTGAACCAGTGTAGTTTCTGGAGTCTCTGGCTGTCTGTTTTCCTGGGGCTTGAGTGTGGTTCATCTTCCTTTCGTGGAGTTGTCATAGTATTATAATGTTAAACGTTTGCGTTTAACGAAGGGGTGAATATTTTCAAAAGCTTTTCGTTATTTTCAGGTTCAGGACACTTTTATTATTTGTCACTCACTGTGAAGTTGCCACTCCAAAGCTTCACCAAACTCTAACTTGATCTCCTGCGATCTGCAATAGTCTCTTTTGAAATGACTAGATAAGCCTTTTTAAAGGCTTATTTGACGTGAATCCCACCGCTATCACCATAAAAACAATTGGTTTTACGTCGTCGTTCTAGGGAATTACTGTTCTAGGCTTCTGCTTTAACCATAGCGGACCAGCCGAGTGGCCTGAAAGGAAGGGCTGAAAGGAAAGGGCTAACTTAGTTGTTCACGTAGTTTTTCAGTCTGATAGCGTCTAACGAAGGCGTGATTTGCTCGAATGGTCTTCGCTAAGATCAGGTTCATGATGCATTTGTTGTTCATTACTCACTGTTATTTTGTAACTTCGTAGCTCCACACTCTTCTTTCATCTCCCACGATCTGTAGTGATTGCTTTAGAAATGACTAGATATGTCAATTCATAGATTTTCTAGATAGCCAATTTATCTTTCTTTGACGTCAAACTCGCCTTGCTCAACTCCCACTGACCACCTGCTGGTCTCCCACGTGAAGCCGCAGCGTCTTGGAAGCGTTATGTAAGAACTTATAATTGAACTTGGTTTTGAATTCGGTTTCAATTTGGGAAGAAATCATCCCTCTAGATCTGGCTGAGTTTGACTTGATGGGAACATTAAATTTCCTAATAAGAACATGAAAACCTTTCTAACTACGATTATAATATACAGGTTTTATAAAACCATATTTTTGTTAAATGTGTATCAAATTACACATATCTATAAACTTGGATATGTGTAATTTAATAGTATAAGTTACGATGGGTATTATCAGTCCCTCTCATATTGCTTGTGCAAAGTGATCAAGAGTTTATTTGTTGATGTTCTAATTTTTGTATGTTGAAGTGGTATAAGGCTAAATGATATTGACTTACGATTGCCCATCTAGTCTGGGCTAGTCGAGCAAGGCAGGTTTGTTAGCTTATAGATGAAGACGAATTATGACATTTACTGTAAAAGAAGTGGTTACATCGCGTAGTTAGTATGATAAGAGAGGTTTTACTGTGTGATGCTTCTGTTTGAAATTCAGAATATTAAGGGTTGACGCAGTAGCTGCAAAAGTTGAATTATTCTTATCAAATTATTATTAGGTAAAAACATTTCAGATTTTCATCAGTGCAGTCGGTAGACATATGCTTACTGCGATATTGTTGGTGTTCTGCCTACTGATTCTGTCAGTGAAGTTCCAGCTTTATAAAGGAGGCCAGACTTCAAAGACGCCTGAATTCTGTAGAATGGACATGCCGACTCCACCGCATTTAATACAAGATATGAAGGAAGTGCATAGCGTGATGATGCGACTAGACACAGGTTCGTAAGTTATTTCTCCTGTAATCTTGTACATGTCTGGCCCTTGTCTTTTATTTGAAGGCATGAGCCGTAATCATGGAAGTATCTATCTTTCCCCTATCTGGGAATCGGTACTCTACACGCTATTGTTTCCCGTTTGTCAAGGATTCGAAGTGTCAGCAGTTAATGTTAACCGACAGAGAGGGGAGTCCAAGTGCCAAGCGCTACTGTTGCCTGACATTCACATATTTATTTTGTTGAGTTGAGATCGGGGATCCAAGTGCCAAGAACTAACTTTCCACGACATTTCAAGTATTGATTTTGTTGAGTTGATGTCGGGGAATTCTAGTGCCAGGGGCTAAAGTTCCCAGACTTTCAAATATTGATTTTGTTGTGTTGAGGTCGAGGAACAAAAGTGTCAGGGGATTATGTTTCCCGATAAGTAATAATAGTTTATGAGGTCGGGGAATGGAAGTGCCGAGATCTAATGTTCCTCACAATCAACGATCGATTCTTAGATTGGAGAACTGTCTTGATACTGACTTAATTATTTGAGATCACTGAATCCATGGGTCAGGGGCTAGTGTTACCCGATAAGGAAAATTGTTTTTTTTAAAGACTCGGGAATCGACGTGTCAGGAGATAAAGTTTTTTGATAACCAAATAATGGTTTTTGTCCCAGGCATTTCGATTTTCCAATCTCAAAAACTATTTGCCTATCAGGAAAAATTAATCCCTTTCACATGGACTTTTTCCAGTGACTCGAAAATATTTAAACTTCGTTATTACCGTTGTTAAAAATCAGGTCCGTATTTTATGACTTGAAAACCAAACCAACTGTTTCTAAACTATTGAAAACGACTGGAAACACTTGAAAATGATCGGAAACAATCGAAAAACGTCGCTTTGAATGGCAGCAAAAAGAGCAGCCGTATCAAACATAAAATCTCCGTACTAGTTTTCTCGCTACAGTGGCCTCCTAATTGTCCCAAATAGTATATCTACAGTCGGTAGAACCTTCAGTTATTTATTTAATGTCCGTTTCTTCCATTCCTCGACTTTATCCCTGAAGTTCTACAGATTGACGAAGACCCTTGCGAATCAGCGCGGAATATCACTTCCAAAGCATGGTAGCAGATATATCCGTGTTTTTGCAAGTCACATGCAACACGAGAATTAGTACAGAAGACATGCTGATATATATCGATGACCTCCTCGGATACTTCCTCATGACCATGACCTGCTATGCACCATTGTAAGCATTGATCACACGGAGAAAGTCTTATAATTGAGTATATCAATAAATTACAATATAAAAGTTAAGACTTATAATCAATCAATTATTTAATTTGATTCGAGTAAAAAATTACTGTATCACAAACAAAACAAAGTAAACAGGGAAAAAGAAGAAGACAAAAAAGAATGAACGCGGCAACAAGTACAAATCACATTGTCAAAAAAAGCAAAAACACCTAACCATACTCAAACAACTTCTGCCAAATTGGCAGAGACAGGCAGAGCCATAGAGAACAAAGCACAAGGATGTATTCATTATCAGATTCAACTAAACGCTGCTTAAGCGAAGTTTTACAAGATAGGTGGAGTTGGGGGAAATTAAGTACACGGAAATCACCGAAAACTCAGCCGCGCTTGCTGATCGAGGTATCTTGTGAAAATATCGAAAAATGTCATTGTAAGCCACACGCAGCTCACTTATCCCTTGTTTACTGTAGAAGAAAACCAACGAAAGACCAAAAATACTCATGCAGTATGAACTGAACAGAAAAGTTTTCACTTCTGAAGAGCAAAACCAAACCTTTCCTAAGGAGTAGGTTACCATGTGTATACACTGATTTTAGAGTATGACTAATATGTTCATCATCGTTTAAATGTTGATCAAAAAGAAAACTGAGATAACGAAAGTGCGGTATGAAACTCAGTAAATTCCCCCCCCCCCCAGCTTAATTGGAGGGTAAAAGCAGTAGTTGACGATTTTGATCGAAAACAAACACACTCGGTTTTCTTTGCATCAAAAGAATATCAAATTCTTCAGCAAATGATTGGCAAATTAAAAGCAACTTGTTTGGTGCGCTTGGGCAAGTCGCCAGCAAAACTAAATCGTCAGCATAACTAAGGTTTTTAAAACAACGCGGACCTATGTGACAGCCCAAACCGCTAGCACTAAGGCGAAAGTTTAATTCATCACAATACACAATAAACAACTAAGCGGATAGCACTCCACCTTGCCTTACTCCATTTTCTACGGAGAAAGAAGAACCTCTAACATTTCTCCAACGAACACAAAACCGTTGATTTTTAAACCAAAATGCCAGAATGCAAAGGTAGACTTTGGAAACACCTCTCTTCTTCAAAACTGAAAGGAGTCTACCTTGGTTTACGCGATCGAACACTTTGCTCTCTTCGATGAAATAAGAATAAACATAATTTGAGAATAGCTAGTAATATTCGACTACGCATCGCAGAATAAATATAGCAAATTCAACCAGAGTCTCCGTTTGTAAGCGAATTGATTCTGCGATGTCGACAAAAAATTCTCAACACGGGTCAAATTAAATGTTAATAAATTTTGGAGAGATTCGAAGCGATTGCAATAGGCCAATCATTATCAGCCTTCGTAGAATCACGAAGACTGTTCTTTTTGACAGGTAGAAGTAACACTTACATCAATGAATCAGGAATAAAACCGTGTCTAGCCATAAGTGAAAAAACAATTGCTAGGTATGGAGATGCAACAGTAACACAATACATAAGGTAGTTCGAAGATTACTGACCACCACCACCCTCTGAATTTGGTTTCAATTCACGTATGGCATTAGCTGCATCAATAGCTGAAAAATCACGAAACCAGTCAAATTCGGCAAAGAAAGAAAATCATCAAGAGACCCACGGGTCAAGGAATTAGAAACAGATTCAAAGTGTGACTTCCAAAATTCACAAATATCAGTAGAGGTAGTACAACTTTCTACAACTTTAGGGAGTGCTGAATCCTGACGGGTTGTGGCAATAACTTCTGACCAAAAAACAACACACTTTTTATGACAAACCTTGCAGTCATATAGTCAGCCCGAATAGCCTACGGACCCACCAAAGACTATTCTTAAAATGACTTCTCCAAATTCGTCTAGTACGATCAAAGGAAACCATAAAAAAAGGCCCCATCACTTACCCGCTGAAAAAACAGTACCGTGCAGTTTCATATATTGGCTTGACAAAATCTGACCAACCCTGTATCACATACCTCTTTCGACTTGCAGCTGTCCTAGAATTAGGCAGTCATTTTTACGATGCTAGTATAAGAACAGCACATATTGAAGTATAAATAAGCAGAATACCATTTTAATGGGAAGAATAATCACAACCAGAACATTGAAGTAACGACTGATCAATACACAACTCATCAAGACAAGTAGAAACCTGTTTTATATCCTGATTCAGATCATTATTTGTCGCCGTGTCCCCAACAAGTCCTTATACACTCGGAACTGCACGGAGACAGGTAAGATGTACCTCCGCCATCAGCAGCAAGCTGACAAGATACTAGATTGTGATCTGAACGAAAAATATCATTCAGAACTTTAACCGACTCAACAGAATTTAATAGGGAATCAGACACTAAGTAGTAATCTAGCCAATATTTGACAGAACACGAATTATTGATGTAGGTAAAAGATTCAGGAGGTAACTTCGCTTTATCAGCAACTTAAAATGAATTAGTACTGCAGAACTTCAGTAATTCATCATGGAACAAAGCCTTCCTAAGAATGTTAGCGTTCAGGGCACCTGCAATCAGAATTCCATCGATGTTAGGGGTACTCACTGAAATTCCTATAACTTTGTCTAAGGATGACCCAAAAACACGCAGATTTTCCAGGGAACAGCTGACGGGCATGTACACATTAAACAGCAGACAAGTACCAGAACAGTACACCAGTTTCAAAACTTGAATTACATCCTCCTGAACATCAAGTGGCATAATATGGGCAGCAATGGAATCATGCAAAAGCATAGAAAGGCCTCCAGAAGGGTGACCAATCAGAATGCGCGAATCACTTGACACAATAGACGATGATAAGGTCAAAAATTCTGGGTGAATAGTTTTGAGGACAACAAAGTTTGTGTGGGACAAAGCACTGTTTCTTGGAAGAAAATCATATCATGGGTATCACACAGGGAGCTAATTCGCAATGTTAAGACCCATCAGAACAGTCTCAACTCAACTAACAAGCCATCTAAGCCACCTCAGGGAGATTACTGACTCGAGGCGAAGGATCATCGAACTTGCTAAACAGGATTCCAGCAGGCCACAAAAGGGATCCAGCAACTTCTCAAGATAAATACTGGGCAGCTCGATCTTGAAAGAACGGTAAGTCTCAAATCCAGCTTGCACCGCTTCACACCTAACTTGACCTTTCGTTGTTATCGTTGTGGATAGTACAAACTTTAACTTATGGTTGTTTTACACAGAAGGCTAGATATTTCCCGTAGACTCCCCACAAAAACAACAATTATCTGTATATGCTTTTACAGGTGCTTGTACTACAAAAGAAGAGTGGGGAGGTGTCAAGATTTTCATACCAGTTATGAACAAAACAGAAGTACGAATGGCTGGAAACTATAGTATATGCATGGACGAAGGGGTACGGCCACCAACTGAAAACTGCACAGTGTATTCTTTCGGCATTCAAAATGAGTGGAGCTTCGACGAGGCAGCTGAGAAATACGGATGTTCTGTATTTGCCTTCGACCCTTCAATGGGAATCGAGTCATATGGCTATTCTCAGCACATCGGATTTTATCCCATTGGTACGTTCTTATTAAGCAAACAAATTATGTCTATAATGTAGTGGAAAGAAAACTGTCCACCTTGAAAATAATTTGGAATGCAGCTGATGCTGGAGCAGGAATTAGGCCCCATTCTTCTCCCGATTATTGCAAAGCTCTTCCGGCTGAATTTTCGCCCCTTCTGAAAATTTCGTCTTTCTTTAGAGTCCTAGCCAGGAGACTTGGGAAAGATACCGATACATGGAATCTTATTTTAACTTCGAAAAACTTTTCTCAACGTTACCTTACACTTTATTCTTACACTTCCAGTTTGCAGAGTTCCTAAGAAGCGAGCGAAGCTGGGTCAATTCAGGCTACCTACCAAGTCACCTTAACTAACCATCGGCAGAAAGTTCTATCTGCTCAATCTGTCAAAAGCTTATTCCAGAAAAGAATTTTCACCCTGCTTTGTTAAGCTTAAATAATGTGGAAAAGAAAGTTTGATTGGTTTGATACAATCATCTTTTTTTCGATTCTTTGTTTCTATTTTCTAGGCTTGTCAAGTTTTGATGGTGCTGTGAAAAAAGGTCATAAAAAAGGATGGAACATGCTCAGGCTATCAACCATTCTGAAAAGACTGAAGCACGAGGAAAAAATCATCGATGTTCTAAAAATTGACATTGAAGATGATGAGCACAGTGTTATACCTGATATAGTCAGCTCGGGTATTCTAGAAAATGTACGGCAAGTAACTTGGGAGATTCACATGTTCGAGAAAATGACTCCAGAAAAATTTTACTCAACGTACTGGACATTGGAACGTGCTGGCTTCAGAAAATTTCACAGTGAACACTGGAATCATGATTTATGCGCCCAAACAAGTACTACTGGTGAGGTCGAAAATTACTGCTATATTTTTTCACATTTGAACACAAAATTTCTTAAGCGAAGAATGTGAATGCACTTTACAAAAAACATTTTACATTTTGTCTTCTCTTGTCATCTGCCAAGATATATCGTTTCTTTCAAGCAGGGTGAAATAACATGAAATACCAAGTCACTCCTCTCATTTTGCTAGTTTTGATTCTTTAATAAATTTCCATAAAATGAAAAACGAACTATAAATGACGCAAGGTAGAAAGTTTTGAACAAGAGACTTCGAAGGTCTATCGAAGAAGAAAGCTAAGAAAGTATCGTAAGTATCAGAAAAGACAGCAACATGATAATGGTATTTGGAAGTAAGATTAAGTAGCTTATATGAACGAGGGAGACATCAAATGAAATGGGATTGACAAAGAAAAATAGAAAGCAAACAAAAAGATGTAAATTTTCTCGTCGCAAGAAAAAAAAATCAGCAGCAGCGGTGTTGGTATCCAGCAGATGAAAATTTTGAACTGAAGATATTTGGGGCCATCAGCGTCATAAACCTATGACCATGAACCTCTACATGGTCAACAACTCGTTGAACCTCGACACTAGCGAATTATTAGCACGTTTGCCCGAAAACAGGAGGGATAGAAAAATTGAAGCTAAAAATCGACCCAACGGAACTCAATTCAAGAAAAAACAGGTAAGCTACAAGACTTTCAGCGGAAAAAAATAAATCGATAGTTCTTTCATAGAAGAAACGATTGTGATGGAATACGAGAGGTGGTACCCATTTACCTGAACATAAGGTATACGTCAAAAGGGAATGGAAGTATCGCAATAATTTTCATACCGATTTTCAGTGTATTAGACGTAAATATTAGTCATAATAGGAGAATTGTTTAAGCAGAAATAATTGAAGAAGTAGAAAAGAATTGGATATACTGCTATAAAAGTAGAAAGTGATTGGATATACTGCTATAAATACAGACCCACCATCAGGATCACAAAACAGAAAAAAAAGAGTATAATTTGTCAGACGTGAAATAGACCCTTTCGTGCAAAAAATATCGAAAAATTCATATTGGTAGGGTATTCCTACTGTATCATACAGAAGAGTGACAGAAAAAAAATGTTTAACCCTGGATACAGTAATAAAAGGTATGGATTTAGTAGATTCCTGGGAAAACAAAACGAGAAGTAGTAAGCTTTGCAAGGTACACAAACAGACATATAGTGTATACATTACCTCAAATCAGCGATTACGGTTGCAGAAAAGAAATATCGCTTGATGATGACCATATACAAGAGTGGCATCTAAAATATCTCTGCGCTATTTCTCATCAGTTCAGACTGAAGGTAAAAAAGGAAAAATATGGAAAACCAGAAAGATAGGAGACAGTGAAAGAGCAAGAAGAATTTAAGTAATATATATAAAATATATAAACATAATAAGAGGTAAGAGGGATTTACAGATAAAACACGAACAAATTAAGACGAAGTTACTACGCTTAGACAAAAAGAGTGCGAAATCGACAGCGATAAAAATTTCAGGAAAAAACTGGGAAGCCCATTCCACACAAGACTGCTATACCTGCCGAACTGAGATAGTTGCCCCGTTTCTTGTCAAAGAACCGTTCTCTATCCCTTTCGCCTATTAGCGGTTTTTAGTAGAACGCCGTAGAGCTATTGCCCGTTTTTTTAGCAGAACAGAGAACGAGTTTTATTATTTATTCCGTTCTGCTGGATGATCAACGAATTAAGTTCCTCAGTTCTGCATATGGTTCTCACCCCATTCTAATACAATCATAAAGTGTCGCAAATAGATATCGACTAAAATCAGGAAAGGAAGGGCAAGTGAAAAGCAGAAACGAATACTAAAACCAAGAAGGGCGAACTAAAACGAGGAAAGAACTACCAGGAATCGATGATTCGAAAAACTGGCCAGCCTTTCCTGTGTTTAGTATCCCGTGAGGTGTCGGCAACTTACATTTGTTCAAAAGTTCACCGTTTCCTCCTTTTAGTATTAAAAACACTGCCAAGCTGTGCCGAACTTTTCCTCTGTTTAGTTTCACGTAAGGTGTCGGCAACTTACGTTAGTAAGAGTTCACCTTTCCTCCTTCTAGTGTTCGAAAAACTGGCAAGCTGCGCCGTGCTCTTCCTCTGTTTAGTCTCTCGTTAAGGATCGGTAACTTATATTTGTAAAATTTCACCTTTTCCTACTTTTTACTTTTAATATTTGAAAACTGGCAGGATGCATCGTGCTTTTCCTCTGTTAAGTATCTCGTTAGGGGTCTCGAACTTACATTTATAGTAATTCACCTTTTCCTCCCTTTCCCTGTCAGCAGGCGACTAAAATCATGAGTCCAGCAAGGGGTTGGCAGCTAGATATTTCAAGTCCACCATTTCTTTCCTGGTTTTAGTAACTTGTCACGGATAGTGCCTTAGAGTACTAAACCAAGGAAAGAAATTGAGAATTCTAAATTATTCTAAATTTTGAGGGGTCGGCAACTGTAGCTCACCATTTCCTTCATCGTAGACGACTAAAAGCATGATCCCAGCCAGGGGTCGGCAACTAAGATATTTCAGATCCACTATTTATTTCCTGGTTTTATTAACTTGTCACGGATAGTACTAATACAGAAAAGAAATTGGAAAATCTGAATTTTGAGGTGTCGGCAACTGTATTTTACCGTTCCCTTATTCGTTTTCCTCGTAGGCGACTAAAATCATGTGTCCAGAGACTAAGATAACTAAGATATTTGAAGTCCACCATTTCTTTCCTGGTTTCAGTAACTTGTCACGGATAATAACAGTACTGAAACGAGTCAGTAGTAATTCCGGGTATCAGTCCTTGCAGCCCTCCTGCTACTACAAAAATAAAATAATTTTGATTTCACTTAGCAGTTTTTGCACTTATTCGCCCAATTCTTCTTCTTTTCTCAACTTTCTTCGGAATATCGTCTGCTTCGTTTTCTTTATTTTTCCCACACTTTTGCCCTTTTTCAAGTCAATGTAGTCTCCAAGGCACTGAAATTGAAAGGTAATAATTAACGACGGAATGAGTCACCCCCCCCCCCATGTCGACGGATGCGACTGGGACTAACGGAAAACTAGGTAGTCTTATTTTCATAAGACCAAAGATTTTGATAAGATTCGAAAAATTGAATATTTACTGAACTTCTTGGTCCAGACCATCTGTCCTTGTAAACTTCCGGTTTTCGCAAGACGAGTAAGCATGTTATTTATAGGCTACTTACCCGATTTAAAATGTGTAGCCTGCGTACTAGTATGGTAGTAGTACGAAAAAGTGCATTTAATACTATGTAATAGCGAAAAATACTATCATTGAATGTGCCTCCGACTGGTCCAATCTTATGTAGTAGTATCCAGTGGTGTCCTGTCTTGCCATAGTAGCATCCAGTCTTGCTAATAGTAGCATATAGTAGTATGCAGTAACATGGTAGCCTTAAAGTAGAAACATGTAGTAGCGTCGTTATTGCTGCATCCTACTTTTTCGTAGTACTTCATAGTACTTTTTTGACATAAATTTTTCATTTGGTAATCAACCACTAAAAACGTACAACAAAGGATATTCGTGTGTTTTGTCGGACTACGCCTCAACGCTGACAGACCTAAACGGATACGATAGCTAATTTTATTTGAGGGATCTTTCAGACCTTAAAGGACACCTGAACAATGAAACTATACTTGAACACACCATGGAGAATGCATTTACAGACATTGCCACGGAGAGCTTCTCCTGAGCGTTACGTTTTCAAAATAGGCATGTTCGTTTCTGGAGCTTTGCACATGCAGACTCAAAGACAAAAAGTGCAATTCATTCAAATCTTGTACAGCGCTGGCCGGATCGTGTTGGAATGTCTTTTAGACATACGTTTGGAGCTTAACTGGTTAAAAAATATTTCAGAACAAGGGTTGATTGGAGACATCTGTTCATTTCTAAAATTGTTCGGTAGTGAAATAAGGATAGATGTAAAATGGTTTAAAAAATCATAGCTTGGAAACACTATTTCGTATTTGGATTGGGTTTTTCGGCAGACAATATTAACGGAAGTCATACAGATAGGGATGATACTTGGTACTCTTCATTCAGGCGTCCTTTAAGCTCAAACCAGAAAAATGAACCTCACCTCAAAGTTCACTTTTAAGGCCAAGCTACGACAGTCAGTTCACAAAATCGATTTGAGATAATCGAATTTAAATTTCGTTTTACTTCCACCAAATTACCATGATTTCCCGAATGCTCGGAGAATTAAGTAATTCGGATGAAAAAAATTAAGTTCAGATATGGACTCGATGACTATTACCTCTTCGTCGAAATTTTAACCGGATGTCCATTCAGGCGGAATCCGAGACTAACAACTTTTCAAGTAAGAAAATAAGGATAACAAGAGCTAGAAGCTCCTATGGCACTTGCAAGGCTGGGTCGAAGGATGAAAGTGGAAATTTTTTAATTTGTGGTTCTAATGTAATCAAACCCGTGACGTAAGAACGACCATGCGCCCGTTCGGATCATGAGAATGAGTCGTCCAGCCAAAATTATCTTTTGCACCTAGCCGTAATGATACACTTTAAAGAAAAGGGCTAGGAATTTCGTTGTAAGCAAAACCATCTGCCCTAGGAGATCATGAAAGTGTTTTGTTTGATTAAAATTAAATTTCCGAATTGCAGCTAAGTTGCGGACTTTAACCACGCTAGAAATTGCATTTAAGATGAGCACTAGAAGGAGACCAGGAACTTATTTTTAAGAAAAACCTTGAGACACAGATGATAAGCACTTCGTAACATAATATGCCCTTTGAGAGGTTCCCAAGTTCCGTCAGAACCCCCCTCTCCCTCCAAATCCCTCTATAATGACCGGGTCCGCTCCAGTTATATAAACTGACGAGTCCTAGGGCTTATGCGTTTTCCCCCCGTCAAGTCGGGTCTCGATCACTCATTATAAGCAGGCCTTGGGATTTCGGGTTTCCCATCCCCCCTCCGATAGTTGCCGATCCAATCCGGAGCAGAAATGAAACCCCGAGGCAAGTACTTTTCCAGTTATCAAGTTTCATTCACATCTGATCACCGGTTCGAAAGTTATGCATGTTTCAGGTCCCCGGATTTTTCCTCCCTCAATTCCACTTCCCCCAAGGTTGGTCGAATTCTCCCATCCAACTACCCCCACAGTACCTTGATGTGGTCCGGTTCTGTCAATAGTGTATCTAGGTCTCGTGCTTGTTCTTCCCACCAAGTCTTGTCCAGATCCCTCCACTCCAAGCCTGTCACAAGATTTCCGGTTACCCCTAGAACTCCCCCCAAATGCACCAAATCTGGCCGAGAGTTTCAGCTATAGCAAACGGATTGACGGACTTTAGTTTCATCACTTTCTAGCATAAAGTACTTTTATTACTTACCTATTGTTGTTCTCTCTTTTTGCTTTTTATTGCTATTCCTCTCTTTTCGTTGTGGAATTCTCACCAAATCCGGGGCCTGAAATGTAAAAGTATCATTTAAGCAAATAGTATGTTTGTTTGTTCGTGCTCTTGTTTGATTAGATACAAAGAACATTCATAAAATATCAACAATTTTCGGAATTTAATTGCTACTAAGGCACAAACACACCTTTTATGCCTTAGGTGGCAATACTGATTTCAGGTTAATTCAGTTTAAACTTTCTTTAACATAGACGTCTTTTACTTTAAAGTACCAAACCCCGTAACACACCCCTGGAACAATCCTTATGATGATGATGATGATGATGATGATGATTTTATTTATAACCCGTCAAAATAAACACAAGGCACAAAGACGGAGTAAATAATAAGGAAAAAAAGAGAAAAAGAAAGGAAAACACGAAAGAAAGTAACTTACAAAATACACAGTATAACTTTTACTATACAACTAAAGCAGGAGGGATTTCCAGTCGTGATCAATATTTTGGCTGTATGTTTCTATTTGTTTCTCCACTGCTGTTAGTGGATCACTAATTTGATAACGACTGGAAATTTTAGAGTTTCTCGTCCAAGGGGGGAGGCGCAATATATATTTGGCAAAACGATAGAATGTTGACCGGACTTGTTTTTTGTCTGTTTTGGTGAAAAGTCTCCAGAAGGGTGCAAGTATACAGGATGTGAGGTAGGGCGACGGAATTGAAGATAGCGTAAAAGAATTGCAGGTGCATACGGATCTGTAGTATCGAATAAGCTACGTATATGCTTTATAAGTAGAGCACGGGTTTCTTTGATGGATTTTCCAATAGGTAACCCCAGGTAAATTAGGAAATCCAGTGGCTTCACATGAACACCATGTTTTATGTTTTCGGCCAGAACAGATTTTGTGATTTCTAGGAGTGAACTCTAGTCTCATTTGAAAAGTTGTTTTGTACTCGGCAGGACAGACTATTGCCCCCAAATATAAACACAGTCAATAGCCAGGTCTACCCATACCTCCAATTTCTTTTATTATGACCACCTTGTGAAAAAATTCTCGAAAATTAGTTGTATGATGTAAGTTTTAGTAGCTTCCAGCAGTAAGAGATGCTGCTTTATCAAGACTGATGCTAATGTACAGGCTACGCTGCCTGAAAATCTCAAACTAGTACATAAGACTTCACAATGAAAGTCTATCAGAAAATGACACAGGCTACAACCAATATCAGTAAGAAAATCAACACAGCAGAGAGACTACAAGTGGGAAAATGAGCAAACAATTCATAACCAGTGATACTATTACTGGTCAGAAAGAGGAAGTATTGCTTTGACTCAGGTCACTCCTTTATGTTATTATTTTTTATGGCACTTGCCCTTCGGCCAAGTGCCATAATCAGCGATTGTAATTTCTTACAATCGGAGATCTGAACTTAATGGAGAGAACATTGACGGAGCCACATGGTTTCGGGGCTCTTTGGGGGTTGGGGGGGGGGGTTCCCAGAACTTCGGTAGTCACGAGTTGGAATAGTTCCAGATGTATTAGGACAACAAAACTTTGCAGTCATATTAGTGACCCGACTTAATTGACTTAAGAACGTGACACAGCATACCCCCGGTGACTTCCGTTCTTAGATCCGAACATTTTTTAGGTAGCGAGGGAAGGGAAATATAGAAATTGCCTTCTGCAAATTGAGAACGAGTGGTCTGATTCCAGTGAAACTTAATGGGTGATAAGAATCGATGACCTAGACATGTAAAACATGTCCATTTAACTACATGCGACCATGATTGGGGGAATTGGGTTGGGGGGGGGGCGGACTTTTGACATGCAAAAAAACAAAAGGATTGACCAAATGGGACGCAAGTTCGACAGTGCCGAGTTTATGCAGCCTATATTTGCTGTTTGGCGTCCGTGCCGGATTCGGCCAATGTAGGGGAGGGGCACCGGAAATTTTCAGATAGGCTTTGCTACGATTTCAGCAAAATTTGATGGTCGAGAAGAGGGGATTAAAAGATACGACATTTATATTGCCAAGACCTCTTCGGCCACAGTGGGGGGAGTTGGAGGGAGATTGCCGAAAACTTTGAGGCTCGCATTGGGGTCAAACGAGTGCATCAATTTAGCTGAAACTTGGAATTTAGAGAGAGCCTATACCCTCGATGACACATTTTATGGTCCGAACCGGATCCGACAACGGGTGGGTGGGGGGAGGGAGGTACCGGATCTTTGGAGTGAAACTTAATGAATGGTATAAAAGAAGATGATTTAGATGACGACTTTATTTGCTACAGATAATCCGGGGTAATTCCGGGACAGGTCAGAATTGAGTGAAACTAAATATCCTGTTTCTATTTCCGAACCGCATTTTTGAATGGTGGGTTATTTTGTGACGTTCTCATCTACTTTCATGTACCACCTACTCGTTACAAGTGCCATATGATCTCGTAGCTCTTGTTTTTTTTTTAAGTGGTCGGTCTACTAGGTGGTATAGGGGATGGGGAAGGAGGAATCAGAAATCAATAGTGCTCAATCTTACTGTGTGTGATCGCTCATTGTTTGAGCAATACCAAAGTCTAATATAAGCTGCTTCGGAAGTCAGCAGTATTCATTCAGCATTGAACGAGAGAACACCCATTTCATGCTTGTTTGTTATTCTGCAGTGAAATATCTACTTCCCGATAACGTCCGTGCCCGACCTTGAATACGAGTTTGGACAATACAGTGTGGACTGAACGTGAGATTTTCTGTCAACGAATTAGCGTTAATTTGACTACCTGGTGCCAAAACTGTCTCATGTCGAAAGCATCAGTTCACACTACAAGAATCAACAGGCTACAAGGCGAAGTGTGCGAAAGTTTTTTTCTCCTAAAGAGTGCTCAAATGGTAAATTCCTGCAAGACGGAACTTAAACAAGGAAATTTAATCCTGAATGATTTTCAGCCCTCGGGGGGGGGGGAGGGGACAAGGTTCCAGATTGAAATACGAAATGCTGGATTTTTTAAATGGTTGCATTCCAGAACTACGTCTTGCTGCCTCGGAAATCAAGGATGTCTTCAAAACGAAAACAGGTCCTGTGGTTTTAAAGTTAAACTCAATAGACGCTCGGGATTTCATACTGAGAAATTCCAGACTGTTCACAAGGCACTTCGTTAAGGTTGCCCCTGATTATACTTTGGCGCAATGGAGTGCAAGGGAACACCTGAAACCAATCATGAACAAAGCAATAACTCAAAACCGGCAAGTGTGTTTACGGGGAGTTAAATTGTTCATCGATCGACAGCTGTTTATGTTTGATGAAGCTCAATCTAAGGTCATCGAAGTAAAACAGCATCGATCTCAAAACCAGAAAAGTATACCCACACCGAGATCAACGGAGGAAACCCCTCGAACTGCACAAGTTCAGACCGTAGAAACATTGCCAGACAAACCCAGTGGTAGTAAAGCCGGTCTTGTCAGCAATGAGCAGAGCCAAACTTCGGACATTTCAGACGACAGCAGCGACACAAACACATTGATTGAATCCCCACAAGGATCATCTCAGAGTCGGGTCAGGAAAAGCAGCGAGATAGTCAGCCCGTAAGACAAAAACCGTCAAAGTGTACCAAAGAAAGGCCCCGGAATAAAAAATAGACTATCTCAAAATCGTTCAAACATCATAGCAAATGGTAATGAGGACGAGCCGGGGAATGAGCGGGAACCTTTTGATCTTGAGCATCAAAGATCTCAAATGGACTACAGCGATTACTAGGGACTGTCGGGACATACCCATACTTTAAAGTTTGTGACGTAAAAGTATTTGATGTGATATCGTTAGTTGAGACGGGGCTAGGGAAAAACGAAAGTGTATCGTTCGAGGGGTATTTAGTAGAAAACGTTTGTCAGGTGGTGTGTCAGTGTTGATTAAGAAGGATAAGCTTAGTAGTTATACCCGTCTTCAAAGCAAGTCTGAAAATATAGTTTGGTGTAGGCTGAAGTGTAGAAAGAGTTGGAAGTTAATAGTAGGAGGAATTTATGTACCGCCACAAAATAGTTCATATCGTCAAGAAGTACTTGGTATATTTTAGAATAAGAAGCAAAGAGTCTTAGGAGTACTTTTACAAAAGATTGAATGATAGTGTTAGGAGATCTGAATGCGCATACTAGAATAGAGTTTGAAGTTGATGATGTTTCGATTCCAGGTATAGTCGACTTGATCCCGTCGGCCTTCAGAATACCACGGAATAGTCTGGATAAAGAAAGAAGGACTAATGGTTGGGGCCGAAACCTCCTGGCACTTTGTCCGCAGATTGGAGTTATAATTGGTAGCGGTAGATTTGGTAAGGATCGAGATATTGGTGAGTTCACTTGCCTTACTGGTGTTAGACCTTGTGTAGTTGATTAAGTGCTGGTAGACGTTCGCCTAGCGGCAGAATCACTCAATGTTGAGGTTTTGGCTAGTTTAGGAGGATCGGACCACTTAGCTCTGTTGTTAGAAATGAGATTGCCGGAGGAAGAAATATTGGAAGATGACGTTGACGAAGAAAGGAAGTTGACGAAGAACAACAAAGCCCGATGAAACGATCAATTCCACGATACTGGTCTCGCGAGGAAAAACAGAAACTAAAAGAAGTATTTACAAGTGAAGATATTAGTCAGCGGATAGAAGATCTTCAGAGATAAGAAAAGACTACTGATCAGAAGATTACAGAGCTTACTGAACTCGTAGATGTTACAGCGGCTCCATGAATAGATAAGAAAAGTAAATTGACAGGATTTTTTGACGCGGAATGTAATAATAAGAAAAAAGAATTAGTTAAAGATTTAGATAAAATAAAAAGGGTAAAGAATGAAGAAAATAAGATAAGTCTGTCAAGGGTTTATAGAGAAAAAAGAAAAGTTTACAAGAAGTTAATTAAAAGGAAAACACTGTTGATAGAAGAAGTAAAAAAAAAGAGTTAGTGGAATCTTACATAAATAATAAAATGAAGGAGTTCTGGAAGAAGGTAAATGATAAGAAGAGGTTCGAAAAAGGGACGGAAACTCCCCATCCTCAAAAATGGCGAGAGTATTTCAAGGAATTAGAAGAGCAGATTCAGGAGAGTGCTGAACCATTAGAAAAGTGGCACCATACACATTTCCAGCGTTTTAATAATGAATTTACTATGCCAATGAGAGAGCATGATTATGAAATACTTGGCCCAATAACAGGAGAAGAGATCGAAGAAAATCTTAAATCAATGGAAGGTAACTCGGCGGCAGGGTCGGATGGAGTTCCTACTCGACTGTTGAAGAAATTCCTTGTAGTATATATGTAATTTTTTTTTAATAATTTCCATTCTGGCAAAATGAGTTTGGCTGTCTCTTGGAAGACATCTATAGTGCTCCCGTTTTTTAAAAAAGGAGATAGGAATCTACATCGTAACTATAGGCCTATAACATTGGTTTCGTGTATGAGTAAGATATTAGAGAAGATAATTGATTCTAGGCTAGCAAAATGGTTGGAGAAGAATAAGGTAATTAAAGAGGAGCAGGCTGAATTTAGAGTAGGATAGAGTAATATTGATAGGATATTTGTATTGAAAGTTTTAATAGAAAAGTATTGTAAGGGTAGTGGGAAGGTATATGTAGCTGCTAATAGTCTGCTAATAGATTTTCCGGGGGTGAAGGAAATTATAGATATTTTTTTGGTTTTACAGGAGCCGTTGGGCTCCTGTAGTGAAGCTAGGAAGTTTAACCGTGTCAGTGTTGTTATTCGACGACGCGGCTTTGGTACCCACGTCTGCACACGAGCTTAAGACTCTCTTGAATCTCCTCGAAACTTATTTAGATTTTTAAAAAATAAACCTGAACGTTAATAAAACTGAAATTGTAATATTTGGTAAGAAAGGGGATAACCCTGAAAAATTTAAATTCTAAGGAACTATCCCAAAAGAATAGGATTTGGGGGTGACTTTAATGTCCAATGGTAGTTGGAAGGAACATATTGCAGAGATGGGTAAAAGAGGTAAAGCTGCATCGTTTGCAGTTCTGAGAAACGAGACGTAAGCACGTATTTAATTCTAAAATTTTACCTACGATTCCTTCTGGGGCGCAGCTCTGGGGCTGCGAGGCTGCTAAGCAACTTGAATCGATTCAGCTACAACACTGCAAGAGATTATTGGGCTTATATCCAACAACCCAAGTAATGAAAGGAGAATTTGGTTTTCTGTCTCTTAGAACGCGTAGGCTAGTGCAAGTAGTTAGATTTTGGTTCAAAATAGTAAGTCTCCAAGAAGATAGGCTGCTGAAAGTGGCATACTTAGAGACCCTGGCATCAAAAAAGAAGCATTCTTGGCCTTGGCAAGTGAAAAAGCTGTTGGACGAAGCTGGACTGTCGTATGCTTGGAATGATGGACATCGTGATGCCCAAGATTTGGAAAATTTGATTGGAAAATTTACTTCAGTACTTCAGGACCAAGAAACCCAGTTATGAAATGAGGCTATTCGGAAGTCGGAGACGCTCACTAATTATCCGAAGTTTAAGAATTTGTTTGGATTAGAATTTTATTTTAAGCTAGGTCTACCCGCAGAAATATTAAAGATGTGGTTCCAACTCCGGGCGAACCTCTCTCGAAAAGGTTTTTGAAAAGATTTTTCAATTTTTCGCCAAAACAGTTGATTTTTTTCATGAAAACAGTCGGTTTTTCTGAAAATTGGTCGATTTTTCGTAAAAATAGTCGGTTTTTTAGAAAATCAGCGGATTTTTCTGAAAATCAGTCGACTTATTTCAAAAACGTCATTTTTATTGTTGGAAAACAGTCGTTTCTGCAGAAAAAGTCGGTAAAAATTACAAGCCAGTCGGTAAATGACTGGTCCCCCCCAAAAAAAACAACAACAACAGTTTGGCTAGTAACGCCTCTGCACGTCACTACGGTGAAGATTTCCGAACGACGGTAGGACATCCGTCCCTACGTAGGAAGTAGAAGAGAGTTTATGCCGTCTGCTGATAGATTGTCCGGGGGTGAAGGAAATTAAAAGAAATTAAGGAAATTCCTGGGGTGCCCATACTATTTCCTGGTATTATGAAGTCGACGAACCGTCAGGTAATTCGGTCGGTTTGTCAATTAGAAGTGTATACTGGTAGTTTAGATCGGAGGTAATTTGGCGAATAGTAGAAGGGTAAAAAGAAGTGATCTTATTGTATGTAATTTTGAAGGTCAAGTTTGTTAGTTAAGTGCGAGAATGAATTCTGTTGTATGGCCCTTTGTTGGCTTTAATAAATTATTAAATTATAACAATGTTAACTATATTAATTTTTACAATAGCCCACTGCCATGTCTTATATACTAAACCATGCCAAATCAACGTCGAGTATAGCTTATTGTGTTACAACCTGCTTTCAAGTATATGTTTTTCTACTCATCATATTTGTTCTCAAGGCACACTGATCTATCAGATAGTGAGCCCTTAGTCTACTAAGATTGTTCTTTTCCATTGCTAATGCTAGATATGGCATTTTATACAAAAAAGATTTTCAATGAACAAACAAGTGCGCTGTTAGATGACATTTCTAAAAAAAAACTCTCATATAAGTTTCAATGGATCGGGATGTCACGCCTCTTTTGTTAACTTTGTAAAATAGCCTACAACTTTTTATTTGAAAACTTGGCTGTCAGTTTGCTGCTAATTGTCAACTGGTTACCTGGTATTTCTTTCATACTTCAAATTGCAAACAAACTTAACCAAATAGATGCTGCTCAAACCTACAAATGCGCCCAAGTAGAACGGAATTCATAGAAAAGAGCGTCAGGGGCGTCACTAGCCTTTTACCTTTGAGGTGGGGGGGAAGGTCTGGTTTGTGCCGACGGATTCAAAAATGTGCCGACGAGACACGCTGTTGCCACTTCGCTGCAACGGCGTACATTTCCAGCCAGCACAAAATAGAACCGGGGTAGAGGCTAGCATACAAGTTCTAGCTCTTAACCTGTGTTCAGTAAATGAAACACCGTTCTTCCAAATTAAGAATATAAGAAAATACGCCGCAGGCGAAATTTTCTGTAAAATAACTAAGTAGAGATTATTCCTTTGGTATAATTTCGTATATATGTAAGTTTTCGTAAGTCTACATATTTGGATTTTCAATTTAGCTTTCGATAAAAAGCGAAGCTTAGCTAAAAAGTGAAGCTTGGCTAAAAAGCGAAGCTTAGCTAAAAAGCAAAGCTTAGCTTTCAACAACTGTACCAAGACAAGTTAAACCAAGTGTCGCAGGCTAAATTTTTAAAATCTGCCCTTTTTCCGGAAAAATTTAGCTATACCTACCATACAAGTTTTAGCCTTTAACGTGTTTCATACCCCCACGTATTTCAATCCTAAAATCTTTTAACGTGGTTCAGACCCCACGAATTTGAATCCTAAAACACCAACTAGATAAAACACCGTCCTGAAATAAAGAAAACTACAAAATGTGCCGCAGGCGTAATTTTGTGTAAACTAACTATAGTATAGTTTATTATTCCTTTGATATAATTTCTTAAATTAAAGTTCAAATATTCGGCTTTTCATTTTAGCTTTCGCTAAAAAGCCAAGCTTTCAACGATTGTACCAAGACAAGTTAAAGCAAGCACCTCAGGCGAAATTTTTCAAATCTGCCTTTTTTTTCGGTAAAATTTGGCTATAGTACCATACAATTTCCGGCTTTTAACGTGTTTCAACCCCAAGAGTTTCTATCGTAAAACAAAACTAAAGGCGCTTTCACATCGACGCGTAGTACCTTTCAGACTAAGCTACGCAACCTCTGCGTTACGGTTGCGGCGACGCAACGCAGAGCTTACGCAGACAAATAGAACGCAACGCAACAATACAGCCAAGCTCTATTCTTGCGTTGCATCAGCGTGACGCATCAGACTTTTTAGTGAAAACAAGGAAACTTTTGAAGAAAAACTGGCTTCTAGCCTACTAATAATAAAAAAAACCTACTAATGATGTTTAAAACTTACTAATTGATGAGAGAAATGAAAATCTGGCAGGAGAAACCGAAAAAGGAAAACGTAAATACGCATCCAGCGTTACATGTTCTCACGTAGGTGTGAAACATACGCAACGCAACCTGTACGCAAGGCAAGATAAATGCATAAGTGACGCATCGCGGCTTTTCGTTTCAGCTTTCGCTAAAAAGCGAAGCTTCCAACGACTGTACCCAGAACAAGATTAAGTAAGGAACGACGGGGAAAAAAACTTGAAATCTGTGCTTCGCCCGACGAAAGTACTTTTTCAAGGCCCCTCACCCACCCTTAGTGACGCCCCTGAAGTGCGAGGTCCACCCTTCTAACAATAGTAACTATTAGTTACTATTCTCGTTCCAACCTCGTAAAAAGTTACTACGCTGACAGTTCCAGTCTTATCGAAATATAAACTAATAGTAGCTATTTGCTTACCATGCTCTGGAGTGGTGTAAGCATGGTAACTATGCATATCTGTAACGTGATTCGTCAGATTTACCCATGGCATGATATTCTGCTCTAGAATAGAAAAATCGTTCCAGCCTCAAAATCTGAATTCCCGATTTAAATTGTTAAGTTTAAGACCAGGAGTCAGGACAATACTGAACCGTTGGCTATGTTGATATTGCCTAATAATATAAGGCGGTATGAAGTTCGTTATTTTTCCTTTCCATTTGCCTGTCTTGTAAGCAAGGTGATATTAAGTTTGTTCTTTTCCTGTCTATCCGACTGTTTTATATGCAAGGAAGAAATTCAGGGTAGTGAAACAGCTGAAGAAGTATTCAAATAAGCATACCTTTACTATACTTCTCCTGTTGGTCTGAGGAAAAAGAAATCGATTTTGCTGCGATATTTTGTTCGAAAAATTAGCAAAAGGATTCACTTTTGTTTCGTCAAAGTTTGTAGTTTGGCTCTTGTTTTGTCTTATTGAGTTCATGTTTCCGAAAAGTCAAACTACACCAAACTACGTCGGCGAGGTAGTTTGTAGTTTGAGCTCTGTAGTTTCAGGTTCGAAACTGCAGCAAATGGAATGGACAAATAAAACGGCTTTTAAGCGAAACTACGCCGAAACTACGTCCAAAAAAACGCAACTTAAAGGTGCGTTTTTCTTGAATGTAGTTTCACTGTAATTTGACGTACTTTTGTTTCAGTTCTGAAAGTACAGTATGTATAATGAACAGATAAAACGGTACACATACTGTACTTTCATAACTGAAACAAAAGAACGTCAAACTACAGTGAAACTACATAAACAAAACGCACCTTAAATAAGCACAAATAACAACTTAAGACCAATTCCTCAATAGAAATTTGTTTTGGTGCAGCCAGTGTTGCCATTGGCCTCACAATTATTCGATTTTTCATAGATAGCTGATTTCATTCACAAAAATATAGGATTTTGAAATCGGTAAGGTTATAAGAAATGCCAGAACCAAGCACTTATACAGTAGAGGTATGCTTATGTGAACGTTTGTTGACATCGGAATTCGCCGAAGAAAACAATGAAACCATACCAGGCAACTTTTTGGGCTCTATACTTATCAGAAACGTTGAATTTACATCTAGATTAACCAGATTTCATCACAAGTTTGAAGATGTTGGCCTTTGTTTTCATCTGATTCTTCTTTTAAAGCTCAATGGGCTTATAAAACTATCAAGTTGTCATATTACCACCCCCTAGGATGCAATGTTACATCAGAAATCAGTCGATTCTTACCCAATTTATTTTTGGTGAAATACGGTTATTGCGATTTCTGCTTCCTGCCGAGATCCAGTTTTGCTAGCCTTGACAAATATAAGCGGAGTTTTCTTATACCTCTCTTGTCTTTGTTATTTAACATTTAAAGCTCTTGTTATTCCTTTATAAAATTATTTTTATAGAAGTTAGATATAAATTAATGTATTTTCTTGACTTAATATTGGCTTGGCCACAAGTAAGTCTGCTATATATACATTTCTGTATCATAAAAAATTTCAGCTCTGGAACAAAAAAAACAAAACCTTGTAAACCAGATTCAGCTTAGCATCAGCAAAGGATAGGAGTATACCTCATCCTGGTAAGTTTCTTTCAGTTAAGTTTGACTTTTCTTTCATTGTAATATCCGAGAGAAAATCTTGCCTGCTAGGCTGCTGCTAGGAGGCAAGTCTGTAGCCTAATGCATAAATCCTTGATTCTCGGTCATATCATATGCTATTCTCCAGTACTAGAGTAGTATTTGGGCCTGTCCCAAGGTATGTCATTGCTATTGCTTGGTTCGTGTGTAGGATTTTTAAATGTCTCTTTAGTCTGTAAATAAATTTGTACATGAGAGGTATCCAACCCAGATCCAACCTGAATTTAGATAACTTCGAACTTGCCCTGAAGATATTACCAGCAAACTTCTGCACAGTCCTAAATTTATCCTAGGTCATGCAGGGTGTCTTTCTTCATAGTTAGGACCCTGTTAGAACTTACAGTAAAGGTAGGCTATGCTTATTTGAACACCTCTGTCGATTCTTTACATACCTTGTCTAACCAGGCACCATGTCGATACCCGTGAGCGACGGCTTGGAAAACCCATGATGTTCGACAAATCGAAAGGACGAGGTGAAAATCTGCTTTTTTCAACAGATTTGTGTGGGGTATTGTTCTCTTTCTCCCAAACATGAGGCTACAGCATGTAAGCATCATCTCAGAAAGTAGGCCAATACAGAGAGCCTATATGCTTATTTGAACATACCCTAACAATAAATTGTCGCAGAAGAAAATGATAAGACCATCCGTGGTAACTTGCTACTTGCCTAAACCTAGTTCTTTCCATACCTTGCCTAATCAGGCACCATGTCAATACCCATGAGCAACGGCTCAGTAACCCCATGATATTCTACAAATCGAAATTATGAAGAGAAAACTGATTTTTTCAACAGATTTGTGTGGGGTTCTCTTTCTTCGAGACATGGGGCCACAGCATGTAAGCTTCATCTCACAAAGTAGGCATATATAAATAGCCTATAGCCTATACGCTTATTACCTATACGCTACCCTAACAATAAATCGTCGCAGAAGAAAATGTGAAAACCATCCTTTGTAACTTGCTACTTGCCTAAAATTTTGAATTGATATCACAATTAGTAGGCTAATATTCAAAGAAAAAGTTGGATATTTTGGGTCATATTTGTCAAGAGATTCTATGCACACATAAACTTTGCTGGAATTTTCCTTTCACTGATAAACAGCCTTCAAATCGACAGGGAACTGATTCCAAATAGCTCTACCTTGCTCCTAGTTTGTTAAAACAAGCGAATGAAGAAGAGAAGTTTGAAACAAAAGAATTACTGTAGACAGATATTTTTCAGTTTAATTTTGTGGCAGTAAGATTGAAGAAATAGTTAGTTACTCAGTGATACCAAGTTTTTTGTTCCCCTTTTCTATTTGACTGTTTTGTAGGCATAAAAAAGCCATGTATGGACAAAATCAAGATAGGAATCCAAATAAGCATAGACTACCTTGACTGTGTCTTAGAGCATAGATTTCCTAATGTTACAAAATTGTGCCCAAATATTGAGTATTTGTGAATGACTTATCCAACTGAGGTCCAACATGCAAGACATCTACTCCCTTGTTTTCAGTTGCGATACAGAAATAACTATTTAGATTTCTGGTTAAGAATTTGTGAGTTGTCATTCTGAACCAAAGTAGGTAGAATGGAAAACCAAGCAGCACGGGACGCCCTTTCCCTTAGTTCCCTAGGCATTTTTGGTAATAGGCATGGTATTAAGTATTAGTCATTTTTTGGTGGCTGGGCGGTGGGCAAAAAAAAAAATGGCTGTCTGGAATCCAGGCTTCACCCTTATAAATCATGCAGTCTAGGGTAAAGTTTAAAAGGTTTGACTAGGGTATAACCCAGTCATACACACATCTACAAATTTTGGGAACAGTCAGTGCTCTAACATTCCAGCAGCAGGATTGTGGGCATCCCCCGCTGTATTCCAAACAGATAAGCACTGTGTGCAGTAAGCTGGGGCACTGTGTCCTGGAGTAAAGGTATAATTGTAAATTTGAACAGAATTTTTTTTTCTCAAAAAGGTTTTTACTTGGGGGAGAATTATCTTTGACCAAGTGTACCACAAATCTCTGATTTTTGCATGCCCCATGCCAAACATTGGATATACATAGCATTGGGTAGATCCTATGCCCAAGGATAGATAGTCTAGGCTATGCATGTAGGGTATATATATAAATCATAGGTTTGTCGTAGACTGCTCGTTTTAAACTCTGTATTACTAGCCATAATAATATTTGCTGCAAGCATGCTCTGCTACTTTACCCCCCCCCCCCCCCCCAAAAAAAAAATAAAAATAAAATAAAAATAAAATAAAGAAATAATCAGGTTTATCAGTACCAGTAATATGCCCATATGTACCAACCACTAACTCAGTATACAACCAAGCAGAGATACTATAATACCAAACAATCAGCAGCTAATTGATAAGTTTAGATTCTGTTGTTGGCCAGAAAAGGCAGTAATTGATTAGTAGGTATCGACTAATGCATCAGGGGTTTTTCAGAAACGTGAACTTTGGCTGGTTTACTAGGTGATAATGTAGTCCATGATCCAGATTAAAAAATAGCAGGTTGCTTTACTGTTTATGCTGGGTACCGTACACTACTTATTTCCCCTCACCACCCAATTGCTATTCTAGGCCAAACCGTTTTCTTACTGAATGAACCATTCAGGTAGCATCTAAAAAATATGGTCAGAGACTTCTAAGAAACTATCTTGTCATACTTCTTGGTGAGGTCATAATTAAATAAATTCTGATAACTAAATAATTGACCAGCAAATTCGATAATTGATAATGGTTTCTGTTTTAGATTGAAGTGCAGTCAATCTTTCTGAAATTCAGAATATTGTCAGCACCATCCATAAAGCAAAGGGCACAGACGTATGTACCCGTGGAACTTTTTGCATCTATGGAGGCTCTGTCATCATAACTGTTACAGGAATCAGCAGGGCTTGGAAAAGAATCACAAAAAGTAAGTTTTTAACTCAAAACTAAACTTACAAGGGCTTCAATAGTTTTCTATCCAAAGGACCTTTGGTCATCCAAAAAACATCCAAGTAACTGGTGGTTGTAAATATTATGCCAGTAGATAATGGCCAGAGTTTTATTTGTATTATCTTTCTTGCTTGAAAGAAGTTGCTGTTTAGGATGGGAATATTTCAACATTTCGGATATCAGCTCATAAATGCGTACTTCCTGTAAACATTTGAACGCCATTAATTTGTGTTTCCTTTCTTGCTCGTTACTAGTTGCTGTTTAAGATGGAATATTCAGTATCTGAAATCTTTCTTGCCCTTATCCTTGACCAGATTTTCATCCACACCAGACCAAAATAACACCAGGAAGTAGCAACAAGACTTACCAAAATTCACAAACTCGAATAGCAGCGATACTAGCACCGGTAATGGTAGAGAATATCCCTACTGAACCTTATTCAGTTTTTACCAAAAACATGATGCAGCCTCTATTGTTTCCTCGATGTGTGCAGACCGCACCTTTCCTTTACTAGAAATTCCTTAACCCGCAAGTTTGTCTCACTTAAAGTGCCCCAAGCGTAGTAGGCGGCGCTACGAGTATGGACTGTTTGCAAAGCATAGAAAGCAAAGGTCTTGGCGCTACTCCCTAGTGTTATTTCAGTCTCTTCTTTCATTTCTACTACCTTTCTTGCTCAGAGGCAGTTGCTATTTGGATGACAATATTTAATTTCTTACGGATATCAGTTAGACAATTCGTTCTCATTACACTGCAAAAGAATGATGTAGCGTCAATGGTTTCCTCTGTATGTGCAGACCGCACCTTTGCGGTCTGAAGAAATTAAGAAATTTCTTAACGCGCAAGTTTGTCTCACTTTAAATGCCGCAAGCGTAGTGGGCGGCGCTACGAGTATGGACTGCTTGCAAAGCATGGAAAGCATAGGTCTTGGCGCTACTCCCTAGTGTTATTTTGCTGTGATCCGCACACAAATTTTCAGTCTCTTCTTTCATTTCTACTACCTTTCTTGCTCAGAGGCAGTTGCTATTTGGATGAGAGTATTCAATTTCTTACGGATATCAGTTAGAAAATTCGTTCTCATTACACTGCAAAAAAATGATGTAGCGTCAGTTGTTTCCTCTCTGTGTGCAGACCCCACCTTTATTTATTTATTTTTTTTATTTTATTTTAAATAAGGCCAACATGGGCCACAATATAACAAAAACACACTAAACAAACAAACAAATGTAACTACCAGATCACTTACGTGACTCCTGTCAAAAGCCCCGCATACAACTCACGAGTCCACGCAAGCCATACAGGCAGAGAAAGCCGCATCTGAGGCCCACAAAGGATCCTAAGAAGTGGGCTAGGCGATCGGAGGATCCTGGTTTGAAGGGAAAGAATTGACCGCCTCCGAAGTTCACCAAAAGATGGAAGCCCTTCACCAACAAACATTCCCGATGCACTACAATTCCAAGGAAGACCGTGAAGCCACCGGAACGAATTATTATACATTACCCGAAAAGAATTCTCACATTTCACACTAACATTTCAAGCAAGAGGAAGGCAGTAAAGTGGCGTGCAGTAAGCCCTGAAAAGAAAACTCTTTACCGGGGCCTCGCAACTACCAAACCTCCTTATCAGTATATTTGCTCTAATAGATAGAGACCTCATAAGCGAAGAAACATGCGCTTCAGCAGTCATCGAAGATGAAAACGTGAAACCCAAGTATTTGCAATGCTGGACGTGAATCTTTGAACTAGATAGTACAGCATCTGGGATAATCTTCAAATGAAGACCACGTGGGATGAATGCCATACACAGCGTTTTCTTCGTGTTGAAGACGACATCATGCATCAAAGCAAATTCATCACAAACCGCCAGTAGCTTATTCAGTGCTGCTACTGTTGGGGCAAGAACGGCTAGGTCGTCAGCATAACTAAGGTTGTTGAAACACAGCCCTTGTATGAAGCAACCAACTCCAGTTCTAGCCAACAACAAATTCAAATCATCAACATACAGGTTATACAATAACGGAGACAGCACACCTCCTTGGCGAACCCCATTCAACACTGCGAATGGCTGGCTAATTACACCACTCCACTTCACTCGGAACTGCTGTGTCTGAAACCAAGCAGCTAGGGTTCCAGTTACCCTAGGGTCAATACCCCTCGAGACCATCTTATTCAGAAGCTTCTCGTGGTTAACCCTGTCGAACGCGGCCTTGGCGTCAATAAAACAAACAAACACCGGGCTAGAAAACATCCAGAAATACTGGATCACCGCCTGTAAAATAAAAACACAAAAATCGGTTGACGATTCTTCTTTAAACCCAAACTGGTAATGTGAAGAACGAAGCTGGGGTTCAAGAATAGTGTACAAACACTTCTCGAACACCTTTGCTTTACTAGAAAATTCAGTTGACTTATCCGCTTTGCACCGTCAAATATGGTTCACAGTCAGCTTCTGCTGAAGGAATATCTATTTACTAGAAATTTCTTAACCTGCAAGTTTGTCTCACTTTAAATGACGCAAGGGTAGTGGGCGGCGCTACGAGTATGGCCCGTTAGCTAAGCACGGAAAGCATAGGTCTTGGCGCGACTTCCATAGTGTTATTTTTTTTTTGTAGAAATTTCTTAACCCGCAAGTTTGTCTCGCTTTAAATGTCGCAAGCGTGGTGGGCGGCGCTGCGAGTATCGCCCGTTTGCGAAAATAACATTAGGGAGTAGCGCCATGACTTGACAAAACACTCTGGATGTCTAACTCTTCGTTCCGATAAGGAATCACCGTGTACCTAGCGGAAGAGCCAAAAGCGTCACCAAAGCTGGCCCAACGAACCGCGTTGATTGGTTGATACAGAATTTGAGCCGTCATTCGGGCGACCTTTCTCGTTCTTCTCGAGGTTTGCCGGCGTGTTTGGACTTAGTCATATACAGTACTGAAGCACACTCAAATAGCAGCGATACTAGCACCCCTAGCGGTAGAGAATGTCCCTACTGAGACATAACTTCATATTCTGAACATTGCAAACAAAAGATACAGCCTCAATTGTTTCCTCGATGTGTCAGACCGCACCTTTGATTTACTAGAAATTTCTTAACCCGCAAGTTTGTCTCGCTTTAAATGCTGCCAGCGTAGTTGGTGGAGTTACGGGTACGGCCCGTTTGCAAGGAATAGAAAGCATAGGTCTTGGTGCTACTCCCAAGTGTTATTTTGCTCTGATCCGCACACAAATTTCCCGTCCCTTCTTTCATTTTTATTTTCTTTCTTGTTCGGAGGCAGTTGCTATTTTGGATGAGAGTATTTAATTTGGTGATGGATATCAGTTATAAAATTCCTCCTCATTACAAAGACTTTGAGCGTCTTCTTTCATTTGTTATGACATTTCGTGTTCGAAAGTAGTTGCGATTTAAGATTGGAATATTCAATATTGGAATCTTTTCTTGGCTTGGTGATTTATTAGAACAGAAGACGGATTTATATGATTAGCTTTGATGTGGCCAGGTTCGCTTCACCGGCATACAAATCTGTAATGCCTTCTTTAATTTTTATTACCGTTCTTGCTCAGAAGAAGTTGCTGTTTTGGATGGAGTATTTAATTTTTCTCTGATATCAGTTAAAAATGCGTCCTTCTTAGAAACAGTTTGAATGCCTTCTTTAATTTTTTTTTTACCTTCCTTGTTCGAAAGTAGTTGGTCTTAAGGGCGGAAATGTCCAAAACCTACATCTTTTCTTGCCTTGGTCATGGATTTGAACAGAGGATGTATTCAAATCAAGCTTTAGCTGGAGGGATGATGAGTGTTAACATGTCGAAATGGTTCTATATAAGAAATTTGCTCATGCAGAAGTACAAGTAGCCTGCAAAGTACAGTAGACTTTATGAGTTGAGGGCTGACAATCCAGGTTTGTGTCTTGCACTTGGCTTAACCATGTTTGGAAATGTGAAATATTAAGACAAAGAAAAATGCATTCTTGCTGTGATGAAATATGAATGTGACTTAGTTCAGAAACAAAGAGTGCTAAGTGTCAATACAACGATCATATCTTTTGTGCATCAATGGTTCAGACATTAATTTACGTTCTAATTGAAGTTTTTAATTGCAGGATCATAAACGCCTGGCCCTGTCAGACTTAGAAGCGTGTCTCATATTCTCTTGGACGCCAGCTACACTGGAAGAGCTATTTGGGTCATCATGAGTCAAGTATGCACCGGATTGAACAACATTTAGTGGAGCATAATGGGTTGAGAATGTTCAAAACTGATTAAGCTAAAGAATATTACAGTATTACTTCCAATGCTTCATCGTATGCTATAGCATAAATTAAAGTATATTTGCTTGCCATCTTATGTCTTTGTAAGCAGTCAGACTGGCCTTTATTGTATGCTGCTGTGTTACTAAAGCAGTTTAGCATAATTAGATAGACTACTTCTCCTCTGAGAAAATGTAATTTTGACCAATCCAATTTATGAGCTCTTTATGTTTGTCGGAGCTGAACTCAACCCTTTAGTGTAAGACAAGGTGCTACGATGCTACTGCCACCAAGAGCTCGTCATTCACAAACTGTCGCCTAGTTCTTAGAGCATCACCCTAGGATCCATTCGTGTTGTTACTGATTGCATTCTTAGAGAATATCTTATACGTATTAGGGCGGTATGGTCTGCGAATGTTGAGGTAAGCTCTGCCAAATGCTGATCCTCAACAAGATTTAGAGAGACCAGCAACGTAAATAAAACCCCAATTCTACATCCCACCCTGTAACAAAGGTGCACAAAAAATCCTATGGGCACCATGTGGTAGTCTTCAAAGCACAACAGAATATTTGATGCCTACGGTGTACAAGTAGCTACAGAGGACTAAAATTTCCCAATGATCAGAAAGAGACTACTAAATTGTTACACAGTTAGATATACTTGGTCCCATTCTCAGAGGGTTACTGGTCACTATGATTTGCCCAAGATCGTAAAAGATTATGAGATTCAAATGTGGAGTACTGAATTCATCTTCTTTGAAGTGGTACATCTTAGCCAAAGAGGCATGGGGAGACTGTTTTTCTAAAGTGGGGCTCAGACCAGAGGAAATGGATGGTAAGTTTGGGAGTGGATTGGGAAATAAGAAACTTAAGTTACGGAAGTCGGAAACTGCTTTTCTAAAGTGCGGATTAGACCAGAGGAACTGAAATGGATGGTAAGCTTGGGACTAGATTTTTGTTGTCGACGGATCCAGCTTATGAGCCTCCTGATGATTGTCAGGATTGGGACAGTGTCGGTAGCAGACAAATATCTGAGCTGCACCTTCTAATGTGGGACAAGGGGCAGTGCTAAATATCATCAAGAATCACATCAACTGCCGCCAAGTTATTAGGTCATCATACTAGGGTGTTCAAGAGTTGTAAACTTCCCTCGCTCTTGTGGACTCTCCAGATACAATAGTTTTGTTTTTGCACATACCATGGTATCTGATACCACAGTCTAAAGTCGTTTTTGCAGTTATCGTGGTATCTGATACGACGGTCAAAAGGCTTTTTTGCAATAATCGTGGTATCTGGCCAGTTATCGTGGTACATGATATTCACATCCCACGGTCCGACCATGGTATCTGAAAAGTCATCTCACTTTCGTCAAATTTGGCAGTTTGGTGGGAAAGAAGTTTTTCACTCAGCGATGTGACTGAACATCAATGTTTCTTTTGGGATGACTTTGAAAAGCGCAATCCCGTCAATTGTCGTTTCTGCAGAAAAACCGTATATCAGATACCACGATAACTGCAAAAACGACTAATTGTAAATCCAGTTACCATGGTAACAGAGACCATGGTATCTGCAAAAAACCGCAACTAATCTTACCATTGCGAGCACCATTTCCCTTGGTTGGTCCTAGACTGGAATAATTTGCAGTAGCTACAACTGTAGCCTGGAAATTTCAAACAATCAGATGACTAGAAATTTCAAACAATGAGAAACCTATAATATGCTTACTGATAGAGGGGTAAACTTTATGATTGTATTCTTAGAGGATCACTTGTCACAATGACTTGCTTCTCATATGTATTAGGTGCGTCAGGTCTGACAAATGTTCAGGTAAGGCTGGCTGAACATTGCTGCTTTAAAGTTGAGTGAGTCAATATACTTCCAACCATGCAAGAAAGTTGTTACAACACTGGTAATGAGTAGTAATGAAGCGCAACAGACTGTAGTCAAATCCTAGGATGAATATACTGTACATTCAACTCCTCTTGTCTAATGTTAGAAAAAAGATTTTGTTGGGCTTTTAGTTTGCAAAAGTAGCATTGTCCCATTTATAGAGAATTATTGGTGGTCAGAACCATTTGACTAGGACAGGTGTTATATAACACTTTTTAGATTAACATTTCTGTAGAATAAATGGATAGTAAGAAATTAATGTACCGTAGAGTTTAAACTCAAAGCTGGAATTAAAAGGTGAATGAATGATTGAATCAAGGTAGGTACCGCAGTATATGAGCCTTGCTTGTGCATGGAGCATTGCCTGCTAAACAAGGGCCTGTTTTGTTGCCTAACCTGAAATTCTTGGTACTGGTTTGAAAGACAAAAAAATCAGATGGATATAATTTTATTATTTTATATAAATTTTATAATAAATTTTATCTGGGACACAATTTTCAACTTGTTTTTTCAAAAAGATTCGACTCTGACAGCGAAAAAAATATTGCATGAGGGGTATCCAACCTTGAACTTGCAATCCAAAACAGGTTTTAGGTCATCAAGGACTTCCTTCTTCACATTTAGGACCTTGATAGGACAGAAATTTTCCTTTCAAACATTTTAGGCCAGTTTCGAGGTTGTACCAGTTCGAGGTACACTAATCCTCCTGTACGTAAATGGAACTTTCAATATATTACAATACAAAAATTTACAATAACTTTAGATTTCTTTTTTTTTTTTTTTTTAGATTAGATTATGTTTAATATAAAACCAACGCGTAACATTTGTCTGCATCACCTGCAGGGAAAGTCCCGGGGGACTTGTTAAATAACAGGCGAAAAACAAAATTCACATCTATTTACTAATGAAGAATAAATCCTACTACTACTGAAAAATAAATACTACTACTAACAATACATTTCTAATTACTAATTACTAAACCAAATACTAAACAAAAAAAAAGAAGAAGAAAAAAAAAGAAAGAAAGCGACTGACTCTTGCTTACTCTTTTGTGAGGAAGAACCTTTTCACTGTGGCTTTGAATGCAGCAAGGTGCGGGGCCTCACGGACTTTAATTGGGATTAAATTCCAAACACTCGTAGCAAAATTTCTAATAATGAACGATGCACGAGTTGTTTGCCGGATTTCATGAACTATATCCCCACACCCCCTTGTTTCATAATTGTGGTAATCACTATTCGTAGAAAAAAAATTTGCAAAAGAGGAAGGCAGTAAATTATTAAAGTATTTGTAAACAAAAATGCTAATTTGATAATCCCTTGTTTTTGAAACATCAAAGAGTTTATTTTTAAAGAAAATTTCAGAAGGTGTCGAAGTTTTATTGCTTTATTTTTTATTTTCTGAATTCTTTTATAACACGTAATAAAGTTACTTGCCCATAGTGAGCAACCATAGCACACGTATGGATAAAATATAGCGAAATAAATTGTTTTCATAGTTTTTTCGGTCACTAAATGTTTAATGCGGCAAAGCACGCCCAGGGATCTTGATATTTTAAGTGAAATGGTATTAGCGTGCTCCTTCCATGATAAATTCTCATCTATGATGAACCCTAAATATTTCGTTTCCCGAACTCTATTGATTTTATTTCCATGTACATTCAGCGACAGATTTGTATCAACGGTACCTATCCTCGAAAATATTATATAATTTGTTTTATCATAATTTAAAGTAAGAAGATTATAATCGGCCCACTGGACAAACTCCAGTAGTGCTGTTTCCATTTTACAAAATAGATGTTCAGTCGATGGGGCTGCCACAAGCAATAAGCTATCATCTGCAAATAGGATAATTCCAGCCTGTGACAGATACAGCTTTATTCGGTCGATGAATATTAAAAACAACAATGGGCCTAGGATGGATCCCTGGGGTACGCCGCACTTCACCGGAAGTGGATGAGACAACACTGAGCCATTTGATACAACTTGCTTACGCTCAGACAGATAAGACTCAAACCACTTAAGGCTCACACCAGTTACACCAATTCTTTGTAATTCAAAAAGTAACTTTTGGTGGTCAATCGTATCAAACGCTTTTTTCAGATCCAAAAATAATGCAGCAGGGATAAGACCCGACTCAAATGCTGAATTAATCCAATCAACTAGCTTAATTGTTGCAAGCTCTGTGGATAACCCTTTTCTGAATCCAAATTGGGTATTAATTAGGATTTGGTTACTTTCTATATATTTACTTAACCTAGAGCAAACAACTTTCTCATATACTTTTGAAAAAAAGGAAGAATAGAAATTGGTCTTTTATTAGTCGATTCATCTTTTTTTCCGCTTTTATGCAATGGAATTAACTTCGCTATTTTTAATGCCTCAGGAAAAACACCTTTTTTCATTGATTTATTAATCAGATGGCACAATACTGGGACCACATTTGTCTTCACTACTTTTACAGCCTTTAATGGTATACCATCCAAACCACTGGAATTAGATTTCATATCACTCACAATTTTTGCTACCTCCACTTCACAACACTCATGAAACTCAAATGTCGTTGTAACATCTGCCTCCTGCTGTACACGGTTTGGGGGATCGCTTAGTCTTTCACGAGCCTTTTCACACAGCTTAGCACCTTCATTCGTAAAATAATCACACAAATGATTAGCAATTTCCAATGGGTCTGTCAGATCCCCATTCTGTGTTTTGAGTTTAGTCACTACTTCACTCTTAGATTTACGCCCAATTAGAGAATTAATTGTTTTCCAAGTTTTTTTCATATTAGCTTTATTTTTCTCAAATTCACTAGAATAAAAAAGTTTTAATGCGTTTCTTTTTATTTTGTTTAAAGCATTTCTATATTCTTTAAATTGCCGTAAATTAAAATCCGAAGGGTCTGCAAGGTAAATTTTATACAATTTGTTTTTTTGACGTATTGAATTTAAAATACATTTTGTGATCCACGGTTTACGAGGAAAACTATGGTTTTTATTTTTTAATCTTTTTATAGGGCAAGTGTTATCCAATATCTCTAAAAATGTTTTTGCAAACATATCATATGCAAGAGACGGGTTATCTTCATCGAACACATTTCTTAGGTCAGCTTCACCAAATTTTTTCGCAAAATTCTGTAAATTTTTTTCATTCATATCTCGAAAACATCTTTTTATTTTACCTTTATTTCCTACTTTTAAAATGATTTTAGAAACAAGGAGTAAGTGATCAGATCCATCCGTCAAAACAACGTCAGCAGACGCACGGTTAACCAGCTCACCATCAACAAAAATATTGTCGATTAATGTCGCACTCCGGTCTGTTATCCGAGTTGGTATTGTTACCAATGGATATTGAAAATAACCAATCATACAGTTAAGAAAATTCAATCGGCTTTCGTTCTTCAAAAGATCAATATTAAAGTCTCCCATCAGTATCTTATGCTTTTTTTCATTCTGAAGCTTTTCCATAATTTTCTCCATTTCTTCCAAAAACTCATTTTCACAAAATGACGGTACTTTATATATAATCCCAACAATAACATTGTTATCATTTTTATTTTCAATTTCAATAAAAAGGGTCACTAGCTTACCTTCAAGCCACAGTGACAAGTCCTCCCTTACCGAATAAAGTGTGCCTTCTCTAGCCAGCAATGCAAGGCCTCCACGATCTATATATTGTCGTTCTTTCCGCTCTGGGATATATCCTGGAAAACAAAAATCCCAGACAGAGTAATTCTTATTAGAGATAAAACGTTTCACACAACCCTAGGACTAATGGAGGTTCATTAAGTTCACTTAAAATATGACATACTTCCGAATACGCGGTTCTCAGACCCTGGCAGTTCCAAAATCCAAATGTAATATCACCCTTTTCTGACCACTGAGGTAGAGCCTGCTGGTCCACATACCGACTCACTTTTATTCCTTGGTCAGCGTAACTAACAATTGAATCATCATTTGCTAATGGACGGGACAAAATATCATCAACTCTGAGAGCATTAATCTCAAAATCAACTAGCCTATCAGGCACTTGATTAATAACTTATAAAGCCTAATCCTTAATTTTACACACTGTGATGGGTAGGCTGAAAGATAACACAACAAAAAGAACGAGATAATCTTTGCAGAAAACGAAACGAAACCCTTGGTCTAAACATAACAAAAAACAACAACAATAATCCAATCATGCTTAAGGATTTACAGGCACATTGTTCAGAACGTCATTGAGTGATCGAATCTTAAGAGCTGATGTGCTATTCTGAACTCGAGCTAAAACACGACCGTTATCCGACCATACATTCTTTGCACCAAATTTGTCTCTTGCAGTGTCCAATAACAGCTTCCTTTTAGGGGTCAAGTACTCCGAAATGAAGACCTCTGACTTAGCCAGTTTCTTTTTGTTCATGAACACGGCTCTAGCTTGACTGTTTGAATCGAACGTAACAATCACTGGCAATGTTTTAGTTGCATCTGTACTTAAACGAGATCGCATGCGTTCCGCAGACTTGATAGAAGATCCTTGTAAGCTAAGGCCCATCCTTTCATTGAACACTCGAAGAACGGCGTTAGTAGTGGGCTCGCCATTTGACTGGGAAACACCATGCACAAGGAGTATGTTTGAGCGCTTTTCCTGTTCATGATCATCGTAACGCGATTCGATTAGTTCAACACGGGTTTCAAGAGCACATATTTGCGAGTGGAATCCCTTTAGCATTCGCTCGATAGTCGCAAACTTTTTACCATATTCAAGGGAAATAGAATCGTAGATTTGGGAAACTATTGTGTCACTGTCCGACTCTTTCACAGAACTCTTATCACCCATACATTTCTCGGTAACTTGCTTCTTAATTTCATCCCGCATATTACTTTTTATCGTTTCAATTTCTTCCTGAGCTGTTACTAGCGTAGAAACTAGCGATGAAATGCTGGATTGGGAAGTGCCTCCACCCATTCCCGTCCTTTCCTTGTACACATCCGGGAATGCTGCCAATTCAGCAAACGCGTTACCAACCCCTCTCGCCTTTTTCTTAGACGCTTCTGAAAAGTTTTCGTCGTAGGGCAAAATCTCTGCCTCCTTGAGTGCAACATTTTCGTGCGAACCGTAGCAGAAAACTTGGTAAAGTTTTACAGGAGCTGCTTTTCCTCTCTTTGAGCTTGTAACATCGACCATTCGGACCGGCCACAGAGGGTAGCCGTAGAACTTTCCGAAAGCTAGGTCTCCGACCTTAGAATCTGCCATTATTCAGTGAAGCATCAATCAAAAAGATACTAATACAGTGATGCAAATACAGGTACTTATCTTTTTACGTGGGCTGTACCCCACGGGACTTCAAGTAACTGGCCAAACTTTTGAGATACAGCCCAGCCTACGATTTCGCTCGACAGTAAACACTGTATTTAACGAACGAATTCCTATCCTTTATGCAAATTATCTAACTCGATCACTGGGCGCTTAAATGAACTTGTTTGACTGGATGCCAGTGAATGACTGAGGATGCAAGAGAATAACTGAGAGGTTTTTTCAATCGAAGACTCACCAAAAATAATCCAAATGACTACCCTAGGTAGGTAAGCTCTGCTGAAACTTGACCGTAACCACAAGGTTGAGAGAGACCCGCGAGGTTAATAAACACACAAGTCTCCTCCAACTCTGCAATAAAGGAGCCAAGATGTGAATTCCACGATGAAAGACCATTTTTTGGCACACTGGAGGTTAGGATTTCATCAGACATACTTGAGTGGTCCAGCAAGCTACAACACCTGATCGATTTGCAAGACATGGCTGTCGATCAATTTATTTTGCTTTTCTACACTCGTTGCCCAGAGCTTTTGAAATTTCCGCGGTGGCTTACTACGAGCTTGAAAAAGTAAACCGCCCAGGTGCTTTGGAGGTGATGGCAAGCGATAACGGTAAATTGGCGTATTGTTGAAGCGCGATTTATGGGACATTATAAATATTTATTTGCAAAGGATTTTCCAAAATATAAAGCATAATAGCTGTCCATTGTGCTTTTAGACCAAGGCCGTCCGAAAAACGGCGCCTAGCGTTCCGAAATTAAGAGCATTTTTGACAACAGGTGCTCTAGGCTAGATCAAGCAGACCGAACGAGAGCGAACGGCAGGTGCCTCCCGCTATGTTTAGTAAAAAATACTAAAAATGGAAAATTTAGCAAGGGGACGTTTTCGCGTGGATGGCTGTAGCTGTGGACGGGTGATCTTATGCACGCGAAAATGAGAAGATGGTTCAGGCCTTCAAAGGCTGAGGAATGGGTTCTGTCCATGCATAAATGTCCATTTAGCTGGATGCGAGGATATGACTGGAAGGTCTACACAATATCCCTGTTCACATAGAGCGTGTTCCATCCTACTTACCGTAGTTACTACGCATGACTTCACAAATTTTGCCTTTTTGTCGTCAAGGCTGAAAAGATTCTTCTATTTTCCAGCAGAATATCAAGGCACGGGCGAATCCGACCAATCACGTGACACAGATCCGTAGTTACTACGCCTCCAAGCGTGGTAAGCAAATAGTTACTGAGAAGGCTGGAACGGTCAGCGTAGTAAATTTTCGTGAGGTTGGAACGGATTTAGTAAGTAATAGTTACTATTGGCATGAGGGTGGAACACACTCCTAAACGCTGCCCTCGGAGCGGTGTTGAGTTGGAGGTGTCCGTCGAGCTGGATTGCCTGTTCACCTGTTCATGCGTTCACGCGAAAATGACAAAAAGATCGACGGCATCCCAGCGGCATCCACGAGAAAATGTTCGTCAAGCTCACTGGGAGGGCGACGGGACCAGAGCCAGCCACGCGAAAACGTCCTCAAACATTCGCGTTAGTGTGAACCCATTCGTAAGAATTTTGTTGACGCAAGAAAAGTCAAGTAAAAACGATAGTTCGTCACAGCAAAATACGAAACTAGTCAGTACCTTGACCTCTGCTCTTCCCTAACTGACGAAGCTAATTGTGGTAATTCATACAGTTACGTAAAACTAATTAATCACTCACAGAAACACACACAAAATAACGCAATAAAAAACTATGAGCGACGGTGAATTGCATAACATCTCGCCGAGATAGAGGCGCGTAATTTCACTGCGAGAGTAGCGGGTCTGAATCAACAGATGGCTCTATCCGAATCTATTTCCTTCGCTAATGATGAGTCCTGAAAAAGCAAACGGAAGAAGGAGCAGGTTTTTAAAAAGGAAACTTTGTTTCAATAAAAATATTTTAGTTGTTCTTTGGTGCCAGAAGGACTGCTGAAACACTAAGCTGTTCAGTGATATAAAATTTGTTATTTTTCCTTTCTCTTCGGCTGTTTTAGAAGCAAGAAACAAAGACAAGGTCTGGAAAAATCTAGAGAGGTGTTCAAGTAAGCATACCTCTACTGTATATAATTTGGAAGCTAAAGAAGATATATCGTGGAAACCCAGGAGTTCTCTCGATGGTTAATTGGTAATAATCGCCGAAATTTATTATGTATGTTTTCGGCCAAACAGAAAATAGTACTGGCAACAACGGCCGTTCAGCCATAGAGAGATTGCACTGTACCCGACGAAAACGGAAGGGATCGTAACGAAAAAAATTAACATTAGGAAGTATAGGACTTTCAACTTTGAGACTAAATTACCGGTGTTTTAACATCATTCTGAGCCAGGATCTTGCTGTAAATGTTAATTGGGCTATTTTAACGGTATAATTCTATTTCTAAATATTCCTTCAGCCCAAGCTGACTGCGAATCGTATTTGACGATGCAAACGGATACGTCAGCTATATTTTATTAGAACTATATTTCGGCCCTTCTTGGCAAGGGTCCTCTTCAGGCTCAAACCGATCAAGCTGGACAATGAACGTGAGGAAAAACAACTGAAGATTCTTCCTTAAATATCTGATTTTGGGAAATTCTTCTCTGAAAATTGGTTGGAGTTAAAGTTGGTGCTGTGATTTTATTATGAACAGGGCTGCTGTTTTTGCTGATCGACTGGGTCGTCGAAAGGGTAGGATTCATCCGCATTTTTGTTTCATAGCCACCTGTCTCTTTTTCTTCTTTTTAGCTAAGATGGATACTTGTAGGCGGCATGTATGGGCGATTTGAAAATATTCCTTCAGTCCAAGCTGACTGAGATTACGACCTGAAGAGGACCCTAACCAAGAAGGGCCAAAGTATAGTCCGTTTGCATCGTCAAATACATTTCTGTTTTTGCAAAAGAGAAGTAGGAGTTTGAGGGTGTCAAAGTTTGTAAGCGAAGACGGAGTCTCTATTGGTTGATTATGATACATTTTATCAAATCCGTGTCATCGCCGACCAATAGGATTTGAGACTCCCTTTTTTGTGTTCAACGAGCGAGTTGGTAGGAGTTACGCAAAATAGCACTATTCGATACGTATACACAGAGCTAAATCGCAGTAAAGCTTCGGAGAAGAAAGTTCAAGAGCAAAAGCTGAACGAGCGGCTTAGCGCGTCTCCTGCGTTTTTTTCTGTGATATGGCCAGCGGCAAAGTGGAAAGTACCTATTCAGTCTTGACATTATTCTGCATCCTTCCGTCCTCTCTAGGCTAACATGAACTACAATCTTTAATACATGAAAGAATTATGACAGTCTTAGAATAGCGGAGTGCTATTAAAATCACATAGTAGCAGTTTTGATTTTAGCCAGTTACTTGATTTTATCCATGCCACTTAATTTTAACCGTATCGGCAGAAATCACCTATTAGCCGATATGAACCGGCTGGTATTTTAGCCACCCGGGAACCCTGGGGGGGGGGGGGGGGGTACTGAAAATTTGCAGATAAGCTATGCTCCGATTTCAATAAAACATGATGGAGTGGAAGAGGGGATTCAGAGGTCCGACGGAGTGTGGGGGTGGGGGGGATACCGGAATTTTCCAAAAATGTTCAGATTTGAGTGAAACTTGATAGATGGTATAAAAGCAGATGCTTTTTAGATGATCCATTTTTGAGTCCGAACCAGATTCGACCACGGTAGGGGAAGATGGAAGGAGTACGGAAATGGTGTAACACGTCTAGGGGTCGAACGAGTGGATTTATTGGGCTGAAACTTGGAAGATTGAACAGTCGTGCGCATATGCTGCACATCATACGAGATTATGCCGGAACTGCTCAGAAGTGAGTGAAACTAAATATCCTATTTCTCTTTCCGAACCGCATTTTTGGATGGTGGGTGTATTTCGAGACGTCCTCCTCTACTTTCGTGTACCACCTACTCGTAACAAGTGTCATATGAGCTCGTAGCTCTTGTTTTTATCAAGAAAATTTTCAATAGTTACTCATGAGTTGCGATTCTGCAAGTTGTCATTCTGCTTCTGCATGATCTATGTTGGTATACTGTTTGTGCAGATGGCGTCATTATGAGCTTACTGGTTAGGTTTGTTGGTAAGTCTGGTCCTTTACTGATTTCATTTGTGAAAATAAAGCAAACAAGAATATAGAATATGCACTGTGTAGGACAGAATCCACAGTAGGTATCTGCAAAAGAGTGCAAGGATTGCTGTAATGATCGATTATTTGCTTGGTGTGCTAGCTTTTTGCAAGGGACCTAAGGCTGGCTGTGTTCCAGGCTTTCTGGCATTTCATTCCCTGTTGGGCTCTTTTCACATGGTACAGGCAGGTCGATGCAAGTCCATTTTCATCAGAAATACAGAATTGGAGTGACATTCTCGTCAAAGTACATTGAGGCATCCCGTATGGAAATAATTGTGACTGTAAAAAATTGAAAACAATTGTTTTTTTACAATTATACTATGGGACCGTAATACAATTGGAAAAAAGCAGCTGTTTTTTTACAATTATATCATTTACAATCAAAAACACTTGTAAACCGTTGTAATTCTTACAATTGTATTTTTTACAGTTTTATTTCGGTCCCATAACACAATTGGAGAAAACAACTGTTTTTTCACAGTTGTATTTTTACAATTGTATTTCGGTCCCATAACACAATTGGAAAAATACAATCAGTTTTCACAGTAGTTTTTTCACAGCTGTATTTTCGGTCCCACATTGCAATTGAAAAAATATTTGTCTTTTACAATAGTATTTTCAGTCGAATAATATAAGTGGAAAATTTGTTTTTATTTTACAATTATATTTTCGTTAATTAATACAATAGGAGAAAGATCAGTTTTTTTTATAGGTGTACGATTTACAACTATTCCGCCGTAAACGATAGAAATTTCTAAAAATGTATTTTTGGTGGTTCCATAATCGTAATGGAAAAATGAAACAAGTGGAACCAGAAACAAGAAGATAGAAGGAACCAGAAACTGCAAGTTAGAAAATACCAAGTGGATTGTCACACTGCATATAAGTCAGTATTCTAAAAATGAAAATAATTATATGATTAGTGATCTGATGTAACTTCCAGTTAAAGCACAGGTTAATAATAAAAGTTTTGAAGGTTGGCTTAGGAAAATAACATCCGATAACCTATCCAGCCTGAAGTTTTGGTATTTTCAGTTGACCCCCCCCTCCCCAATGAAGAAAGGCTCGTGACGCCCCTGGTACCTGGGGCTCTTTTTAAGACCCCAAAACGTAAGTGGAGGGATACCTCCACACGGACAAAAGTTGTCCGTCTGTCCGTCCGTCCTTCTGTCCGTCCGTCCGTCCGTCTGTCAGCACGACAACTCCCAAAAGGAATGAGATATGTAATCGTAGCCTATGTAACAAGGTAAGACCTCGGCTGGTCCTGATAAAAGGAGGGAAAATAGCACTTTTAGCATGTTAAAGTTGCCAAACCAACCTCTACGCGTTCTTTTATGGGGGTCTTGTCAGTGTTTTTTCGCAGTTGTATTTTTACAATTGTATTTCGGTCCCATAATACAATTGGAAAAAAAACAATTGTTTTTTCACAGTTGCATTTTCACAATTGTATTTCGGTCCCATAATACAATTGGAAAAAATTAAATTGTTTTTTCACAGTTGTATGTTTACAATTGTATTTCGGTCCATAATACAATTGGAAAAATACAATTGTTTTTTCACAGTTGTATTTTTACAATTGTATTTCGGTCCCATAATAACTAGAGAAACACAACTGGTTTTTCGTAGTTGTATTCTTACAATTGTATTTCGGTCCCATAATACAATTGGAAAAATATAAGTGGAAGTGAAATAATGTAAACGTTAGAAATTTCTAAAAATGTATTTTTGGTGGTTCCATAATTGTATTGGAAAAAAATGAAACAAGTGGAACCAGAAACTACAAGTTAGAAAATACCAAGTGGATTGTCACACTGCATATAAGCAAGAACAAATAAGAGCAAGAACTGCTGTCTCCCTATCTCTGTCAGACAACCAAGCTGAGTCGAGTCGACTCCCGACGCAAACGAGCGGAGATGGATCTTACCCGGGACATCAAAAGTCGTTACCTCTACAGAGAAGGTGTAACGCAGTAAACCACTGAGGAAGAAAAATCGAATGGAGGCAGCAGTGATAAGCCTGTTCACACTGGGCTGGGCGGGCGCTGAAACAGCGGTTGCCGGCTCATTGATTCAGACAAGCTTTCGGGTGTTGACAAGAAAATTCCGAAGCAATTAAGAATATATCAAAATATACAGAAACTGCCATATGATGCAAAGCAGATTTTGCCATTCTTCGCCAGACTCCTTCAAAATTTTTACTAGTAAGAATTAAAAACAGAAGAAGGCCTATGGCTAATCATCTCAGAAAACCAAGTTCAGATATGGATTCAGCATGTGTGTATTTACCCCTATACTAAACGTCATGTCTACAAAATTGATCAAATCTTCCTGCCCGACTTCTGCCAAATCTCCGGTTTTGACTGGATTCCGGGCGAACTACTTGTCTTGCTAAAACAAAAGGTCAAAAACGAATTCAGAGTATCTTCTTACTGCTATATCGAACATCTAATCAACTCCAGATAAAACTTTTACTTTTAACAAATTTTCAGGTTTCGGCCAGCGCGAACTATTTGTACGACGAGAAAATGACTTTCATTTAAATGTTTGGCATGTCTTCTTACGCTTGAATCGACCATTTAATCAACTTTGAATACAACTTTGACTTACAAACCTTCTGGTTTGGCCGGATTCCGGGCGAACTACTTAATTGTCTGGCGAGAAAATGGTTTTGACATTCATGCTAATATGCTCACCTATGGGCGTGTACCCAAATAGCCATAAGAGCTGCCTACAGCCAAGGGACCATGATGAGTTGCTCATATGGTGCATTTTACACTCTGCGCAAAATTCGAGCGTATTTTTCATATCCCACCGTCTTAACCGAAATTTGTCCGCCCATTAATTTGAACCCCAACCCCTAAACATTGAGGTACAGAGCCAATCTACAAACTCGACCTCTCCCTTGACCTAAAGAGTCCTCACACCAAGTTTCATCAAAACATCTCATTCCCTTCGAGAGTTATCATGCGGACAGACAGACGGACGGACAACTACTGCAAAGTCATAGGTATCCCTCCACTTAGGTTTTAGGACTTTCAGGATCCCAAAACGAAAGAAGGCTTCCAAGATTAGAGCAACCATTAACTATTTATAATTTCGTTTCTAAAAATCAAAATATGCAATTGCTGATTATTCATAGATGACTTGTATTGCTCATAGAGGGAATTTGGGAATCCCTTCGTCATTTAGTCGCTCAAAATGGGCGACAAGCGCTGAGCAAGGCGTTAGAGACTGGAGGAAAGAATGTACTCATAGTTTTGTCACAATAGGTTATTACTTTGGTCGAAGGAAAGTTACAAATCTCAGGAAATATAGAATATTTAAAGTGAAACAGCATATTTTGGGACCGAAGTTTCACTTCGTGTGTTATGTCTTGATCGAAGACAGTTAGGTCAGAGTCATAAAGTTTTGAACCCTCTCGTTTCACAACTTCCACGCAAAAGCACACGATTGGCTAATTAAGAAGCGCAAACCTTCGCATTCTTAGAATTTTAATCTCCCTTAGCCTCCCCTAAAAATAAGGCTGCGGTGCCCATCTGAATCTTGTCTTGCAATATGACCCTAAGAATCATCACACCAAGCTTGAGTAAAGTATTACAATAGAGTCTTGGCATCCTAATAAGTTTGATATTATGTAAGTAAATAAATAAACAAGTAACAGAAATAAGTAGTCTAAAGGTAAAGCCTTTGTTCTGGCTTTTTTTTTTGCTTGAAAAAAATAAACAAACCAGCTGGAACCCAACCACGCACGCCAAAACTCTGGTTAATCAAAGAGGTTCACAGCTAGTGATGATCCTACAATTCCAAATATCTGCTACACAAAGGCACAGCTTAGCGCTACCAACACCCCCCTCCCACACACCTTCAAAATTATATTTACTTCTATCAATGGGGGTTCTTCTCTCACCCAAAGAGCATGCTCCGTCCTACTTACCGTAGTTACTACGCACGACGTCATGAATTTTGGCTTCTTGACGTCAAGCTTCAAGGGTGGAACACATTTTCTAATTTTCGGTAAAATACCACGCCACGGGGTTATCCAGCCAATCACAATACAGAGATCGGTATTCACCACGTTTACTACGCCACCAAGTGTGGTAAGCAAATAAAATACTATTTCGAGAAGGTTCGAACGCACGGCGTCAAGGCCGTACCCAGGGGGGGTTAGGGGTTGACCCCCCCCCCGAAACATATAACAATTGTCATTTTTACAGGCTTTTCCCTCTTATTTATGTCTTTTTTTGTCCGAACAACAGGCGAACGACGCCCCCCCCCCCCCCCCCGAAATAAATTCCTGGATACGGGCCTGCTCGGCGTAGTAAATTTTCGTCAGGCTGGAACGAAAATAGTAGCTAATAAATTACTGTTAGAGGGGTGGAACACGCTTAAAGTGCCCTCACGCTAAGTCAGCAGAGATAGCCTAAAATCCTTTGAGAGAGAGATTCTTCTCTCTATGGTCAAAGGCATCCTGCACATAGGGTCCTAAAAACAACTTCCTAGTGTGTTAAATATGCTACTTACCCAGAAAAGCATGACCATTGTACAGTATACATCTTTCTTGCATAGGTCAAGAGACAGCAAGGGGTTTTCTTGGGATAGCCCGCGTTTTTTCTTTTCTAGCCTCTTTCTATCCAGAAGTAGGTCTGCAAATGTATTGCACTGTTACTTGAGTGAAAGTCTATTCCCAGATAACTATTTTTTACTCTATTCAGTCACAGTGTCTCTGGATCTGGTGTTACAGAACCAACTGGCTGTTTCAACATGTTTAAACTGAACTAGATAGCGTGTGTGCTGCATGCACTAAACTAAGTTATTCATTATTTTGTCTTGCCTTAGACAACAAGACCAAAGGTTTCGATGGGATCCCAAAAATTCAATATATGATCCAGACAACTGGATCTTATATTAGCCAGATTCAGTCTTCGCCAGACTCCTTGAACATTTTTACAATTAAAATTCAGAAACAGAATTAAGGCCAAATAGCGAGAAAACCAAGTTCAGGTGTTTACCCCTATAAGTCATATCTGTTTTGATGAAAACTTCCTGCCACTTCTGCCAATTTCCCGGTACCGGCCGAAATCAGGGTATCTTCTTTCCCCAGTAATGAACATCTAATCAACTTCAAATAGAAATTTAGCTTATAACAAATTTTCCGATTCCAGCCGGATTCCGGTCGAACTATATGTCCGGGTAAAATATGATTGTCATACAGGGACTCAGCGTCTCTTCTTACCCCTAAATCGCTTACCTAATCAACTAGAAATAAAACTTTGACTTCCAACAGATTTCCGGTTTTGGCCGGATTCCGGACGAACTACATGTCCGGGTAGAAAATTGTTTTCACATAAGTGTTCAGCATGTCTTCTTGCCCTAAATCGAACATCTAATCAACTCCAAATAAAACTTTTAATTTTGAAAAACTTTCCGGTTTGGGCCGCATTCCGGTCGAAATACTTGTCGGTCGAGAAAATAGTTTTCACCATCGTCTTCATCATGTTTTCCTACCTCTAAATCAAACATCTAATCAACTTCAAATAAAACTTTTACTTCTAACAAACTTTCCGGTTTGGGCCAGATTCCGGGCGAAATACTTGTCCGTCGAGAAAATAGTTTTCACCGTCGTCTTCAACATGTCTTCCTACCCCTAAATCGAACATCTAATCAATTTCAAATAAAACTTTTACTTTCAACAAAAATAACTTTCAACAAACTTTCCGGTTTGGGACGGATTCCGGGCGAAATACTTGTCGGTCGAGAAAATAATTTCACCATCGTCTTCAGCATGTCTTCCAACCTCTAAATCGAACATCTAATCAACTTCAAATAAAACTTTTACTTTCAACAAACTTTCCGGTTCTGGCCGGATTCCGGGCGAACTACTTGTCCGATGACAAAATAGTTTTCACCATCGTGTTCATCATGTCTTCTTACCCCATAATTGACTATCACATTAGCTGTTTCAAAATATTTTGTTTGTCCCTTAATTTGAATCCCCTCCCCCACCCCTACACGTAGAGCTACAAAGCCCATCTACGAACTTGACTGGTCCGACAACCCAACGAACCCTCACACCAAGTTTCATCAAAATATCTCGTTCCCTTCGAGAGTTATCGTGCTTACAGACGGACGGACGGACGGACGGACGGACAGACGGACAACTTTTGCGATGTCATAGGTATCCCTCCACTTACGTTTTGGGATCCCAAAAATCCCATTTTCGACGTCAATTTGGAAGGCTTCATCTGAAAAAATATACAAAAATTAGTGGATGTGATGGTCCTTGAAGAGTCTCATAAACAAATAAATATTCCTTCAGCCCAAGCTGACTGCAAATCATATTTGATGGTGCAAAACGGATACGTAAGCTGAACTTTACTGGAGCTATATTTCGCCCCTTCTTGGCTCTCCTTGTCAAGAAGCTCCGAAATATAGCTCCAATAAAATTCAGCTGACGTATCCGTTTTGAACCATCAAATATGTTTCATGAACATATGTGGTCTGTTTTATTAGTCTGTAAAAAAAAAAAACAGTGAGAGGCTTGAAGAAGCCAGGGAGAGAGAACTGAATAGCCTGGACCCTCCAACCCGACAATATGAAGTCAAATACTGCTGAGAACACATGGTTGTAAAATATTGTCACAATAGATAGACTACATTATGACGAAATCGAATAGAAGGATGCATATACGTTATCTGTTATCCAAGCTTCTGACAGTTTGACAAATAGGCTATACTAGAAATGGATTATAATATTTTCTCTACTGAATTTTTTCAAAATTAATACATCAGGTTCCTCTATTGCAAGATAACTTCCTGTTTCTCTGAATTTCTTGAACAGTTCTAAATCACAACAGCACGTTTGTCCATTTGGCTTAGCAAAATAACATATTAGCGCTTCTCAGCATTTGGGTCTTTTCTGAAAGCTTGGTATACCCAAACCACAAATTTCTATGTTTATTTATACGGCTATACACTAGGACAGGCTAAATCTAGCCTGATTAAGGTGTGCTAGTTCAATACAAGTACTTGCTTTGTTGACATTCTAAAAAGTAAAACATTGGGTGCTATGAACGGAAGCCAAGAATCAGACTGTTTCATCCTGCTACAGCCAAAAGAGAGAGTAGAGTTCAATCTGCGTCTAGAAACCAGTTCTTTTACAAACCTACCTCAAGCATCATTTTAGATCGCATATAAAGAGCTAGGCCACTAAAAACTTTTAAGGTACCAAAACCACAGTAAACCGACTGCCCTTTCAAAACCCTTAAAAGTTGACTCAGTATTTGTGTGTGCATTACTGCAGTCCCAACTTCTAGAGAAACAAAACCTAATGGCCTATGATATAATTAGGACTCCAGAGACATTTCTTTCTAACATTATTTGTTTAACTGACATCGGCTATCCCTCCTGTAAATCTCACCAAGTAATTTGAGCTCAGGGAAATTCAAAATACGGCACTTTCAACTATTAATGCTGAAAAGGAATTTGACTTACAATCTCAAGCCACAGATTAGCTAACTTATAGACTACTTCTATTTTTGTTTTACCTCGTATCTTTCTGAAGGGAAACATTTTCTAAAACGTTGAAACTAGGTTTTGGGTCGGATACCCTTCCTGAAAGAGGTATTTACTTCTGATTTTGTCTAATCCTGTCGAGAAATAAGAGTCTCCAAATGTTGTCCGAATATTAATCAGGAATACGAAAATCACTGAAAATTCGATCCTAAAAAATGTCCATAGCCTACACATTAGGCTACAGAGACAACAGAGTGCAAACAATAACTGAAGATAGAAAAGACCAGACTGAAACTACTCATTTAGTACTGTACTAATTGTTCTGTAGTGTCTGTTCACTTCGGGAGTTTCAGCTTTTCCAGCCAGGTACAGGCAGGTTACAGGCTTGCACAGAACTGTAACATTTTAGCTATATAGTACCAGTATAGCACCTACTGTGCTTTGAAGATTTTTCAAACTGAATAAATACAACATTCCGTGAAATCGAGGTTAGATACCCCTCCTGTGGCCTAGACTAAAGTAAGTAATGTAAGACAAGCAGAAAGAACCTGATTTCACAATGCATCTGAAACACTTGGCTCTTAAAGTGTGGACAAAGTATTTGTGTGTAAAGAAGCATTAGCTTACCTGTTCTGTAAATTCTATTCTTTTCTTATCCAGAGAGACCAAGATGAAGTGTACTATGCACTGGTGGGTGACATCGATATACCGGAAACATCGCAACCTAGATATCGATATTGAAAAGAATATCTGGAAATCTCCACTTGTTTTTCCAAATACTGTATATTATTTGATATATCAAACTATTATAGATCGCGAGTTTTTTTCCCAGTATTGCATTGTTTCTGAAAAAATACGTCGCACATCGCCCAATAGTTGAGCTACGTAATTTAACGCGACAAGACCAAAGGTTTCGATGGGATCCCAAAAATTTAATATTTGATTCAGACAATTAGATGTTATTACTTTAAAAATCTAGAAACAGATCAAGACATCATGGAACCAGGAAACCAAATGGGGTCTGGCAGTACGTCCGATAAAATCAGTAAGGCCAGTTAAGGGAACCAATAAACTGAATTTAAATTCAGCTTGGATATCGGCCGTTCGGAAGCTAGAGAACCCATCTACGAACTCAACCTGTCCTTTGACCTAAAGAATCGTCACAGCAAGTTTCATCCAAAGATCTTGTTCCCTTAGAGAGTTATCGTGCTCACAGACAGACGGACACTTTTCCGGCGAAAAACTAATTCTAAAGAACGAATTCAGTGTATCTCCTTATTCTTATATCCAACAGCTAATCCACTTCAAATGAAGATTTAGTTAATAACAAATTTTCCGGTT
>JAKZAP010000019.1:20637627-20872839 GCA_023053575.1 Branchinecta lynchi | reverse complement strand
ATAGGAACATAACAGACTTAAGAAGTGGGGTCGCTTCGCCTTCTAGTGCTAACTGAACTAAATTTGGAATACCTAGCTCTGTATTTCAGTTACACCAAGTACCCTTGGGGATCAACTAGCGCGCACACAGCAGGCTAACAACAAATACGAAAATAACAAAAACGTGATGGGTGGGTACATTACATTCCTCCCTTATAAAAGCTCAACAATACTAGAAATTGGTGACATCATACCAAATATTTTCCCTGAACTTGAACTATGTTTGCCTAAGGGTCCAAGGAATCAACACAAGCAATTTAACGTACATTATTTACACTTCATAAAATACAACCTGGTCTAGAAAACCAGGTCTGTCACAGTTAAGATCCGCGTTCTGTTTTAATCCTCGTTCTCAAGACGACTGCATAGAGCGGAGATAGAATACCACGATCCTGAAGACAGGTGAGCCCACCTACGGTTGGTGTAGGCCTGGGTCGTCATCAAGAGTGTTAGGCAACATCTGCCACTAGAGAACTAATCGTAGCTCCAATGTCTATGGATTATACTCATCCCCTTCTGAAAGATTGAAAATACTTCGGAACCTTTACCTACGGTCTCCTAAGCGTAAATACACTTAATATTTATTATTTTCAAAATTATACACTAGGAGAGAAGGCACACTCTAACGCATTTTCTGGTCTGTGATTGGTCCAAATCGTTATTTTCATAAAGACAGCATGCTGTGCCACGGTGGTGCAGAGACGTGATGCCACTTACGGTTGATGTAGGCATGGATTTTTGTCAAAAATGGTGGGCAGCAACATTTACTATGTCGAAAATAAATATTAGTCGTGTCTTCGGAAACAGCTGGATAGCGTATCAAAGGCAAGTCAAGAAGCTAGTTGTAAACTGCTCTGGTTCCGGCGGTTGTGCTAAGTCACCACGGCCGAAGCTGCTCAAATCTTCAACTTGATCGCAGATGAGCTGGTTAAACGCTCAGAGACTCGTTATATGCATCTTTCGTCTCCTCTTCCGTCTCTGAAGACGACACCTTCTTGCTTTTGAAGCTGAAGGTTCTTGGCTGGGTTTGAAATCCAATTGCTTGACATCGCTTGGAGGAAGTCTTCTGACGGCAAGCAAGAACGGTCATTTAAGTGCTAGGTCTCCTAAAGGACAACAGGCGAAAACTGTTAAACTCTGGCGAACCTCAGGTGCTGAATTAGGTGAAAGTAAATACCTTTATTCTTTCCTCATCCCTCATCATGGCGTGCATATACGCATGGAAGTCACTTTTTGAAATCTCTGCCACAGATCAAAGTCAAAATATCCCTCAGTAAATAAATTCCGTGATTTTCAAATTTGTGATCCAGGATCCACAAATTTTGACGCAGAGCTTTTGAATACTCAAAATCGAGGTTGGAAGATGAGGAAGGATTATCGTTTCATACTTCAGAACAGCTTTGGAAACTCAAGTCACTGACGTATGTTGTTTGCCTTTTAATTTCCTATGATTCCCATTTTCAACTTTTTAACTGAAAACATAGGTGGTCTCCAAAAAAAAATTATGTCTGCAAAAATCTTTTTGATGCCGGGGGGTGGTGTACATACTTATTTGGACTTGCTTTACTTTTCTTACCGAAGCTGTGGGGTGGTCGCTTAGGTGAAAAAAGGGGGTTTCACTTTTCTTATCGAGGGGTGGGTGGGTGGTCATGGGAAATTTTGGAGTAGCTACACTTTTATGAGTTAGTGTATGCACTTTTCTTATGAGTGCCCCTCGCTTGGCTCACACTTTAGTTCACGGTGGAAACTAATCTATACGTGGCTAGAACAGCGGTTATCCTCGATAACTTCAGCCTCTTCGATTAGTAAATTGCTCAATTGATTTACCGGACCAACCTCGGTCTTTTGTCCCTGAAAATCTGGTTTCTACCGAAACGTAAGCTTTTCGCTTCTTCACTGGAGTCGACTCTTTTTCTGTCTTCTTTTCTGATCGAAGACCACCTGGATCTTGGACATATCATTCCCGATAGATCAAAAGTTGGCGCGGAGGTGCCACCTTTGCTGTCTGGAATTTCTTCGGGTCAATAGACTATTTTCCTACCTTTTTTCAGTCCAAGTGGAAAGCAAGATTGGGTGACTGCTTCTCGCCTCAAAGGCACTGTTAAAACTTGACCAGTATGCCACCTCTCTAAAGAACTTTTCTATTTCTTGTTTTTGATGCTCAAGGAACCATACCAAAAGCTGCTGTGTGCATCCGCCATGCATTTCTCGGACTGGTAGAAGAAGACGATTTCGATTTTGTAGCGTGCTGGACAAAACGTTACGTCTTCTCCTGAAAAACACGTTTTATTTTGGGATAGAAAACACGGAATGTTCAATTACAATTTTGTTCCCAAAGCAACTGGAGAGTTTACCCCAACAAATTTTGATGGAAACTAGTAGAAGTTTCCTACCCCTCAAAATCACGCTAATACTGATTTTTGTCTACTGGAAAAATACACGACAGGGGTTGCTTTCCTTTCAAGAAAACACTCGGTAGGTGTCTTCTTCGTGGGGACGTTCGAGAGACATTCGGCACACTCGAATTAGCAATTACAGCAAACATGCGCTGGCATTTTTTTGCCGACCATAAACTTTTCACGGAACCGATTTTGAATTCACTAGACTTGAGAAAATTTGGCTTGCCGGCGGAAAATGTTCACAAAAGATAGCTTTTTACCAATTAATATATTTCCTCTAATGTCAACAGCCGACAATCCGGAAAGTCTTGCTACAAAAGCGTGATCGACAATCCAATTCATACCTGTTCTTGCGTCAAGACAAGTTGGGCGCCAGTGTAACGTATTAAGGTTCGAAGAATAGTCCTACCACTTTCAACTCCGTTCGGGTTCGTCACACACACACAAGTGCTTAGTCACAGGGACAGAAGAGATTTAACAAGTGGGCACTCTTCGCCTTCTAATTCCTAAGTAAACAAACCTTGGAATACCGAGCTAAGTATTTCATTTACCCCAAGTACCCTTGGGGATTAACTCGCGCGCACACAGCAGGCTAACAACAAATACATAATTAATAAAGACGAATGGGTGGTTCCATCACAAGTAGTTCGCCTGGAATCTGGAATTTTGATCCTTGTAGAACTTACGGTGAATCCATTTGTATGGTACTTGCCTCCCCGTCAAGTGCCATGTCTACTTTTGAACGGGTGATAGGATCCGAATGTAACTTGATAAAAAGCGGATATGTTTTCATCAAACGATAGACTTTCGTAATCTTAAAGGGCACATGAGCATTTTTACCTGAAAGTAAAAACCTACAAATGAGTTAATGCCTCCTTAACCTTCAAGTGCAAAATTAAAAGAAAAATTCCTTTATAATAATAATAATAATAATAATTTATTTGTAACCCACTGCACAAAATCATTGTGAAGATAGTGGAGTAAAGAAGAGAAAGAAACAAATAAACAACTGAAAAGACACTAATATCACAAAATAAACACAAACAATCAACAGAACAAACGGATGAGCCCGTGATATGGAGTAAGCCGTTCATATGCTTGTCCAGATAAATTTTTATGAAGCTCCTGGAGTTTTGCCGTTATATCGGGGGCTTTGTATTTTTGAATTATTCTCCGATTTCGATACGATATAGGCAAATAAAGCAGGTATTTCCAGTATTTGTAGTAACATGTACTTAGTTTACGTACATGTTACAGGTTACCTTTAGCTAAAAGATAAATTTTGTGTGCATGGTCATTTTTACCGGAAGGACTTTGTCTACGAATGAATTCCTGATCTACTTAAAATGCCAATCTAACTGCAAAGTGCAGGGAACAATATTTAAGAAACAAAACATCTTGCCGATGATCATTCGTGCCTGATATTTTTGCTCCTTAAAGTGCGCATCTTAGCTGCAAAATGAAAAGAAAAATCAAACCAAAATACACGTTCTGGTGATCTCTAAGGTCCCGTGATCATTTTGTGGCTCTAGAGTTTTTCTTACATATGAATTCGTTGTACCCGTCAAATTGCCCATCATAGACGAAATCATTCCGTGTTTCCCAAGGGTGCAGAATCATGTTTGGCTCAAGTTAGCGCGAGTCTTAGCTGATAGTCAAGCGTCAAGTGAGCTTAGACCTTGTTTGAATTGGGTTTGGGATCCCAAAACGTAAGTGGAGGGATACCGAGGACATCGCAAAAGTTGTCCGTCTGTCCGTCCGTCCGTCTGTAAGCAAGATAGCTCTCGAAGGAATGAGATATTTTGATGAAATTTGGTGTGAGGATTCTTCGGGTCAAGGGTAAGGTCGAGTTCGTAGATGGACTCTGTAGCCCTATATTTGGGGGGGGGGGGGAGGGGGTTCAAATAAAGGGACAAACAAAATATTTTTAAACAGCTCATGTGATTCTGGGTAAGAAGACATGCTGAGCACGATGGTGAAAATCATTTTCTCGCAGGACAAGTAGTTCGTCCGGAATCCGGTAAAAATCGGAAAGTTTGTTAAAAGTAAAAGTTTCATTTGAAGTTGATTAAATGTTTGATTGAGGGGTAAGAAGACATGTTGAACAAGATGGTGAAAATCATTTTCTCGCTGGACAAGTAGTTCGTCCGGAATCCGGCAAAAACCGGAAAGTTGGTTAGAAGTAAAAGTTTAATTTGAAGTTTATTAAATGTTTGATTTAGGGGTAAGAAGATATGCTAAACACGATGGTAAAAACCATTTTCTCGCCGGACAACTAGTTCGCCTGGAATCCGGCCAAAACCGGAAAATATGTCAGTAGTTATATAAAGGGGCTCCCACTCCACCCTCCCCCCAATTTCAAAACCCCATTTTAACATCAATTTCTTAAATTTTAACATCCTTTTTACCAAATTATCCCCCTTTTTAAGAACATTTTTATTTTCTTACTTCCAAAATAAAGGATACAAGAAATGAGAATATTACCCTTTACTACATATAAAATACTACAATATACTACTACTTCTTTTTTTTTTACATTTTTCATTTTTTATTCAAATATTACTGAGTAAACAGTTCTAAATCCACATATGTTTCTTTGTTCTTGTTTTCGCGTACAATAGGCTGCAAAACCAGATTTTTCTTTAAAAGTAATTCGTTAGCAATGGCATTATATTTCTGAGTTATAAACAAATCACAGGGTTTGTCATTATGATTAATAACTACAACCAACTTATCACCATATTTTGTCTTAGCAATTCTCATTTTAACGATAGTATATTTCAATCCAAGAACTAGTTCTTCTTTCCTGATTGTCTCATTGTATTTATTCATTCTGATTGTATTCAAGACTTCCTTTGTGGACTCCATTTATTAGGGGATGATTTTATTAAATAAAAATCCCAATCGCTTTGAAACATCTGGTAATAGAAACCAACCACGTTTATCACATAAATGCGATAGATAAAAACGCAGTACTGAGTTTGCATGATGATATGATGATTACCGATTTTGAACTTTATAAAATATTTTTGCAAAACCCCACACCCCCAGACTTTGAAAATTAAGAGGTGTGATGTTGGTACACCCCGATTGGTGTAGTGTTTGTGGTGATGTGGCCTTAGTCTGGGGGGCCCTGAACGGGGAACCCGCAAGTTTTTATTACCATCCCACTATCGACAAACAGAAACTGCGGTAAATGGGATTCGAAGGTCTGAATGGTGATGAGTCAACGTTCGGCCGAGCGTTGAGCCACTACACCAAGGGTCCTTGTTCAATTCGCACAAGTTTCCGAGTTAAGATGAGATTGTGTTAGTCACGCCGGAGACTGTAATTACATCCCAAATTGGCGGCGAGACCTTTGAATGACGCCGCTCATTAATGCGCGTATGAAATAAAGATCTGTTTGACAGTTAGGAAACAATATTCAGTATAGCAATAGACTATATGTTTGGTAATTTCTCTTGAATTTTTATAGATTTATTACAATATTTATAGCCATTCAGACGGACTTGTTTCATGTATTTTTCGCGAGGAAAAAATCGAAAGGTTTTACGCATCTCTGTTTCTCTCTGAATTACCTCCTCAATTGTTAATTGTCCGCATTTTAGCATTGACAACAACTCAGTATAAAAATCATAAATAGTCCTAAATTCTGCTTTTCTATCAGCAATGCTTAATTGCTTTTCAATTATTTCGATGATAACAGCACCCAAACTTAAAGAAGCTAGCGGTAGCACTAGAAACGCAGACATTCCTGCTGCTGAAAAGAGGAATTTGGATACAAGTAAGCTATTACTTATACGATTGTAGTACTTGTAACTGCGACGGTAAACATACATTTTCTTTTCTAATTCTTCCATTTATAATATAATAAAATTGTTTCGAAAAATATTTCTAACAAAATAAAGAGTAGTAACCAAATGCCGATTTCGTCAAGAGTAGTAACCAAAAGCGGATTTTCGTTAAGAGTAGTAACCAAATGCCGATTTCGTCAAGAGTAGTAAAGAATAAAGGAAACCCGTGACTAGTAGTAAAGCATGTGCGAAACCCATAAGGGCGTCGGAAAATACATAGTAAAGGATTTGGAAAACCAGTGCTTTTCTTTACGGCTGAGAAAACGCAGACTGGGAAATTCATTAATAAAAAGGTTCCCCTATTAAATGATGAATACTGCAGAGGTTATTCAGCTTTGTAAAAAGGTTATATCAAACAACAAAGCGGTTATACAAAGATTATCGCTATACACATATAATGAACTGCGGACTTATGCGAAAATTAATAAAATCAAAACAAATGGAGCTAAGAAACATGAAATAACAAATAATATAATAAACCATCTTAATAAGTATATTTTGATAGCTGAAGATAAAATTAAAATTGAACGCAGAAACGAAAGAACTCATAATAAGAACAGACCATCCGACTACAAACCAGAACCGAGATTACGAACCATTCTGGAAGATGAGATAAAAGAAAATAATATCACCATTACAAAACTAAAACAAGAATACAATGATAACAAAGAAAAAGAGACAAGCGAATTAAAAAGATTTCTGAAAAACAAGAACCTATCAACTCGCGGAAACCGAGAAGAAGTACTAAAAAGAGTTGGAGAATACTATAATAATATTATTACCAAACATAAAGATTCCGTACAGAAAAATAGAGATATCATAAGAGATCAAACAGAAAGACGTGATAACAGTAGACAGAAACCAATTGGTTTATCAACTCTCTTCATAAATAAGAAAAAAATCAAAGAAGAAAAATTAATTCCTGATCATTTATTTAGAACTGAAGAAGAACAACAACCTACTATCTCTAGGGAAAGTGAGAATATATTCACTATAAACGTATCAGTTGAAAGCAATGGAAGAGATGAACATACTCTTATTGCTTTTACTTTCGCCGATTTACAGCGGCGGATGAATGAACTTTATCAATATAGAGTTTAGTTCGTAACTCGTGTTATTTTCCATCGACAGGAGAATGATGAAGAAGTAGTAGTGTATTACAACAGTACTTCTTGGATTTTAAATAAAAATAGCATTCTTACTCATAATCATTTGAATGATAATAACAAGAGACTTAGTTCTTTAAGTAATACCCCTCGATCTGGGCTACAATTCAGTCGGTATGAAGGAATTGATTATAGGATGACACGAATAGAATCTTACATGGGAGGAACGTTTAAAATACTGCCAGATTTCGTAAAAAATAAAAGAGCTTGCTTGAATATTGAAAATAACGACCAGAAATGTTTCCTTTGGTCTATCTTAGCAAATCTACATCCAGCTAAGGATCATCCGGAAAGAATTTCGAAATATAAACAATATGAGAACGAATTTGATTTCGAAGGGGTTACCAACTTCCCAATGGATACTAAAGATATACACAAATTTGAAAATAGATACAACATTAAGATTTGTTTATTTCAAATTGAAAAAGAGAAAATTATCAGAAGTCATATACTAAAAAGTACAATCAATGGCAAAACAGCTAAACATGTTATTAATTTATTATATTTCGATAATCATTATGTACTGGTAAAGGATCTGAGCAGATTAGTTGGTCCTCAAATATCTAAAAAGAAAACAAAGACATACCTCTGCACTTATTGCGGAAGGCATTTTAAGAAGGAAGAATGCTTTGAAAAACATGAAAGTAAAAATAATTGCGAAGATCCTGATATAATAATGCCTCCTGAAGGTTCAAGTATACAATATAAAAATATTGCAAAACAAATGAAAGTACCTTATTGCATAATAGCAGACTTTGAGTCTTATAACGAAGAATACAATCAGGTAAACGGGAAGAAAACAATAAAATTGGCCAAACAGAAACCATTTGCTTACGGATTTCAGGTTTGCTGTTCCTTTGATACAAACCAGAACAAATACTATGACTATTTCGGTGAAGACGCTGCAAAACATTTTGTTAAAACCGTTACAAAAGTATCCACAGAAATTGCAAACAAATATGAAAGCAGACAAAGAAACCATACTTATACCAATTCAGAAATTACCGAAAAATGGAAAAATCTAATGGATAAGACTTGTCACATCTGTACAACTGAAATTACTGAAAATCCTCACTTTGATCACGACCACATGACAGGAGAAGATAGGGGATTTGCTCATGCTGAATGTAATATGAAATACAGGATTCCTAGGCATATCCCGGTAGTAATGCATAATTTATCAAAATATGACTCTCATTTATTTGTTAGAGAATTGATACCTGATAACGGAATTTTTGAAAGTGCAGAAAGTTTCATCTCATTCTCGAAATCAATAAGTATAAGAAAGACGGATACGGAAATAAAATATGAGATCCGGTTTATAGATTCGATTAGATTTATGGCTTCATCTTTAGACAAACTATCAGCAAATTTAGCGAAATGTGATTGCAAAGTACCCTGTAATCATCTAAGAGAGAGTTTCAAGTACACATCGAATAGTTTCAATAACGATGAAGAATTCAAAGAAATAATTAAAAAAGGGGTATATCCGTATGAATTCGTAGACAGTTTCGATAAAATGAATTGTACAAACTTACCATCCATAGAAAGCTTTTATTCTAGGTTGACAGGGAAAGGTATTGACAAAAGTGATTATAAAAGAGCGGTATCTATATGGAAACAATTTAACTGTGAAACATTACTTGATTATACCAAGTTGTACCTAAAAAGTGATGTGTTAATTCTATCAGATGTTGTGGAGAATTTCAGGAATGTGTGTATACATAATTATGATCTGGATCCACTTCATTACTTCTCAGCTCCTGGGTTGACATGGGATTCTTTCTTAAAGAATTCAAAAGTAGAACTACCACTATTCTCGAAGGAAGACATGTATACATTCATTGAAAAGGGGATAAGAGGTGGTGTATCCCAATGTATAAAAAGATACGCAAAAGCAAATAATAAATATACAAGTGATTATAATAAGAATAAGCCATCTAATTATTTAGTGTATTTAGATAAAAATAATTTATATGGGTGGGCAATGTCGCAGAATTTACCAGCGAATGATTTCCAATTCATTTCCATACCGGATGATTTGAAAGAAAGGAATGAATACGAATCAATCGAGTATTACAACCATCTAAAAACTCACATCAATTCGGTGATTACGATTAAGTCGGTGAGACAAGATGTAGGTGCTATATATGAAGTAGATTTAGAATATCCAAAAGAACTACACGAATTACACAAGGATTTACCATTAGCACCCGAACACTTTAACGGTAAGCTATGTACCACAGTATTAGATAAAACCAACTATGTAGTTCACCACAGGAATCTAGAATTCTATTTACAAAAAGGTTTGATATTGAAGAGAGTACACAGAATACTAGGATTCACTGAAAGTGCTTACTTAAAAGGATATATAGACCACAACACAGCACTTAGAACTAAAGGTACAAATGATTTTGAAAAGGATTTCTTTAAACTGATGAATAATGCTTGCTTTGGAAAAACCATGGAAAACGTAAGGAAGCGAGCGGATATGGAAATAATAACGGATGATGCAACAAGAGAAAAAATTATAAAGAAACCCAACTTTAAATCTGAAATAATATTCAGTGAAAACTTTTCAGTAGCAAGAATGTCAAAGGAAAAGATAAAATTAGACAAACCAATGTATATCGGCTTTGCTGTATTGGAACTATCCAAGTTATTGATGTATGAATTCCATTATGATTATATGAAGCCTAAATATGGAGATAAAATTGATTTGTGTTATATGGACACTGATTCTTTCATATATGATATTAGAACTGAAGATTTTTATCAAGATATCAAACAGGATTTGAATGAGAGGTTCGATACATCTGATTATGCGAAAGATAATCAATATGGATTTCCTAGTGTAAATAAGAAAGTGATAGGAATGATGAAAGATGAATTAGGTGGACAGGTTATGACAGAGTTTGTTGGATTACGATCAAAAGTATATGCTTATTTAAAGGACAACCAAGACCCTTCAAAAGCTAGCAAAAAACTGAAAGGAATAAAAACCAATATAGTTAAAGATAAAATTACGATTCAAAACTATAAGGATGTACTGTTTGGTAAAACTGAAAACCTTTCTGTGACCCAGTACAACTTAAGATCATACAAGCACAATATGTTTCTAGAAGAACAGAATAAAAAAGCGTTAGATCCTAAGGATGATAAAAGGATAGTAACAAGCGATAAAATACACACTTTGCCTTTAGGTTATAAACATTAAATTCAAGTACCTACTTAAAAAAATCAAGTACCTACTTCAAAACTTCAAGTACCTACTTAAAAAATTCAAGTACCTACTTAAAAAATTCAAGTACCTACTTAAAAAATCCAAGTACCTACTTCAAAACTTCAAGTACCTACTTAAAAAAATCAAGTACCTACTTAAAGAATTCAAGTACCTACTTAAACAATTCAAGTATATACTTAAAATACTCAAGTAAATCTTATAATGAAAAATTCTTCCTAAATAAATGAATGAAAAGGCTCCAATCAAAGTCTATGATTTTAGTGAAAAGAACACTTATCAGAATAAGCACGACCTTGCACCTCAGTGGCCATTTAGACTCTTAATTTGTGGTAGTTCTGGAACAGGGAAAACTAACCTTCTTTTGAATTTAATTTATGAATATCTTTGTTTCAACCGAATATACTTGTATGCAAAAGATCTTGAAGAAGATAAATATCAAGACCTTATAACCAATTTGACCACTTTGGAGTCACAATGCAAATCGAAAGTCTTAACAGTAAGTAACAATCTTGATGATATTGTCGATGTTGACGACTTAGACCCTGAGTACCAAAACTTGATTATCTTTGATGATTTTGTTACTGAAAAAGACCAGAAGAAAATAGAAGACTTATTCATAAGAGGAAGAAAGAAAAATGCTTCAATTATTTACTTGTCACAGAGCTATCATAAAACACCAAAGGTGGTAAGGCTCCAGTGCAATTATTTTGCATTCTTTCAGTGTTCTAATCCAAAAGAAGTAAAATTAATAAGACAAAGCCATGTATCCAGTATAGACGATGAAAAATTTCTCAAACAATTCGAGACTGCAACCAAGGGCTACGGTTTTTTCTTCATAGATTTAAAAATAAAAGATAAAACCCTTAAGTACAGGAAAAACTTTGAAAAATTTACCGGATAATTTATTTCTATAATAAATGAATAAATTTGGTAGTGTTGGAAAAAAGGTTAGTAACGAATCGAATGAAAAGAGAGTTACTGATGACAACGGTAATATTAACCTACAAGGTAAGAGAATTATTATGTTAGGGGATGCGAAAGCTGACCAGGACGCTATTAGTTTCAGATCTATGACTAATATTTTGAATCAATTTAAAGAAGAAATTACCGCACAACAAGTGGGGGCAAATCAGTATTTTAGCGAAGATATCAACAGATTAACTGCGGTACATGATTCTCCTGATAATTTATTGGTAAGGATTAAAGATAAAGGGTTATTTGTAAAAGAAATAGTTCGAGTTAATGATAAAGAGATTAACGCTGAAAACAAGTTGATAACAAATGTTCAAAACCCTAGAAACAAAAATGATGCTGTTAATTTAGCAACGTTAACTATGAATCTTTTAGATTATGAAAAAAAGCTTCTTGGGCAACACACCCATAACGGTATAATTGAAGGAAAGATTGCTGGTCAAAAAACTCGTATTGATAATATTGAAAGAGCAGTAGTAAATATTTTAAAAAGGCTTCTAGAGCTAGAGCTAAAACCTGTTGACAAACCATTCGTTACCAGAATAGAAAAAATGATGGCTGGTAAATAAATTTTATAAGATAAATTAATTCCCTAATAAATGGTTGAAACAATGGAGTATACAGTTTATTTGTCAAAGCTTCAGAAAGGAAAGCTGAAGAAAAGCTTTGGTGCTAAACAAAAATGTCAGATACGTGTTAGTCATAGTAGACAAAATGAACGAGAACCAGTTAAGTTACTTTTAAGTAAACGACAAATTGATAAAATTGAAACATGTAAAATGAATAATAAGGGCTGTGATATTGATGTATCATACAAACGGATGAAAGAAGCGATTCAAAAGGGTGGATTACTTCCATTTTTAATACCGCTAGCAATTACCCTTGGTAAGGCAGCTTTAACAAGTGGTGCTGCTGCTTTGGGTACATTCGCTGGTAAGAAAATTATGGATAAAATGACCAACACAGGTGGAGCGCTTAAACTTCCTGGAACACAAAAAGTTACCGGTAATGGTGTACGTGGTAGACCTAAGAAGGAAAAAACCGATGATGTCAACACAGGTGGAGCGCTAACACTTCCTGGAACACAAAGAGTTGTCGGTCATGGGGTACGTGGAAGACCTAGGAAGTCAAAAAACGGGGACATCAAAAAAGAAGCAAAAGTAAAGTAGGACCTCTAACCAATTTTGATATTATGGATGCATTAGGGAGTATACCACAGTTTCGAGGTGTTTTCTCTTTAGATACGCTACCCAAACATATAAACGATTCGGAATGCGGTGTCATTAATTATGATAAACTCGGAATGCCTGGAACTCACTGGGTTGCCTATTGTAATCTACCTGAATACCCCCATGTAGAATTTTTTGATTCTTTCGGTATTCCCCCAGGAAAAGAAATAATTAAATATCTAAGAACTTCAAAGAAAAAAATAGCTTATGAAAATCTTGCTGTTCAAAATATAGATGAATTAAACTGTGGACTTCACTGTATTTCCTACATTAAGCGCAAAATGAAGTTGGTAGCTTTTCGTTTATAAAAATTGTTTTCTAATAAATGGAGATTTATTGTATGAAATGTAAAAAGAGCACTGACACTGAATCAATGTTTAAGGCAGTGTCACAAAAAAATAATGTTCCAATGCTGAAAGGGAATTGTGTTATTTGCGGATCGAGGAAAAATCGCTTTTTAAAAAAAACCTCGACGCAGAAAAAGATATATTAAAGACGTATTATTCTAATTATTCAGGTGTTGATGATATTCACAGAAAATTAAAAGAAAATGGAGTGAACGTGTCTAAAGATACAATAAAAAATGTGTTGCAAAATGAGAATGTGTATACGTTACACAAACCTTCCTATCATAACTTTGAAAGGAGGCGAGTGTATGTTCACTATGTTGATGAGCAATGGCAAGCTGATTTAGTTGACATGCAGAAATATAAAAAAGAAAATAATAAAACAAATTACATTTTAACTGTAATTGATTGCTTTAGTAAATATGCTTGGGGTATTCCCTTAAAAAATAAAACGGGTGCTGAAATAATAAACGCATTCAGCCACATCTTTAAAGAAAGAATTCCTAAGAAACTACAAACTGATAAAGGTAAAGAATTTGTTATGAGAAATGTTCAATTTTTTTTGAAAAATAATAACGTTCACTGGTTTGCATCGGAAAGTGAACTGAAAGCACAAATCGTGGAACGATTCAACAGAACTCTGAAAGAAAAGCTATGGAAATATTTTACTCACAACAACTCTAGTAAATGGATTGATATTTTACCTGTATTCGTAAATAATTATAATAACTCGTATCACCGCTCAATAGACGCTTGAGTGATATGTTATCGGATATAGTGAAGAACAGAGAAGTTCAGAGAAGAAAGGTTCAACAAAATGAGATGGAGAAGGCAGGATTTCGGGAATATGCTTCAGAATTAAACGCTCCAGTTATTATAGCACAAAAAGAAAACACTAAAGATACCATCAAAAAATTACAAGAGAATGCTGAAACGATAATTAATAAACTACAGGAAGGTGATAATAATTCGAGAAGACGGTTTGTCAGATTAGGTGATACATTTAAAACAGCTTTACAGACCACTAATTCAGAGGAATCGAGTCGAGCTCCCACTCCTGCTATAGAACCCAATCTAGAACAACCATATGACGTAAATCTAAACTTAAATATTGATGTGGAATTATTAAATCAAATTAATTTAAAATATAAAGATGACTGGAATGGTACCGATAATTATTTTAAAATGCCTCATTATTACCTTAAGCATCATAACGAAATAGATGGGGCTCTGAATTATTTAACATCTATAAGTCAAAGTTATGGTGGTCTGAAAAGTAAAAGTTATAGTTCTAGTAAGTATGATCAAATTATTTTATTTATACAAGACTATAAGGATAGATTAAAAAAAATTCAATCTAGTATACCCTTTATCAGACAACAAGGAACTGGAATATTTATGAATTGTGATGAAATGATTTCAAAACTATACACTTTGATAGGTAGCAGAGTAAACGGAAATACATCTGATGAGGTGAGAAATGAAGCTATTGATATTTTGGATTCGTTAATGCGAAATAAATTTCTTACGAAGAGAAATTACAATTCAATATATAAAAAATATTTCTAATAAATGGTGTTGTTAAACATTGAAGGTAATGAAAGTATCATTGATATAACATTTAGTCAACCAATCGAATTGAATCGTAATTGGGGTTATGAAATAGGTTTGAATCAGTGTACTTTGTGGTATTCATGGCATAATATAAGTGATAAATTTGGAAATAATACATTTCAATACAGGAAAGATGAAGATAATAATGCAACAGAATGGATGAATGTTACTATTCCTAATGGGATGTATAACGATGATTGTTTGAATTATTTTTTGTGTCAGTATTTTGATACCCCAAAAGATAAATGTCCTATTGTAATTTCATCCAATCCAGCATCTATGAGATTTGTCATACTATTACAAGAAAAATATGTGTTTAGATTTAATAGTGACTTGTGTCAGATTTTAGGATTTGAGAAGGATAGTGAGATATCTAAGAAAATCAATGAAGGTACAAAGCTTCCGAATATAACAAGAAGCGTTGATAAAATTCAAATTCACTGCTCTCTCGTAAACAGTTCTATCGTAAACAAAAGTAAATCAGATGTCATTTGGACATTTGTTCCTAATACAGAACCGGGTTGTCAAATTGTTGAGAATCCTAGACAATTAATCTACCTTCCTATTAATACAAAAGACTTTATTTACTCCTTGAGAATGACAATTACTGATCAGTTGGGAAGACCTATCGATTTGAATGGTGATAACGTTGGATACGTGCTGCATTTAAGAAAAGCTTAAAGGATTAGTGAAATAAAATTATTTACCTATAAATGTTGATTAATAATAAGCGATTACTTTATAAAAAGCAGTATGGAAGTGGAATCGGTAGTGTATTCAAAAACATTGTTAATTCCCAGTTATTTCAAACGTCAGCAAAACAAATAAAAGATGGGGCTATGTCAATGTATAATAATATTATTAAACCGAGATTTGAGTTGTTGAAAAACAGAGCAATAGAATATGGGAAAGATCTGATCGATGTAAACAAGAAGGAACTCATTGATGTAATTGGAAACAAAAAATCGATGAAGGATCTTATCGGTACAAATAAAAGGATTTTAAATCAAAGAAGTCAGGACTTGATCAAAACGTTAATGACTGGAAATGGATTAAAGATTCTGAAATAAGTTTTATTTAATAATTTCTTTCTTATATAAATGGCAGTAAATAAAGTTATCAGTCCGCAATGGAACATATTTGACGAACCGCTTGTGGATGATACAGTGGTTAAATATGAATTTAAAGAAATTCGAGAAACAGATGTGAATGTATCTAATAAATCAGAGTTTGAATTCGTAACAAAGAAATTAGATTCCTGGTTTTATCCAAGTGAAAGTTATCTTGATGTCAGTGTAAGAATAGTAAACGAAGATGGAGATAATATAGCTGCAAGCGATATTGCTACTTTGACGAACAATGGATTTAATTTATTCAGTACCGCTGAATATGTAATAAACGATGAATCGGTTGAAAAAATTAATCATGTTGGTATTACAACTACCGTTACAAAGTTGATTGAATACTCTGATGATTATTCTAGAAGTGCAGCAAGAAATCATTTCTGGTATAAGGATTATAATCAAGGAAAAGAAATTAATCCTGTTATTGCTTCGTTTACTGCAACTCCAGTAGTAGCAGGGGCTGCAGGGGCTGCAGCAGGGGGTGGAACAGTCAGTTTGAGAAATAATAATAATTATAATAAAGGATTTGAAAAAAGATATAACAGAACAAAGAGCAGTAAATTAGTAAATATGTATTTACCATTATCAGAATTGTTTGGATTTCTGAAAGGAAACAAACGATTCTTCAGAGGTGCATCGCATAAATTATTTCTAAGAAGAAATGATGATAACAACATGATTATAAGAAATGGAAATACTAATTTCAAAGTAGTAATCGAGTATTTATCCTGGAAGATCCCTACTGTAGCTCCTAGTATCGAAATGATGAGTGAATTAGAAAAGGATCTTGCTAAGGATAAAAAGCATAATCTGATGTGGGAAGCATGTAATAGTTATAAAAGTGATGTTAGTCAGAATAAGGAGCACACCTGGAAAGTTGTGTCTGAGAGAAATAGTCCTACAAAAATCGTTGTGATGTTACAGAAAAATGAAAAGCATAACAATCAATTAATGAATAATATGGTGTTTGATCATATGAATTTAACAGACATAGAACTTAGAATTAATGGGGATAAATATCCTGAAGAACCACTCAAATGCGACTTTAGCGATGAGAAATGTAAATACTCAAATCTTTACAATAGGTTCATACATTTGGGCTATAAGCAATTAGCATTTGATACTGGTAGTGTTGTTAGTATAGAAGAATTTAAAGAAGTATATCCACTATTCTGTTTCGATGTTTCCAAACACGAATCAAGTATATATAATGGAACAACTGCTGATATTGAAATAAGTTTAACATTAAAACACGCTCAGCCTGTACCATATAATATTTACTGTGTTATATATTATGAAAGAAAAGCTACATTAGGTATTATTAACAAAAATATGTATGTGAGTTTGTGAGTCTGGATTTTTATTTAATAAAATCATCCACTAATAAATGGAGTCCACAAAGGAAGTCTTGAATACAATCAGAATGAATAAATACAATGAGACAATCAGGAAAGAAGAACTAGTTCTTGGATTGAAATATACTATCGTTAAAATGAGAATTGCTAAGACAAAATATGGTGATAAGTTGGTTGTTGTTATTAATCATAATGACAAACCCTGTGATTTGTTTATAACTCAGAAATATAATGCTATTGCTAACGAATTACTTTTAAAGAAAAATCTGGTTTTGCAGCCTATTGTACGCGAAAACAAGAACAAAGAAACATATGTGGATTTAGAACTGTTTACTCAGTAATATTTGAATAAAAAATGAAAAATGTAAAAAAAAAAGAAGTAGTAGTATATTGTAGTATTTTATATGTAGTAAAGGGTAATATTCTCATTTCTTGTATCCTTTATTTTGGAAGTAAGAAAATAAAAATGTTCTTAAAAAGGGGGATAATTTGGTAAAAAGGATGTTAAAATTTAAGAAATTGATGTTAAAATGGGGTTTTGAAATTGGGGGGAGGGTGGAGTGGGAGCCCCTTTATATAACTACTTATGTCAAAAGCAAAAGTTTTATCTGAAGTTGATTAGATGTTAGACTTAGGGGTAAGAAGAGACGCTGAGTCTATATATGACAATCATTATCTACCCGGACATATAATTAGTCCGGAATCCGGCTGTACCCGCATTTTTTCAGTCAAAGTTTTATTTAATGTTGATTAGATGTTCTTATAGGGATACGGAGATACGCTGGATTCGTTTCTGAATTTTCTTTTTTGCTGGACTAGTAGTTCACTCGGAATTCAGGCGAAACCACAAATTTGGCAGAAGTAAAGCAGGAAGTTTCGGTCAGTATCGTCAACATAGATATGGCCTTTAGAGGTATTGGTTGATAGATAGATGGAATATCTGAACTCGGTTTTCTTTGATGATTAGCCTGGCGAAGACTGGACCTGGCGAAGACAAGACCCAATTGTCTGGATCAAATCTTAAATTTTTGGGATCCCATCGACACCTTTGGTCTTCTCTTGTCAGACTTGTAGTTGTACCAGAATTTGCCGAATCAAGGAAATTTGGAAGACTTGAAGAGGTTTGTGTGGATTCAAGCTGAAGCTGCTACATTTCAAACGAAAAATTCTCTTCGACGTTCATAGCTTTGTTGCATTGAACTGAAAATAGTGAGTCGCGCGTTTCAGTTGGAGGTTCTCTTCTTGAATTCTCCAAACATTTACCTCTGATGGAATCGAGCTTGGCTTGTTCCCTATCCCTAAAAATGGGGAAAATTGCTAAACAGCGACCGATTATGAACCAAATTACCTGCGATGAAATTATCATAATTCGTTCGAGATTTATCTACTGATAGATCCACCGATGTATCTATACATATATTTATTAGTCTATTGAACGATCGCTTATTCCGTATCAATGTATGATCCAGGTGTGACCCCATTCTCTTGCTGGACAAGAATTCAGCCCAGTTGTCCAGGAACATTTAATTTCACTGATTTAGAGATAGTTTAGGCAAGAGCTGCTAGCTCATATGGCCCTTGTAAGTATATATATATCAGTATATGATCCAGGTGTGACCCTCATTGTCTTGCTGGACAAGTCACGGAATTCAGCCCAGTAGTCCATGAAACATTTGATTGCACTGATTAGAGATAGTTTTATAGTAAACAAGAGCTGTAAGCTCATATGGCACTTGCAACAATATATATATCAGTATATGATTCAGTCGTGACCCTCATTGTCTTGCTGGACAAGTCACGGAATTCAGCCCAGTATTCCAGGAAACACTTGATTGCACTGATTTAGAGATAGTTTTATAGAAAACAAGAGCTGTAAGCTCATGCGGCACCTGCAAGTATACGTAGTAAGTAAGGATAACAGCTAAAATTTGTGCTGTGTTGAGGCACAGACGATTATGGACCTTTTGGATTCATGAAAACGTATGGTCTTGTAAAATATGTCATGCACTTTGCGGTTACAATGTGCAATTTAACGGGGCTATGAAACAGTTTTATAAGCAAATGCACTGGTAAACAAATGATCAGGGGCCCTTGGGTCATGAAAGTATATACCATTCGCTCACAAATATTACTTTTTGCATTTTTCGGCTAAGATGCGCACTTTAAGGGGTTTTAACTGAATTTGGAAAGAAAATACTTGACGATCATGGGCCATTGGGGATCCTAAAAATGCATAGTTTCTTAAAATGTTTTCTTTTCTACTTTGCGGTGACGTTGGTGCATTAAATAGGTTGGAAAGTCATTTTAAAGCGAAAACCTCGAGGCAAAAATTATCACGAGCCCTTGGGAATCGCGAAATGGATCTTTTGGTCAAAAGTATTGTTTCACTTTGCAATTAAGATACGCCCTTTAAGGGGACTAAACACTCTTTTTATATACTTGAGGTATATAAACTACAAATGATTTGTACTCTTGGAGGATTATAAACGTGTTCGCCAGATTATAAACACGTCCTTCTGTCAACTGCCAAGCTTCCTTCGGATCCAACCAACTGTCCAAAAGCTATAAATGAAATTCCGGTAGTCCGGACACTAGTTCCCCCAATCCCCGAAGATAGTCGGATTGGGGAAATGACCTCTTCCAAGTCAATCTGATCGGGTCCCCAGTACACTTGCCGAATTTCGTCGCCCAACTGCATCTGTAAGTACCTTACTTCCCATTTTATAAGTAGTGAACTGAAAGACAAAAATGCTCCTCAGCCGGGATTTGAACCCAGGACCCTCTGCTTACAAGGCAGGCGCTCTACCAACTGAGCTACCGAGAGTCTTGAGAACAGAGTTCGCGAACCACTACAATAGTCTGGTAGAAACCTTCCATGGGAACAGTGATCCCGCCCGAAGGCAAATTCATCTAACCAGTTCACATTTCCATGTCACGGAAATGAATAATAATTCATAGATGGCACTTTACAGAAGACCCCGAGAGTGCGCCGACCCAGTCCACTTCTAGTTACATCTTGTCCTTGTGCTTGTCACCAAACTTCATCCTGGTCCCTCCACTATATGCTTGTTTCGAGATTTCCTTTCCCCCTCTATATATATTCCTTCAGGCCAAACTGACCGCGAATCATATTTGATGGTGCAAAACGGATACATCAGCTGAATTTTACTGGAGCTATATTTCGGCCCTTCTTGGCAAGGGTCCTCTTCAGGCTCAAAACCGCTCAAGTTGGAAAAAAGGAACTTCTGGGAAACACTAAAACCCTCCTCCCCCCCCCAGATATATCAAATGGTACGTCCACGACACGAGCTCTTTCCAACTGTCAAGTGTCGTGTGTTTCGTTAGTTATGCTTGCGTCAATACCCCGGATTCTCCCCCCCCCCCCCGAATGGTCGGATCGGGGAAATGACTTTCGTAAGTCAATCTAGTCGGTCCATAATAAGTCTGCCAAGGTTCATCGTCCTAGCACATCTGGAAGAACCTTAACCCGTGATAATCGGAAGTCCGGGACACAGCCTCAACCCTCCCCCTTCACAATGCCCGGATCCAATCCGGTTCTGTCAGCGATGTATCGAGGATTTGTGCTAATTCTTCCCGCCAAGTTTCATCCCGATCCTTTCACTCCAAGCGTATCACGATATTTCCGGTAACCTCTCTCCAGAGTTGTCGCATCCGGTTTGGACGGAAAATGGGACCTGTGAGGCACGTGTTCTTTCCAAATTTCAAGTTTCATTCAGATCCGATCACCCGTTCGAAAGTTACACATGCCTCAATATTCCGTATTCCTCCTCCCTCCACTCCCCCCTCGATGTTAGACTGGGGAAGTGACTATTTCCAAGTCAGTTTGCTCGGGTCACTAATCTGCCAGCCAAGTCCTAGCACATCTGAAAGTACCCTAACTCACCGGACCGACCGACGACAGACAGACATACCGACCGACAGACCGACCGACGGAAAAGTGATCGGCATATAGCACTTTAGCGAAGCTGCAAGTGCCATCTATAAAACTCTACAGTGCCACCTATGTATCTAGGTTGCTTATAGCAGAGGTCGAAGCGAATACAGTTTTGATTAGGTTTAAAATACCGACCCGGCCCTTTTGGTAATGATGAGAAACACGACAAAAGCAAAACCTACGTTTCTGATAACTGAAGAATATTAGGTTCGAAAGCGGCAAGTGGTACCCTAATCCAGCTAAGAACCTGCAAGAATCAGCGTAGTGGCGTATGGGTGGATAAAATGGCAAAGGAAGATTGATTTATTGGAAATAATAATGGATGGATGATAAGGGACGGAGAAAGAGGCAGTGACTTAGGCAAGGCACTGTCTTTTAGCGATCATGAGATTCATCATAGTAAAAGGTAATTAAATATAGAACAAATATCTTTTAGCTCTATCACAAGTATGAAACAAATATTAGCGAACAAAACTGATGATATCAATTCGATAGAGCCCAAAAGAAACCTATTAAATTTAATAGAAGCTGACGAAGTTACAACAGAAAACTTTGACCTTGTTTCAAGTTAATGAATCTTTTTTATAAAAGTGCGGGAGTCTGACAAACAGACTGAAATCATAAAGAGCTCTTCTCATTTTATAAGGCACTTGATGATACTCAAGTGCTTTAAAGCATATAAAGCAATCGTAAGGTCTGTCGGTCCTTGGGCATGTCGGTCTGTCCTGTCAGGGGCGTCACTAGCCTTTTACCTTTGGGGGGGGAGGAGGGGAGGTCCGGTTTATGCCGACGGACTAAAAAATGTGCTGACAAACCACGCCGTTCCGCGGCAACGGCGTACATTTCCCGCCAATACAGAATAGAACCGGGGTAAAACTAACTGTAATGCATCAGCTGAGATTAGTCCTTTGATGTAATTGCGTATATTAAAGTTCACATATTTTGCTTTTCAATTCAGCTTTCGCTAAGAAGCGAAGCTTCCAACGACTGTACCAAGAACAAAGATAACTAATTGCCGCAGGCGAAATTTTTTAATCTTCCTTTTTTCCGGAAAAATTTAATTATACCTACCATACAAGTTCTAGCTTTAATTTGTTTCAGAACCCCAATAATTTTAATCCTAAAACGCCAACGGAATGAATCACTGTTCTTCCAAAAAAAAATACTACAAAACGCCGCAGGCGAAATTTTGTGTAAACTAACTGTAATGCATCAGTTGAGATTATTCTTTTGGTCTAATTTCGTATATAAAAGTTTTCATATTCGGCTTTTCCTTTTAGCTTTCACCAAAAAGCTTCCAACGACTGTATCAAGACAAGTTAAAACACGCGCCGCATGCGAAAATTTTTAAATCTTCTTTTTCCAGAAAAGTTTACCTATAGTATCATGCAATTTCCGGCTTTTAACGTGTTTCAAACCCCTAGAATTCTACCCTAAAACGAAGACTAAATGATACACCTTTCTTCCGAATCGAGTAGACTTACATAATGCACCGCATGCGAAATTGTGTGTAAAACTAGACCTACGTTGCCGGGGCAACGTGAAGTGTTGCGGCAACCTTTGTCCGGCTTCGCCGACTAAAGTGTTGCGAGAGCAACACTTTGGTTTTGTTTCTTCACTGTCGGTTAAATGCTGAAATTGTCAACTTATCGAAGCTTTTAAAACGGTATGTTCTAAAAAGAATAATCATATGATCAAAAGCTGTTCTTTAGCGTTGTAAAACCAACAACAAAACAATATCGGAAGAAGGGACTAAATTGACTTGGCGGTCAGTTGAACTTTATCCTTTTCAATCGTAGATATCGTGACGGAGGAAAACTTGGAACAATATCTTATATAATCTAGTTGGTATTATAAAGCTATCCGTAACGTTTCAGGATTAAAATACCATAGATGACACTATTAATTATTACAAAACTACCTTATTGTTTTAGATTATCGTATCGTTTGTACCCGTTGTGTAAACAGTTAATCCTCGGTTATAGCGATAGACCATCGATACAAATTTTCTTACCGTCATATTTACAGATATCGAATACAATGTGCACCAATTTTCAAAAATTTCTAGCCCCTCGTGAACCGATTCTTACTTACAAGTCCCTCTCCCGTGATTGACATCAAATTCATCGGAGCAAATAATGGATACACCAGCTATTAAAAGTTGCAAACCCCTCATCGCTGAAGATGATTATAGCATAAAAGCCTTTTGGCTTTTTGGGAACAAAATTGTTCTTACCATCTAATACACCTGATACAAATAACAGGTATACCAACTAGCAAATGCTGCAAACTCCTCATTGCCGAAGATGATTATGAGCTAACAGTCGACTGTTGCTTACAGTCGACTGTTGCTTACAAGTCTCTTACATGTCTCACAACTGGTATTGCCTATTTTTGGTTTCAGTGTGTACCTTACTCCTGAAGTTGTCAACCCCTTGAAACTTTCAAACTGGTTTATCTCATGAAGGATTTTTGTTCAAAAAAATGGATGACATATACTTTGATCAGCTCATCAAGGGCATCGAGTGCCCTAACCACAACAAAAGAATATCGGAAAAAGGGACTAAATTGACTTTGCAGTCAGTTGAACTTTATCCTTTTCAATCGTAGACATCGTGACGGATGAAAACTTGGAACAATATCCTATATAATCTAGTTGGTATTATAAAGCTATCCGTAACTTTTCAGGATTAAAATACCATAGATGACACTATTAATTATTACGAAACTACCTTAACTCCTCATTGCCGAAGATGATTATGAGCTAACAGTCGACTGTTGCTTACAGTCGACTGTTGCTTACAAGTCCCTTAAATGTCTCACAACTGGTATCGCCTATTTTTGGTTTCAGTGTGTACCTTACTCCTGAAGTTGTCAACCCCTTGAAACTTTCAAACTGGTTTATCTCATGAAGGATTTTTGTTCAAAAAAATGGATGATATATACTTTGATCAGCTCATCAAGGGCATCGATTGCCCTAACCACAACAAAAGAATATCGGAAAAAGGGACTAAATTGACTTTGCAGTCAGTTGAACTTTATCCTTTTCAACCGTAGACATCGTGACGGATGAAAACTTGGGACAATATCCAATATAATCTAGTTGGTATTATAAAGCTATCCGTAACTTTTCAGGATTAAAATACCATAGATGACACTATTAATTATTACGAAACTACCTTGTTTTACATTATCGTTTGTACCCGTTGCGAAAACAGTAAATCCTAGGATACAGCGAGAGACCATCGATACAAACTTTCTTACCGTCAGTTTTATATAAATTGAATACAATGTGCAACAATTTGCACAAATTTCTAGCCCCTCGTGCACCGATTCTACTGACAAGTCCCTTTCCCGTGATAGACATCAAGTTCACCGGATAAAAATAATGGGTACAAAAGTTGCAAATGGCTAGCAAAAGTTGCAAACCCCTCATCGCTGAAGATTTTTGTAGCATAACAGCCTATTATTACTGACAAGTCCCTTGCATGTCTTACAATTGGGAACCTAATTGTTCTTACCATCAAATGACAGGTACGCCAACTAGCGAAAGCTGCAAACCCCTCATTGCCGAAGATGATTATTAGCTAACACTCGACTGCCGCGTACAATTCCCCTACATGTCTCACAACTGGTATCACCTATTTTTGGTTTCAGTGTGTACCTTACTACTGAAGTTGTCAACCCCTTGAAACTTTCAAACTGGTGAATCTCATGAAGGCATTTGTGTACCAAAAAATGGATGACATATATTTTGATCAGCTCATCAGCGGGTATCGATTGCCGCCGAAAAAAAAAATTCTACCTGTCTTAGTTCAAAAGTTGACTTTCTTGCCGTAGGCCAACTTTCTAACGTCACCACTTAGAAAGGAGCAAAGGATAAGCTCTAGTTTCTTTAGCAATGAGAGAACTTCTAAAGTTTAAGAGGTACATCTGATACCATTTCTCTACCGCAAACCCAAGTGCAAAAAAACGAATGATAAACTCAGCTGAAATCGCGTACACAAATGGAACCAAATTGTTCTTACCATCGAATACACCGGAAACAAATAACAGGTACACCAACTAGCAAAAGCTGCAAGGCCCTTATTACCGAAGATGATTATGAGCTAACAGTCGACTGTTGCTTAAAAGTCCCCTACATGGCTCATAACTGCTATCGCCTATTTTTGGTTTCAATGTACCTTACTACTGAAGTTGTCAACCCCTTTGAAATTTTCAAACTGTTTTATCTCATGAAGGAATTTTTGTACCAAAAAATGGATGACATATACTTTGATCAGCTCATCAGTGGCTATCGATTGCCGTCGAAAAAAAAAATTCTACCTGTCTTAGTTCAAAAGTTGACTTTTTTGCCGTAGGCCAACTTTCTAACGTCACGACTTAGAAAGGAGCAAAGGATAAGCTCTAGTTTCCTTAGCAATTAGATAACTTTTAAAGTTTAAGGGGCACATCTGATACCGTTACTCTACCGCAAACCCAAGTGCAAAAAAAAAAAATTATAAACTCAGCTGGAATCGTCGCAGACATGGACAGAAACAATAGATGGCAGCACTTTCGGACCCGTGGGAAAAAGCCACTTTTTTGTCTCTGTAGATTTTTCTATTTATCACTCAAAGAAGATATGTTGGCTGTGGGGCCGGGTAACTGCCGCATATATTTAACACTTATAGATTTTAGTCCATCTTCAATTTGAAACTGGTGCCTGCCTGCTAGCGTGCTAGAACGGAGCTTTCCACTCGAAAGCAGAAACATGGTTTGATGAAACGAAAGGTTCGCTACACAACTTGAGATGGTCCTCTCCGACATAGGCTATACAACTCCACTTCACTTCGCAAACCGTAGGCTCTGGCTCGATGACAAGCAAAAACCATCCTTATTGGCCCCAGGCAAGAGTTCTACGGAGCTTTCCAAAATGTAATGTCATATTCATCAATCCGGCCTAAGGTCCACACTTTCCGTAAAAACCGCACAGGTTAGACCCTTCCCAGTTACCAGGAATAAAATGAAATCGGAGTCATAGGAAAAAAAAAAAAAAAAAAAAAAACGAGGACAAAACCAAAGTGTTGCTCTCGCAACACAACTAACTGTAATGCATCAGGTTGAGATTGTTCCTTTGATGTAAACTCACATATTTAAATTCACATTTTCGGCTTTTCGTTTCAATTTTCGCTAAAAAGCGAAGCTTCCAACGACTTTACCCAGAACAAGTTGAACTAAGCACCACCAGCTAAAACAATTTAAATCTGTATTTATTCAGAATTCGATTTCTTCTGTCTTTTCCCGACAAGACTGTAAAGAACTTTATTCTTTACGTATGAATAGAAGCCGATGTACCAACGAGACTTGAACTTTCGTCATGCGCTTAATAAAAATTTACAGCATGATTTTTTTCGTTCAAAAAGAACCCGATGTGCCCCCGAGAATACCGACGCCCGACAAAACCGTCGACCATTTGATTTTTGTCGTTGTTTTACTCGACTAGACTGTACAAAACTTGATTTCTTGCGTCTAAAAATAACCCTTTGTGTCGATGCAACTGCAACTTCCCAGGTGCACCCGACAAAGTTCGCAAAATTTAATTTCTTACGTATGTGCCGCCGCCTGACATAAGCATAAAAAATATATTTCTTCTGGATTCCTTATGTATGAAAAGAACCCGATGTGCCGACGAGAATACCGGGGCACGACAAAAGTATGCAGAATTTAATTTCTTCAGTGTTTTACCCGACTAATGTTTGCAGGATCGCATTCCTTAAGTATAAAAATAACCCGATATGTCGACGAGTCGACCGACGCCTGATAAAAGCATACGCCCAATGAAAGTATTTTCTCAAGACCTTTGGGGGAATTCCCTCCTCCCCTCCCCCTAGTGACGCCCCTGGTCCCGGTTAGCTAATTTAGACACTTCCACAGATGCCAGGAATATGGAACTTGGCAGGCGTAACAGGACTTGGCCAAACTTACATGAAAACGATCACTTCTATGGTCCGCGGAGTGGAGGGACAGAGAGTCTGGAGTCTAGTGACAAAAATAACTTTGGTGATCGGATGTGCATGAAGCTTGACAAACTATCAAGAACACGTGTCTCAGATGTTCAATGTCTAGTCTGGACTTCCAGATGTGCTAGGACCATGAAACTTGGCAGGCATATTAGGAACTATTCCAGATTAACTTGAAAATAGTCTATTCCCCGATCCGATGACTATTCCAAATTAACTTGAAAATAGTCCATTCCCTGATCAGATCATCTCGGGGGTGGGAGGATGGAGAGTCAGGAAGTGATATCTATAACATTTGAACGAGCGGTCGGAAGTGCATAAAACTTGACTAGTCTCTTAGATGTTCAATGTCAAGTCCTGACCGGGTCTGATACATGGTGGGAGCTTGAGGTAGTGCACCGGAAATTTCGTGAATTTTTAGAGTCAAGGGATCGGGATGGACTTGGTGGGAAGAAATAAGAAAAACACTAGATACAGTATTGAAAAACATGACCAGATCGTGTCAAAGTAGGTGGAGTGGGAGGGTAGTTGACCAAATTACGTGTGATTACAAGTTAGAGTCTTTCCAGATGGGCCAGGACCATGAAATTTGGCATGCATGTTAGAGACTCTACCAGATAATTTGAAATTATCCTTTTCCCGATAGGATCATTGTGAGGGGAGAGGAGAGATCGAAAGTCCAGAGTCTTTTGACATGTATAGCTTGGGAGCTATCAATCTGTGAGGTCCATTTTGGCATAGAATGACCACAGGATGCTCCTACCATTCATTTTGTCAAACGCGAATCATAACCAGAGTACGACAAAACTTCTTTTCTGAAACAGTTGTTAACGAGTGGAATAACAGTTTCAGGGATTTACCATATCATCCGTGTCTTCTGATGAAAGCAATCTTGGGAGAGAAATCCGATACTGGCAACTGCAAAGCTTATCTGAGAAGCAAGCTAACTGTTCTTAGAAATTACATATGGGTGTTCACCTCTTGTTGGTTAGTTCTTTGCCGGGTTTTTTTTATCGGGACGTTTCGCCACTGGAAAATTCTGTCATAGAGACATTTCGACAGGGGATAGTTCAAATGGGGACCTTTCGGACAAATTAATCGACTCAAGCGATAACATTGATCCTGTAGCCCGCTTTTGGAATCGACGTAAACCGATCTTCCAGAAAAATATTTTTGATGGTCTATAGACAACCTAGCTCCTGAATAACATTACGAATTCCAGCAAAGAATCGGTCTAGGTATAGGCTTGATATACAATGCGAGCCAGGAACAATGAAGTTAGAATTTGACAATAGTATCAAGAATGTCCAGTCACCCACGACAAATACAAGTAACATTTTTGGTGCATAGGATTCTACGGTAAAGAAATTTCTGTTCTTCCCTAAAACAGATTTCTTTTCAGATGACCTTTGACCTCGTACCAATGGAACCTATATTCGAAAAATACTCTGAAACAATAAAAGAGTTAAAAACGTACTACTGCCATTCCAAGTGCGGATACATCGAAGACAACTTCTACCTCCGTCCCCTTTATCACCTCATCTTTCCAAACTATTCAAGACTGATAGCCCTCGATGTTGACCTGGACTTCAGAATTGATCTCAGGGAGCTTTACCTGCAGTTCGACCTACTGGATGGGAAGAAAGCCATAGCGATGGGGTCTGACCAAACCCATTATTACAAAATGGTGTTTGAGCCATTTAGGAGACGTAACCCTTGGACGAAGATTGGTGACCCATACCCGGAAGGATTCCAAGTAAGTTAAACACGGCTTATCTTTTCTTCCACCCCATTAGTTTTTGCCCACAATTATCACGCTCCGGAACTGACACAGAGTCCCAAAAGATTGTCCAAAATCGAACCTAAAAAGGATCCGAGGCCGACACAAGTCAAGCCAACGTAATTTCAGTTTCAGTTTCCCGATCGCTTTTCCGTCAATCGGTCAGTCTGTCGATCGTTCGGTGTTTTTGGTTAGTCTGTTGGCCCGGTGATACAATAATAAGAGTAATTCCAGATTCGCCATTCCCTAGATCCAGCCGTCTTATGTGGAGTAGAGGAATGCAAAATTTTCGTACGGGTGGTCGGATGTGAATGAAAATAGATAACTGGCAAGAGCAAATGTCAAAGATTTTGCGTTTCAAAACACGTTTTCTGGTGAAGGAGATGGAGGAGGTCCGGAATCTCGTGTCAAGCTTAGATTGAATGGATTGGGGCTTAGCTGATCGGGTAGAATAAACATAAGTTTTAAATATAACATTTAAGTAAGTAAGTAATTTATTTATGACCCGCCATTTTGAAAAAACGGAGTAAATGAATAAAATAAACAAAACACATAAACACGCAGAAACAGACACTTAATTTTCAATCTTCGGTTAGGAAGCAGTGGACGACGTCGTGCGCTGGTTAGGCCCTATTGTCCATGATTTTTGAAAGCGATGAGGAAGCATCTAAAAGGGTCACACTTGCATCTTGAATTTTGAATTTCTGCGTCAATGCATGGTTATGACACAATTTCGACAAGTGGAGCAGGTGCTTCGCATATTTAAAATAACATGATCTCATCTTTTTCATCTCCTTCTTTCGCAGAACATGAGTGACGCCAGAACGAAATAGTATAGAAGGAGCGCAGAAGGTGCTGTACAAAGTTCCCAATGCTTTACGATTATAGCGCCCCCCGGTTGGGGACGATGCACCCATAGGCGCTACGGATTGATTTATAAACTTCTTGAACAACCGAAGAGCAAAATTTTGACAAAGATGATTTGAACGTTATGCTGAGCCACCGTAGAGAGTCTGTTGATTTGACGATGAACGATCCAAGAAATATAGAAGCCTTGGATGCATTCGAGCGATTTGACGAACGGTTGGAATACAGGTACTCACATTTTGGCAGGTTAACTTCAAGGCCAGTTTTGAGAAGTTCCGATGACAGCTTACTTACAATTTTTGTGAGTGTGAATCAACTACGGCTTACTAAGAGCAAGTCGTCCACGTAGACTATGTAGCTGAAGGCATAGTCTTTATAGAAGTAAGCAGGATGCAAAGAATCGGGACAAGAAGATATGGCCGATTTGAAGATGTAGGGAGATAAGACTCCACCTTGGCGAACACCAGTTCGGACAGGAATACTCTCTGACAAGCTATCTTGCCATTTGAACCTTACAGAAGAATGACCATAGTGAACTAGACCGGAGACGATTAATGTTGGGGAGTTAGATCGGGGGTCCTGGAATTCCAGTGATTGCAAGATTATTCTTTTTCCAGATCTGTTAGGGCGATGAAACTTGGCAGGCGTATTAGGTAGCCTGTTAAATTTACGTACAAATTCTCCTTTCCTGATTCAACCATTCTAAGTGGATTGGAGGGAGAGAGGAGTGGGTCCAGCAGCTAAATGGAAGAAAGTTGCAAGGGAAGTTCGTGTCACGCTCGAAATTACCGTTCTCAAAGAAAGTCGAGAACTGACAAGAGCACTTATCCTAAAGGTCCAATTTCAGGTCTAGACTGGGCCACGACAAATTTTCATGATCCCGAAGGATTCAAGTATTTAAGTATTCAAGTATTTGTTTACGTACTAAAACTATATAACACTGGACAACTTGGTCTATTGGCCTAGAAGGAAAAGAATCTTGTGTAGGCCTAGCTAAACTACAACTTAAAAATTAGAGGAAATGAAACACAACCGAAAAAGACACATTAAGAGGAAAAAGAACAAAAAAGAAGGAGAAAAAAGAAAAAGAAAAAAAGAAAGATTTATTGACAGAAAGTGAGTAAGTGCGTACGGGTGTTCTTGAAAAAAGGGTTGAAATCTGTTGATTGGTGTAGATGTGTGGGTATACTGTTCCATAGTTTAATGCTTTTGTATATGGCAGAATTTCGGTAGACAGTTGTCAGTCTTAAAGGAAGAATAAATTGATGGAGAGTAGAACGTAGGGAACGATTTTTGTATACAGTACGGCAAGGTACGTAATAATTTTGGAGAGAAGCAGGTAATTTATCAAGTGAAGCAGAGTGGGCCAGGCGAAGAGTCTGAGCGGTGAGTATCTCGCTGAGGGGTTTGATGCCCGTGTCTTTATATAGTTGATCTGTTGGGTACAGTTTAGGAAGGCGAAATGTTGCTTTGATACAACGGTTTTGTGCGGTCATTATTGGCTTTAAGTGAGATTTATACGTATTTCCCCAAGCTTGACAGCAATACATGAGGTATGGTACCGCAAAAGCATTGTGTAACATTAACATGACATCTGGAGCAAGGACCTGATTCGCTCTGTGCAGCATTGAGGACTGCCTGGAGACCATTGACGCCAGATGCGATATCTGCTGGCGAAACGGTAATTTCTCACCGAGTATCACTTCCAAGAACCTTGTGGAATGTAAAAACGGCAGTGCACATCCATCAGTATAAATTGTGAACTCTGGGTCTGAACAGCTAGGACAACTCTTAAAATCAATTATGCCGGATTTTTGTGCGTTGATTTTCATCCCGTTGGTGGAGCACCAGCTGTCAATCCGGTCGATAACTGTTTGGGACTTGGTCGCGAGTTCCGTATACGAATCAGCCACAACAAAAGCGTTGCTGTCATCAGCGTAAAGGACCATTCGAACTTCAGATCCGAATGTACTAACAAGTTCATTTATGTAAAGGATGAACAAAAGCGGAACAAGTACTGAGCCTTGGGGCACACCTGATGCAACACTGGTTAGCGATGATTTATTTCCATTTACTTCAACATATTGGTTTCGGTCACTGAGGTAAGATTTGAACCACGCGTGTGGTACTCCAAAGATACCAAATCGATGCAGTTTCTGAAGAAGTATACCGTGACAAACCAAGTCGAAAGCTTTGCAGAAGTCCAGAAATATCCCCAGAACCTTCTTGACGCATTGAAGGTTCTCCATCACAAATTTGACGGAATTTAAGATAGCGTGGACGATCATTTGCCTCAAGAATTCACGATCATTTGCCTCAAGAATTGCTTACATACCAATTTCTAAAGTGCGCATCTTCAGCACTCGGTGCAAAACTACTTTTGGTCAACCGACACCATTTTTACCTTCCCCGAGGGCTAACGATAGTGTTTTTGCAAGTGCTTTGCTTCCAAACGAATTTCTAGTCTCCCTGAAAATTGCAAGTAAACCACCGCAAAAACTTGATGAGCACAGTTTTTTAGTAGAGTGTTCAATGATGAACTGTCAACTCTTGCGGCCGAGGTAGCCGGTTTTCAGTTTTTGGGGAGCTCAGAAATAGTGAACCATGTTAGATCTCAAACTGAAACTTGACACGCTTGTTGGCGATGGGGTCTATTTGTGACTTTTTGGGTCCGGTGACCACAACCTCCCATTCACGGGCATTCGGGCCAAAATTGACCAGTGACCAATGCTCATAACTTGACCAGGATAATGAAGTTCCTTGTATGTGTAGACCCCATTTTTGGGAAAAAAGTATTGATGTTGCACCTCCCCAATTAACTCTGCCGTTGACTAGCCCTAGTGTGCCCACGGATAAAGTTCGTGACAAGTATTAAGGAAATAAATGAGTTATTATGTTATTATATTATTATATTACCAAGTTGAAATTACGTAGACTTTTTGGCATTGAGGTCTCTCATTGCCTCTTGGAGGTCAACCCCCGGACCCCCAATTGGTCCAGTGGTAATTAGGCCCAAATCGCCAAGTTTTTCGTGTTTATAACTTGAAAAAGTGTTTGTAACTTCCATCCCGATCCGTCAACTATAAACTAGTCACACGATTTCCGGTTCCCCCTCTCCAGCCCAAGGTCACCGGATCCATTCCGGACTTGGAAGTATGACATTTGAGACACGAGGTCTTTCCAAATATCAAGTTGCATTAACATCCGATTCCCGGTTCATAAGTTATAATTACGTCAGTATTCCGGACTCTGCCTCCCTCCACTCCCCCACGGTGGTCGGATGGGGGAAATGACTATTTCCAAATTATTTGTAAGCATCTTAACTCGGGATTACCGGAATTCCTGAACCCGCCCTCCAACTCCCTCCACAGTGCTCGGATCCGGTCCTTTTTGTCAACTCTGTATCTAGGGCTTATGCTTGTTCTTCCCACTAGGTTTCATCCCGATCCGGCCACTCTAAACATGTCACCCGACTACCGGTTCCCTCCTCCAACTCCCCCAAAAGAATCCAGATCCACTTCGGACTTAAAGTGTGAGATCTGAGTCACACGATTTCCGGCTCCCCCTCTCCAGCCCAAGGTAAGGATCCATTCCGGACTTCAGGAATGGACGGATTCCGGAAGTGACTGTTTATAAGTTAGTTTAGTCGGATCCCTAATACGCCTGCCAAGTTTCATTGTCCTACGACATGTGTAAGTATCTTTGGTCGGGATCACCGGAATTCCGGAACCCTCCGTCCAACTCCCCCCGCAGTGCTCGGATCCGATCCGGTCTTGTCAGTTATGTATCTGGGGCTTGTGCTTGTTCTTCCCACCAAGTTTCATCCCGATCCATCAGGTCACGTTTCAAGTTATCAAGTTTCATTAAGATCCAATTCCTCGTTCAAAAGTAAAAAATACATCAATATTCCGGAATCCCCTCCCTCGACTCCCCCCATGGTTGTCGAATTGGGGAAGCGACTATTTCCAAGTTAGTTTGGTAGGGTTCCTAATAGGCCTGCTAAGTTGCATCGTCCTAGCACTTCTGGAAGTACTTTAACTCGAGAAGAGTGCCCTGACAGACCGACAGGCCGAAAAGTGATCGGTATATGGCACTTGAGCGGAGCTGCAATTGTCATAAAATGTCAGACGGAATGTTTGTGTTAACAAACTTCATACCAGCTAACAGCCAATTATTCGTGTCTATCCAAGCACAAACTTCGAGAGAAATTCAGTTAAATTTGATTTTATTATTAATTTAATAGTAATTTATATTATTGATTTACTAATCAGAGTGTGTGAAAGGAAAGCAGGGGACAGTTAACAGATCTTATTGCCAAATGTTCAAAACAAGAGCGAAGCATAATAAACAGGATATGAATTGAGCGATTTTGGCATGTAGTTTGCACTACAAAATTGCCTGGAATTGGTTCTAGTCTTTTTGTCGGTGACCGTCCAAACAGCCTAACAAGGTGATTTTTAAATTCGCGTAATTCTATTATACCTCTGCCGGACTTGGACGGCCCAGAGCCGATAGTCTGAACGGAAATTTCTTTCTTATTTTACAGGATAAGGGAATATCCCCCCCCCCCCCCCCCCCCCGGAATAGCTATTTTGGAAGTTTATGGAAGAAGGACAAACCAAAATCATCTCTTGTCTACAATATGTATCCATCAAAACAAGCACCGTAAATGAGCACTGCGGTTCACAATTTTGTCCTTGTGCGCTTGTCTGCATAGGCCATCACCAAGAGCAAGGTATATTATTCCAGCTACTTGGTCCTCCCAAACTGGACTTAAGAGACGATGCAGTTCATAGAATGTGAAATAGCTGGGGAAGCGCAGCACTTGACTTTTTGAAAGAAACAATTCTCATGCATTTTTTTTTTTTAGGGTTTGAATACTGGAGTTATCCTGTTTGATTTGCAGAAGCTTAGAGAAAGCGAAGAGTACCGATATTATCTATCGACGAAAGGAGCAATGTTTCTGCGGGAAAAATATAGCATAGACGTCACTCTCGGAGACCAGGACTTCTTTACTCTGCTCGGGGCAGACTTTCCTGGTATATTTTACTTCTTGGACTGCTCATGGAACAGACAACTTGCTACTGTCTTTAAGAACCATCCAGATTTTCCAAAGTACCATAAGTGTGAGCTGACGATAAGGATTTACCATGGCAATGGAGGTGGTATTATCCCAATGAACCAAGAATGATGTTCTTCATTAAGAGCTGTCTCAAGAAACGGTCAAATGTGGAAATGTGTATTGTAAAATGTGTGGATAAAACAACCAAGCTCATCCTCTTCACCTCCCAAACTTGTTTGTACGTAGCATGATTTAAGAGGCCAATCTTCTGAAAAGAATTTTACAAAACCAAACTGCTCAAGAATCCACTGGACTGCATACATGTCACTGTAAGGAACCTCTTCTTTTGGATCAAACGAGTGAATTTCTATCGCAATCTGTTTTATCTTCTCCAGCAAACCTAGCTTGGCAATGTGTGCGATTACTCGATGTTCGGCATGCTCAACATCGATCTTTAAGATATCAATGATTTTGTCTTCGTGTTTCAGCATATGCACTATAGTGTTGAGGCTAAACATTGCCCAGTTTCTTTCATTGTAGTAATCCATGTCGCTGATTCCTGAAAAGAAGACGTATTTCTTGGAACTGGAAATTACTGGAAATAAGCGATGCATGGTCACTTTAGTACAATTTGTTTGGATAAAATATTGTAAACATAAGATATGGGATGTAGGTTGGCGGCGAGTAGAAATTGTTTCTTCTTTTCATCAGCTCCGTACTTATTTTAGTGTTTTCCTTAGAATCCAAACAGATTTTTGTTCTCAGGTCTATATTTCTGTTTTTTACATTTTTATTTGAGTAATAAAATATTGATTGAATAATAAAATATCACGAGCTTCCAAAAGAGCAAGACTACCATCAGAAGAGCTGCAAAAATCGTTAATGTATATTTCGGGATAGCAAGGAACCAAGTATTGATCCCTGAGGAACATCGATCTTTTCTGACAGTGGAATAGCCAATGATAAAAATTGTTAGTTCGCTTCCCCACGTAGATGCACAGTTTCAACAGACAACACTCAACAGATAAAACTTTGGGTGTAGTCTGCTGTCGTGACAAACTGTATGAAATTTTATGCACAATAAGCATTTCCAGAAAGAGCAAAAAAACACCAAAAAAGTACCTGCTGAATTTTTCTTTATCATAAGGCTCTTCCTGGCAACGCTTGTTATGAAAAATATTTCTTTACAACGTTTATCGCGAAATCATATTACATCCTAAGTGTTGTCTATTGAGTGTTGAAACCGACCCGATGAAAAATTTGTAGCCTGCGTAGTAGTAGGGTAGTAGTACAAAAACGTTGCCTGTAATAATAGCACAGAATACTATCATTTAATGTGCTTCAGACTGGTCCAGTGTTATGTAGTAGTATCCAGTAGCATCCTATCTTGCCATAGTAGCATCCCGTCTTGCTAATAGTAGCATATAGTAGTATGCAGTTACACGGTGGCCTTGAAGTAGAAGCATGTAGTAGTATCGTTAGTACTGCATGCTACTTTTTCGTACTACTTCATAGTACTATTTTGAGATAAGTTTTTCATCGGGGCGCATCCTTTGGTTATCTGCTAAGAAACTTCTGACCTTGTGGTGACTACAATGTCAATAGGACTTGACAAGGTCTAGAGCTGGACTTCTAACTCCGCAATTGTCTAGCTTATGCAGGAGTATTTCATAACATATAGTATCAAAAGTTTTTTCTATATTCTGGAAGGACGCTGCAGGAAAAAGCCTTCTATCCAGACATCCGTGAGCATGCTGCAGCAAAGCAAGAACTGGACTCTGGCAGGGACCCATACATTTCCTGTAATGACTCGCCATTCAGGGTGCTTGTCATTCCCTATGCTTCTATGTTGCTATGTTGCTCGAGCCTCACCTAGTTTCCAAAAATTCCGCTTGGATCGAATCAGTGTTCTTGGCCAGATAGACAAAATTGCCAGCATGCCACCAGGTACCTGGTGGTAAGAGTATCCAGGATACTCTTTCACTACAGAGAAATAATCTTAGTTCAGCACAACAGCTGCGAAAAATTTTGTCTATCTGGATAGTCGGGTATTTTTATCCCCGTGGGGATTTCTTGAACAATCTGATGCTCGGTCAAGAGTGCATCAAAAATCTCTTATTGACAAGCCCCTTGAATGGCGAGTCATTACAGGAAATGTATGGGTCCCTGATTCTGGGTAGAATCTTCTTTTATAAAACCAAACTGAGCCTTGCTGAAAGATTGCTGCGAATCCAAAAACTTGTATACCCTGTTACGCTGACAACTTTCTGTTACCTTCGTAAATCCAGATAATATAGATTCTGGCCTGAAACTAGTCGGCCTCGCAGGATCTCCTCCTTTATGCAATGGAATATCTTTGCTTTTAAAAAGAAGTTATAGGAATATTCCTGAACTAAATGAAACGTTAATTATATGCACCCTAACTTTACTACTGCTATCATGATCGATCTAGGTATATTAGTCGAACATCCTTTAAGACATGGTGAATTACCATTCTTCATCAGTTAACATATATTCACCAGTTCACCCTCCGTTCCTGGACTGAACCTGGATAGATTTATCTGATGGACTTGAACACTTTTAAAATCCAGTAGAACCATCAGAAGTTCCATTTTTCCGCTTTTCCAACCCAATCTCTTCTACTGAAGCAAAATCTGTATTAAGGTAACCAACGATATTAACTTCAGCTTGTAGTTTAGCCTATTCCGTAGTTCTGCAGGATTTTTCAGAGACGGGCCTCGACGTAGACAAGATTTGATAGTGGAACGGCGTTATTTCTGCAAGACAATACAAACCTCAGTCCATTCCTGATAACAAAACCGAAATTAATCAGAATGCAACAAAAACTCCTATTATTGCCCCAGCTTTGGGGCAATAAACTGCAAACGCGTCAAAACGAGATCTCAGCATTATTTTGTCCCTAAAGTATTTTCCAAAAAGTAACTGCCCCAGATATGATAATATGATACCCTAATAACAATACCGACATTAATCAGAACGCAAAAACAAAACCTTTCCTGTCATTGCCCCAATCGAGCACCAGAACAGCCGCCGCGTCAAAAATTAAATATCAGCACTTTTCTCCCTACAGTATTTCCCAAAAAGGAAAGTATTGTAGAAGCCTCATTTATTTATTGCAGCTTCTTTTCATCCATTCCCGAACGTTGTCCCTGACGTTCGACTGCCTGTCGAGGACCCTTACCAAGAATGGCCGAAATATCGCTGCCACTGCATCGTAGCTGATGTATCCGTTTTATCCATTTATTTGAATACAATCAGCCATTACCATCTACGTCTGCCGACAGTGCCGACTGCTAATTTTCTGCGATGCGGGCCTCAAGTTCTAGGTTAGAACCAATTACCTGAGTCATACATTTTAGCTATTTATGCCTACTTATACCTGGCGCTGTCTACCGATTGCGAGAGAACTTGTTTCGAACACCACCGACGAAGAGATTGAGGCTTGGCCAGGAAGTGCCATGTTATGCGTAACAGCTCACATGCTGTCGGGATCCATGTAGCAATCACGTAACCTTCGTCTGACCATCAAACAAAACAGCTACCAAAACAGCTTGACCATAGTTTCTGATACGATGAAGACTGTGGGACGACTCAGACGGCTTTCGCAAAGTTCGTAAAGTTTTTCGCAAAGTATGCTCCGTGAAGTTTGTCGCAGCTCAGACGGGAATTCACCTAGATAACATTACCAGAATTGTGTGCGGCAATTTGTTCTAGAAAGAAAAAAAATTTATAATTGTTATAGAGATAATTGTTATCATATATGAACCGTAGGTAGGCATTTATTAACACTAAAAGCCATAATGGGCCATGGTTAATATCCAGATACAGGAAAGGAACCTCCAACAAAAATAAGATAATTAAATAAATCAGTTCAAAACAATTTAATCCAATAAGCAATACTTTTTTTCCAACTCACCTGACAGAAACCAACTAGAACAACAACATTCTAAAAAAGACAAAAAATATTATAATTAATTATCCTTGCAAAATAACTAGTTATTCGACCTTATTGTTATTATCATCATAGGAACCTCTAAGAATCATCATCTCATCATTTTCGTTCTCTTATTCCCCATTTTCAAATACATTTTCATATCGTATTTCCGATCTCTTCTCCTATTGGTCAACCTCCCGAACTTTACGAAAAAGGTTAACGAAAGTCGAACTTCTTTCATGCTTCCGTAAAGTACTTTACGCGGGTTAGCGGAGCAACTTCACGAACTTTGCGAACGACTTTACACAATTTATGAACGCCGTCTGTCAGCGCTCCAAGTGGACTAGTTTCTGTTAGTCACCTATTTGCCTCATAACCCGCACTTGTGTAGACATAGTAAAAGTTGAATCCATAGGGTAGTGGGTCACTTTCACTTTCTGATGCTGAGACATATGCAAAATCTCCATTACTTGACACGCAGATGACAGATTTTCCAATCACGAACCTGTGGATCTATTTACCATATCTGAACCAAATGCTGATGGTGAGGCATAGAGGGATTAATATAAACTAGTCCACTTGGAAGCGATGTACAGGAATATGGCCAATTTGCAGTCCCGGCCGAAGTGACAACATCCGAAGCCGAAGTGAACCAGAACAAGGCTTGAATATGGGAAATGCTAGTCGCCTTCTTCAGAAAGGCATCGTATTAGATAGTTAAGAAAGAAAACACCGGGTTTTGTTGATATGATTTGGGATCACTTACCTATGTTGAGATAGGTTATTTTCTTTGATCTTTTGTGTGAACGCTCGTTCATGGAAGGATCGAACGAGAATATTTCGCAACCAAATGACTTTTCAATTGCGTCGTCAAAGCTCCATTCGTTGTTTATGCCGAAAGAATAAACTAGGCAATCATTTTCTCTCGGTCGAATCCCTGGATCCATGCAAAGGGTGTAGTTGCCTGCCACGGACATTGTCAGGTTGTCGGCAGTCATAGGGTAGGGAACGCCACCTAGTATTCTCGTTTCCCTGCATGCATCTAAAAAAAAATTGTATTGCAGGCACGCGTAAAGATTAAGTAAGTAAGTAAGTAACCTATGAATGAATGAATGAATGAAATTTATTTCCCATTTTTAAGACACAAGTCACAAATGGAGTACAACATATAACACGTAAATTTTGATACTCTTATTTACACATGGGGCAACATAGCCTTATACAAAGTATGGCTAGCGTCAGAGAACGAAAGTAGTTATATAAAGGGGGTTCTGGCTCACCCTCCCCCCAATTTCAAAACCCCATTTTAACATCAATTTCTTAAATTTTAACATCCTTTTTACCAAATTATCCCCCTTTTTAAGAACATTTTTATTTTCTTACTTCCAAAATAAAGGATACAAGAAATGAGAAATATTACCCTTTACTACATATAAAATACTACAATGTACACTACTTCTTTTTTTTTTTTTACATTTTTCATTTTTTATTCAAATATTACTGAGTAAACAGTTCTAAATCCACATATGTTTCTTTGTTCTTGTTTTCGCGTACAATAGGCTGCAAAACCAGATTTTTCTTTAAAAGTAATTCGTTAGCAATGGCTATTTCTGAGTTATAAACAAATCACAGGGTTTGTCATTATGATTAATAACTACAACCAACTTATCACCATATTTTGTCTTAGCAGTTCTCATTTTAACAATAGTATATTTCAATCCTAGAACTAGTTCTTCTTTCCTGATTGTCTCATTGTATTTATTCATTCTGATTGTATTCAAGACTTCCTTTGTGGACTCCATTTATTAGGGGATGATTTTATTAAATAAAAATCCAAAGCTCCTAATTATCGACCGCTCGTAACATCTGTGGTGTGAGAGATGCGTCACACTAAATATTCTCGAATATTCTCGAATATTTAGATGCGTCACCTCCAGCAGATAACAAGACTCGGCGGAGAAGATTCGCGAATATATATAGTGTCGCGCATCTGGTTAAGGAGACATTTGTAAACAAGTTGAGATTAAGAAGGTGTTGAAGAAAGAAAAAATTTCCAATGTAAGTATTTTTAGTTTTCTAGCGATAAAAACAAGGATATCCAGGTAGATATCTAGCAAGATAGGAATAGCTGCATCTGAAACAAAAAATTACGCAAATATCAAATATACCACACGAGTTATCAGATGACGAAGCGCATCACAGGAGATGACGTAGGAACCAGATGGCCTTGGCAGATTCTTCAAAGAATTTTTAATGGGTTAGATAATGTTGCGAAGCGCGTCACACGAGATGAAGTAGGAATCAAATGGCCTTCAAAAATTCTGTAAAGGAATTTTCTGGGTCAGATAATGTTGCGAAGCGCGTCACACGAGATGAAGTAGGAATCAAATGGCCTTCAAAAATTCTGTAAAGGAATCATCAAGGTCGTTAAAAGATTTTTATTTTCAGATGAACAGCGAAGGTATTCAGAAGAAAACAGCAACCATTCCGAAAAAGTATATGAATGGGTTGTTCAAACTGGAGAAATCGGAGCAAGAAACATTCCTTTCGCTGTGGAGTAAGGTAGTCACAGCCTCAGATGAAGTCGAAGGTGAAGACCGTACGACAGCGTGTTCCTCTGTTGACAAGAAAAAAGAGAAGAGCGTGCAGTTTTTAGCCGATATTAAAGCGAATTTGCATGCTTCGCGAAGGTTTGGAAACTTCAAAGTGGACGTAAGCATCAAGAAGGTGCTGAGCAGCAAAATATGTGGAGTCAGTTTGGAACAAGCAGAACGTTTAATTATTGATTTAAATAAAGTGGAGGTGTATTTGGATTATTTATCAGTGTTACTAAAAGCGAAAAAAGGTGAAGTGTATGCGTACATGCAAAAACTGTTCAATGACAACCCTGAGAATCTATACAAGTGTTTTCTTGAAGAACGATTTAAGAACTATGGAGAAAGCAAATCAACAATAAGAAGATATCTTCAGTTGTATGGATTAGTCCGCGAATATCCTGGAATAGCTTTCTGTGGGAAAGGGTACTATTGCATCATCGAAAATGAAAAAGCTATTCGCAAAGCGATCCAAGAGGATGAGATATTGTCTTCATTACTCAAGGAGCATCTTGCGCAAGTTTTCTTATCCGATGAAGTGTTGATTGATTTTGATAATCTGAGTCTATAAATGTTGAATTAAGTTTTCTCAATAAATTGGTGTTTCATTGATTGAGTTATAAGCTAGATTTTGTTGCTAGGTGGTGGTTATGTGTGAAGAGTCACACTGGTGGAACATTCTTCTGAACTATTGATGTATTCTTGCAATATTTATAACCATTCAGACGGACTTGTTTCATGTATTTTTCGCGAGGAAAAAATCGAAAGGTTTTACGCATCTCTGTTTCTCTCTGAATTACCTCCTCAATTGTTAATTGTCCGCATTTTAGCATTGAGAACAACTCAGTATAAAAATTGTAATTTGTCCTAAATTCTGCTTTTCTATCAGCAATGCTTAACTGCTTTTCAATTATTTCGATGATAACAGCACCCAAACTTAAAGAAGCTAAAGGTAGCACTAGAAACGCAGACATTCCTGCTGCCGAAAAGAGGAATTTGGATACAAGTAAGCTATTACTTATACGATTGTAGTACTTGTAACTGCGGCGGTAAACATACATTTTCTTTTCTAATTCTTCCATTTATTATGTAATAAAATTGTTTCAGAAATTATTTGATTGAATGAAAGGTTCGCGATTCGGAACACATCTGCTATCTACGGAACTCTACTGAAACTTTCTTGACTGATCGGAGAGAATATAGACAGCGCTTGCTCTGTGAAACGCATACTGAAACCAGTGCTTTTCTTTACGGCTGACAAAACTCAGACGGGAGAAATTTATTAATAAAAATGTTCCCCTATTAAATGATGAATACTGCAGAGGTTATTCAGCTTTGTAAAAAGGTTATATCAAACAACAAAGCGGTTATACAAAGATTATCGCTATACACATATAATGAACTGCGGACTTATGCGAAAATTAATAAAATCAAAACAAATGGAGCTAAGAAACATGAAATAACAAATAATATAATAAACCATCTTAATAAGTATATTTTGATAGCTGAAGATAAAATTAAAATTGAACGCAGAAACGAAAGAACTCATAATAAGAACAGACCATCCGACTACAAACCAGAACCGAGATTACGAACCATTCTGGAAGATGAGATAAGAGAAAATAATATCACCATTACAAAACTAAAACAAGAATACAATGATAACAAAGAAAAAGAGACAAGCGAATTAAAAAGATTTCTGAAAAACAAGAACCTATCAACTCGCGGAAACCGAGAAGAAGTACTAAAAAGAGTTGGAGAATACTATAATAATATTATTACCAAACATAAAGATTCCGTACAGAAAAATAGAGATATCATAAGAGATCAAACAGAAAGACGTGATAACAGTAGACAGAAACCAATTGGTTTATCAACTCTCTTCATAAATAAGAAAAAAATCAAAGAAGAAAAATTAATTCCTGATCATTTATTTAGAACTGAAGAAGAACAACAACCTACTATCTCTAGGGAAAGTGAGAATATATTCACTATAAACGTATCAGTTGAAAGCAATGGAAGAGATGAACATACTCTTATTGCTTTTACTTTCGCCGATTTACAGCGGCGGATGAATGAACTTTATCAATATAGAGTTCAGTTCGTAACTCGTGTTATTTTCCATCGACAGGAGAATGATGAAGAAGTAGTAGTGTATTACAACAGTACTTCTTGGATTTTAAATAAAAATAGCAGTCTTACTCATAATCATTTGAATGATAATAACAAGAGACTTAGTTCTTTAAGTAATACCCCTAGATCTGGGCTACAATTTAGTCGGTATGAAGGAATTGATTATCGGATGACACGAATAGAATCTTACATGGGAGGAACGTTTAAAATACTACCAGATTTCGTAAAAAATAAAAAAGCGTGCATAAATATAAAAAATTTAGATCAAAAATGCTTTCTTTGGTCCATCTTAGCACATTTATACCCAACCAAGGACAACGCTGAGAGAATTTCGAAATATAAACAATATGAGAACGAATTTGATTTCGAAGGGGTTACCAACTTCCCAATGGATACTAAAGATATACACAAATTTGAAAATAGATACAACATTAAGATTTGTTTATTTCAAATTGAAAAAGAGAAAATTATCAGAAGTCATATACTAAAAAGTACAATTAATGGGAAAACTGCAAAACATATCGTTCATTTATTGTATTTCGATAATCATTATGTACTGGTAAAGGATCTGAGCAGATTAGTTGGTCCTCAAATATCTAAAAAGAAAACAAAGACATACCTCTGCATTTATTGCGGAAGGCATTTTAAGAAGGAAGAATGCTTTGAAAAACATGAAAGTAAAAATAATTGCGAAGATCCTGATATAATAATGCCTCCTGAAGGTTCAAGTATACAATATAAAAATATTACAAAACAAATGAAAGTACCTTATTGCATAATAGCAGACTTTGAGTCTTATAACGAAGAATACAATCAGGTAAACGGGAAGAAAACAATAAAAGTGGCCAAACAGAAGCCATTTGCTTACGGATTTCAGGTATGCTGTTCCTTTGATACAAACCAGAACAAATACTACGATTATTTCGGTGAAGACGCTGCAAAACATTTTGTTAAAACCATTACAAAAGTATCCACAGAAATTGCAAACAAATATGAAAGCAGACAAAGAAACCACACTTATACCAATGCAGAAATTGTGAATAAATGGAATAAACTAACTAATAAGACTTGTCACATCTGTACAACTGAAATTACTGAAAATCCTCACTTTGATCACGACCACATAACAGGAGAAGATAGGGGATTTGCTCATGCTGAATGTAATATGAAATACAGGATTCCTAGACATATCCCGGTAGTAATGCATAATTTATCTAAATATGATTCCCATCTGTTTGTTAGAGAATTGATACCTGATAACGGAATTTTTGAAAGTGCAGAAAGTTTCATCTCATTCTCGAAATCAATAAGTATAAGAAAGACGGATACGGAAATAAAATATGAGATCCGGTTTATAGATTCGATTAGATTTATGGCTTCATCTTTAGACAAACTATCAGCAAATTTAGCGAAATGTGATTGCAAAGTACCCTGTAATCATCTAAGAGAGAATTTCAAGTACACATCGAATAGTTTCAATAACGATGAAGAATTCAAAGAAATAATTAAAAAAGGGGTATATCCGTATGAATTCGTAGACAGTTTCGATAAAATGAATTGTACAAACTTACCATCCATAGAAATCTTTTATTCTAGGTTGACAGGGAAAGGTATTGACAAAAGTTATTATAAAAGAGCGGTATCTATATGGAAACAATTTAACTGTGAAACATTACTTGATTATACCAAGTTGTACCTAAAAAGTGATGTGTTAATTCTATCAGATGTTGTGGAGAATTTCAGGAACGTTTGTATACGGAATTATGATTTGGATCCACTTCATTACTTCTCAGCTCCTGGATTGACATGGGATTCTTTCTTAAAGCATTCAAAAGTAGACTTGCCGTTATTCTCAAAGGAAGACATGTATACCTTTATAGAAAAAGGAATAAGAGGTGGTGTATCCCAATGTATAAAAAGATACGCAAAAGCAAATAATAAATATACAAGTGATTATAATAAGCATAAACCACCTAATTATTTAATGTATTTAGACGCTAATAATTTTTATGGGTGGGCGATGTCGCAGAATTTACCAGCGAGTGATTTCCAATTCATTTCCATACCGGATGATTTGAAAGAAAGGAATGAATACGAATCAATCGAGTATTACAACCATCTAAAAACTCATATCAATTCGATAATGAAATTACAGATTGTAGGTGCTATATATGAGGTAGATTTAGAATATCCAAAAGAACTACACGAATTACACAAGGATTTACCATTAGCACCGGAACACTTTAACGGTAAGCTATGTACCACAGTATTAGATAAAACCAACTATGTAGTTCACCACAGGAATCTAGAATTTTATTTACAAAAAGGCTTGATATTAAAAAGAGTACACAGAATACTAGGATTCACTGAAAGTGCTTACTTAAAAGGATATATAGACCACAACACAGCACTTAGAACTAAAGTTACAAATGATTTTGAGAAGGACTTCTTTAAGCTTATGAATAATGCTTGCTTTGGAAAAACTATGGAAAACGTAAGGAAGCGAGCGGATATGGAAATAATAACGGATGATACAACAAGAGAAAAAATAATAAAGAAACCCAACTTTAAATCTGAAATAATATTCAGTGAAAACTTTTCAGTAGCAAGAATGTCAAAGGAAAAGATAAAATTAGACAAACCAATGTATATAGGCTTTGCTGTATTGGAACTATCCAAGTTATTGATGTATGAATTCCATTATGATTATATGAAGCCTAAATATGGAGATAAAATTGATTTGTGTTATATGGACACTGATTCTTTCATATATGATATTAGAACTGAAGATTTTTATCAAGATATCAAACAGGATTTGAATGAGAGGTTCGATACATCTGATTATGCGAAAGATAATCCATATAGGTTTCCTAATGTAAATAAGAAAGTGATAGGAATGATGAAAGATGAATTAGGTGGACAGGTTATGACAGAGTTTGTTGGATTACGATCAAAAGTATATGCTTATTTAAAGGACAACCAAGACCCTTCAAAAGCTAGCAAAAAACTGAAAGGAATAAAAACCAATATAGTTAAAGATAAAATTACGATTCAAAACTATAAGGATGTACTGTTTGGTAAAACGGAAAACCTTTCTATAACCCAGTATAACTTAAGATCATACAAGCACAATATGTTTCTAGAAGAGCAGAATAAAAAAGCGTTGGATCCTAAGGATGATAAAAGGATAGTATCAAGCGATAAATTTACAACTTTGCCTTTAGGTTATAAACATTAAATTCAAGTACCTACTTAAAAAAAATCAAGTACCTACTTCAAAACTTCAAGTACCTACTTAAAAAATTCAAGTACCTACTTAAAAAATTCAAGTACCTACTTAAAAAATCAAGTACCTACTTAAAAAATTCAAGTACCTACTTAAAAAAATCAAGTACCTACTTAAAGAATTCAAGTACCTACTTCAAAACTTCAGGTATATACTTAAAATACTCAAGTAAATCTTATAATGAAAAATTCTTCCTAAATAAATGAATGAAAAGGCTCCAATCAAAGTCTATGACTTTAGTGAAAAGAAAACTTATCAGAATAAGCACGACCTTGCACCTCAGTGGCCATTTAGACTCTTAATTTGTGGTAGTTCTGGAACAGGGAAAACTAACCTTCTTTTGAATTTAATTTATGAATATCTTTGTTTCAACAGAATATACTTGTATGCAAAAGATCTTGAAGAAGATAAATATCAAGACCTTATAACCAATTTAACCACTTTGGAGTCACAATGCAAATCGAAAGTCTTAACAGTAAGTAACAATCTTGATGATATTGTCGATGTTGACGACTTAGACCCTGAATACCAAAACTTGATTATCTTTGACGATTTTGTCACTGAAAAAGACCAGAAGAAAATAGAAGACTTATTCATAAGAGGAAGAAAGAAAAATGCTTCAATTATTTACTTGTCACAGAGCTATCATAAAACGCCAAAGGTGGTAAGGCTCCAGTGCAATTATTTTGCATTCTTTCAGTGTTCTCATCCAAAAGAAGTAAAATTAATAAGACAAAGCCATGTCTCCAGTATAGACAATGAAAAATTTCTCAAACAATTCGAGGCTGCAACCAAGGGCTACGGTTTTTTCTTCATAGATTTAAAAATAAAAGATAAAACCCTTAAGTACAGGAAAAACTTTGAAAAATTTACCGGATAATTTATTTCTATAATAAATGAATAAATTTGGTAGTGTTGGAAAAAAGGTTAGTAACGAATCGAATGAAAAGAGAGTTACTGATGACAACGGTAATATTAACCTACAAGGTAAGAGAATTATTATGTTAGGGGATTCGAAAGCTGACCAGGACGCTATTAGTTTCAGATCTATGACTATTATTTTGAATCAATTTAAAGAAGAAATTACCGCACAACAAGTGGGGGCAAATCAGTATTTTAGCGAAGATATCAACAGATTAACTGCGGTACATGATTCTCCTGATAATTTATTGGTAAGGATTAAAGATAAAGGGTTATTTGTAAAAGAAATAGTTCGAGTTAATGATAAAGAGATTAACGCTGAAAACAAGTTGATAACAAATGTTCAAAACCCTAGAAACAAAAATGATGCTGTTAATTTAGCAACGTTAACTATGAATCTTTTAGATTATGACAAAAAGCTTCTTGGGCAACACACCCATAACGGTATAATTGAAGGAAAGATTGCTGGTCAAAAAACTCGTATCGATAATATTGAAAGAGCAGTAGTAAATATTTTAAAAAGGCTTCTAGAGCTAGAGCTAAAACCTGTTGACAAACCATTCGTTACCAGAATAGAAAAAATGATGGCTGGTAAATAAATTTTATAAGATAAATTAATTCCCTAATAAATGGTTGAAACAATGGAGTATACAGTTTATTTGTCAAAGCTTCAGAAAGGAAAGCTGAAGAAATGCTTTTGTGCTAAACAAAAATGTCAGATACGTGTTAGTCATAGTAGACAAAATGAACGAGAACCAGTTAAGTTACTTTTAAGTAAACGACAAATTGATAAAATTGAAACATGTAAAATGAATAATAAGGGCTGTGATATTGATGTATCATACAAACAGATGAAAGAAGCGATTCAAAAGGGTGGATTACTTCCATTTTTAATACCGCTAGCAATTACCCTTGGTAAGGCAGCTTTAACAAGTGGTGCTGCTGCTTTGGGTACATTCGCTGGTAAGAAAATTATGGATAAAATGACCAACACAGGTGGAGCGCTAAAACTTCCTGGAACACAAAAAGTTGTGGGTAATGGGTTACTTCGGAAGAAAACCGATGATGTCAACATAGGTGGAGCGCTTAAACTTCCTGTAACACAAAAAGTTGTCGGTCATGGGGTACGTGGAAGGCCTAGGAAGGAAAAAAACGATGATGTCAACATAAGTGAAGCGCTTACACTCCCTGGAACACAAAAAGTTGTGGGTAATGGGGTACGTGGAAGGCCTAGGAAGTCAAAAAACGGGGACATCAAAAAAGAAGCAAAAGTAAAGTAGGACCTCTAACCAATTTTGATATTATGGATGCATTAGGGAGTATACCACAGTTTAGAGGTGTGTTCTCTTTAGATACGCTACCCAAACATATAAACGATTCGGAATGTGGTGTAATCAACTATGACAAACGTGGAATGCCTGGAACACATTGGGTTGCCTATTGTAATCTACCTGAATCCCCCTATGTCGAATTTTTCGATTCTTTCGGTATTCCTCCAGGAAAAGAAATAGTTAAATATCTAAAAACTTCAAAGAAAAAAATAGCTTATGAAAATCTTGCTGTTCAAAATATAGATGAATTAAACTGTGGACTTCACTGTATTTCCTACATTAAGCGCAAAATGAAGTTGGTAGCTTTTCGTTTATAAAAATTGTTTTCTAATAAATGGAGATTTATTGTATGAAATGTAAAAAGAGCACTGACACTGAATCAATGTTTAAGGCAGTGTCACAAAAAAATAATGTTCCAATGCTAAAAGGGAATTGTGTTATTTGCGGATCGAGGAAAAATCGCTTTTTAAAAAAAACCTCAACGCAGAAACAGATATTTTAAAGACGTATTATTCTAATTATTCAGGTGTGGATGATATTTACAGAAAATTAAAAGAAAATGGAGTGAACGTTTCTAAAGATAAAATAAAAAATGTGTTGCAAAATGAGAATGTGTATACGTTACACAAACCTTCCTATCACAATTTTGAAAGGAGACGAGTCTATGTTCACTATGTTGATGAGCAATGGCAAGCTGATTTAGTTGACCTCCAGAAATATAAAAAAGCGAATGATAAAGCAAATTACATCTTGACTGTTATTGATTGCTTTAGTAAATATGCTTGGTGTGTCCCTTTGAAAGATAAAACAGGTGCTGGAATAATAAACGCATTCAGTGTTATATTTAAAGAAAGAATTCCTAAGAAACTACAAACTGATAAAGGTAAAGAATTTGTGAAGAGAAATGTTCAAACTTTTTTAAAAAATAACGGCATACACTGGTTTGCATCTGAAAGCGAATTGAAAGCGCAAATTGTAGAACGATTCAACAGAACGCTTAAAGAAAAGTTATGGAAATATTTCACTCACAATAACACTACTAATTGGATTGATATTTTACCTTTATTTGTGAGTAATTATAATAACTCGTACCACCGTTCAATACAAATGAAACCAGTTGATGCTAGTAAAAAGGTTAATCAGAAAAAGGTTTTTAGTGCTCTGTTTCCTCCAGTAGATGACTACAAAATCACAGGAAACGTCAAAGTAGGGGATTTAGTCAGAATTAAAAAAGAAAAAAGTATTTTCGATAAAGGATATTTACCTAATTATACGGATGAAGTATTTCAGATAGCAACCATCAGACCTACCATTCCCATTACTTATGAAATATCTGACAAAAGTGGGGAATTAATTCAAGGAGGGTTTTATGAAAAAGAACTTTCAAAATTTATTATGAAATAAAATTAGTTGTATATAAATGGATTCAAGACGCTTGAGTGATATTTTATCGGATATAGTGAAGAACAGAGAAATTCAGAGAAGAAAGGTTCAACAAAATGAGATGGAGAAGGCAGGATTTCGGGAATATGCTTCAGAATTAAACGCTCCAGTTATTATAGCACAAAAAGAAAACACTAAAGATACCATCAAAAAATTACAAGAGAACGCTGAAACGATAATTAATAAACTACAGGAAGGTGATAATAATTCAAGAAGACGGTTTCTCAGATTAGGTGATACATTTAAAACAGCTTTACAGACCACTACTTCAGAGGAAGTGAGTCGAGCACCCGCTTTAGAACCACTTTAGGACCACTATCCGTTGATATGAATAAAGATATTACCCAAGAGTTGTTAAATCAGATTAATTTAAAACATGTAGAATCGCGGGGTGGCACTGATACTTATTTTAAAATGCCTACGTATTACATTAAGCATCATACGGATATAGATGAGGCTCTAGAACGTTTGACATCTCTAAGTCAAAGTTATGGCGGGAAAAAAGGTAAAGGTTACTCTAGCTATGATGAAATCCTTGAATTTATATGAGAATACAAGGAGAGGTTAACCAGCATTCGAACTAATTCCCCATTTTTAGTTCAACAAAAAGGAACTGGAATATTTATGAACTGTGATGAAATGATTTCAAAATTATACACTTTGATAGGTAGCAGAGTAAACGGAAATACATCTGACGAGGTGAGAATTGAAGCTATTGATATTTTGGATTCGTTAATGCGAAATAAATTTCTTACGAAGAGATATTACAATTCAATATATAAAAAATATTTCTAATAAATGGTGTTGTTAAACATTGAAGGTAATGAAAGTATCATTGATATAACATTTAGTCAACCAATCGAATTGAATCGTAATTGGGATTATGAAATAGGTTTGAATCAGTGTACTTTGTGGTATTCGTGGCATAATATAAGTGATAAATTTGGAAATAATACATTTCAATACAGGAAAGATGAAGAGTGGATGAATGTTACTATTCCTAATGGGATGTATAACGATGATTGTTTGAATTATTTTTTGTGTCAGTATTTTGATACCCCAAAAGGCAAATGTCCTATTGTAATTTCATCCAATCCAGCATCTATGAGATTTGTCATACTATTACAAGAAAAATATGTGTTTAGATTTAATAGTGACTTGTGTCAGATTTTAGGATTTGAGAAGGATAGTGAGATATCTAAGAAAATCAATGAAGGTACAAAGCTTCCGAATATAACAAGAAGCGTTGATAAAATTCAAATTCACTGCTCTCTTGTAAACAGTTCTATCGTAAACAAAAGTAAATCAGATGTCATTTGGACATTTGTTCCGAATACAGAACCGGGTTGTCAAATTGTTGAGAATCCTAGACAATTAATCTACCTTCCTATTAATACAAAAGACTTTATTTACTCCTTGAGAATGACAATTACTGATCAGTTGGGAAGACCTATCGATTTGAATGGTGATAACGTTGGATACGTACTGCATTTAAGAAAAGCTTAAAGGATTAGTGAAATAAAATTATTTACCTATAAATGTTGATTAATAATAAGCGATTACTTTATAAAAAGCAGTATGGAAGTGGAATCGGTAGTGTATTCAAAAACATTGTTAATTCCCAGTTATTTCAAACGTCAGCAAAACAAATAAAAGATGGGGCTATGTCAATGTATAATAATATTATTAAACCGAGATTTGAGTTGTTGAAAAACAGAGCAATAGAATATGGGAAAGATCTGATCAATGTCAACAAGAAGGAACTCATCGATGTAATTGGAAACAAAAAATCGATGAAGGATCTTATCGGTACAAATAAAAGGATTTTAAATCAAAGAAGTCAGGACTTGATCAAAACGTTAATGACTGGAAATGGATTAAAGATTCTGAAATAAGTTTTATTTAATAATTTCTTTCTTATATAAATGGCAGTAAATAAAGTTATCAGTCCGCAATGGAATATATTTGACGACCCGCTTGTGGATGATACAGTGGTAAAATACGAATTTAAAGAAATTCGAGAAACAGATGTGAATGTATCTAATAAATCAGAGTTTGAATTCGTAACGAAGAAATTAGATTCCTGGTTTTATCCAAGTGAAAGTTATCTTGATGTTAGTGTAAGAATAGTGACAGAAAATGGAGATAATATAGCTGCAACCGATATTGCTACTTTGACGAACAATGGATTTAATTTATTCAGTACCGCTGAATATGTAATAAACGATGAATCGGTTGAAAAAATTAATCATGTTGGTATTACAACTACCGTTACAAAGTTGATTGAATACTCTGATGATTATTCTAGAAGTGCAGCAAGAAATCATTTCTGGTATAAGGATTATAATCAAGGAAAAGAAATTAATCCTGTTATTGCTTCGTTTACTGCAGGGGCTGCAGGGGCTGCAGCAGGGGGTGGAACAGTCAGTTTGAGAAATAATAATAATTATAATAAAGGATTTAAAAAAAGATATAACAGAACAAAGAGCAGTAAATTAGTAAATATGTATTTACCATTATCAGAATTGTTTGGATTTCTGAAAGGAAACAAACGATTCTTCAGAGGTGCATCGCATAAATTATTTCTAAGAAGAAATGATGATAACAACATGATTATAAGAAATGGAAATACTAATTTCAAAGTAGTAATCGAGTATTTATCCTGGAAGATCCCTATTGTAGCTCCTAGTATCGAAATGATGAGTGAATTAGAAAAGGGTCTTGCTAAGGATAAAAAGCATAATCTGATGTGGGAAGCATGTAATACTTATAAAAGCGATGTTAGTCAAAATAAGGAACACACTTGGAAAGTTATTTCTGAGAGAAACAATCCAACAAAAGTAGTTGTGATGCTACAGAAAAATGAAAAGCATAACAATCAATTAATGAATAATATGGTGTTTGATCATATGAATTTAACAGACATAGAACTTAGAATTAATGGGGATAAATATCCTGAAGAACCACTTAAATGTGATTTTAGCGATGATAAATGTAAATACTCAAATCTTTACAATAGGTTCATACATTTGGGTTATAAACAATTAGCATTTGATACTGGTAGTGTTGTTAGTATAGAAGAATTTAAAGAAGTATATCCACTATTCTGTTTCGATGTTTCCAAACACGACTCAAATATTTATAATGGAACAACTGCTGATATTGAAATAAGTTTAACGTTGAAAGATAATCAACCCGTACCATATAATGTTTACTGTGTTATATATTATGAAAGAAAAGCTACATTAGATATTATTAACAAAAATACGTATGTGAGTTTGTGAGTCTGGATTTTTATTTAATAAAATCATCCCCTAATAAATGGAGTCCACAAAGGAAGTCTTGAATACAATCAGAATGAATAAATACAATGAGACAATCAGGAAAGAAGAACTAGTTCTAGGATTGAAATATACTATTGTTAAAATGAGAATTGCTAAGACAAAATATGGTGATAAGTTGGTTGTAGTTATTAATCATAATGACAAACCCTGTGATTTGTTTATAACACAGAAATATAATGCCATTGCTAACGAATTACTTTTAAAGAAAAATCTGGTTTTGCAGCCTATTGTACGCGAAAACAAGAACAAAGAAACATATGTGGATTTAGAACTGTTTACTCAGTAATATTTGAATAAAAAATGAAAAATTTAAAAAAAAAAAAGAAGTAGTGTACATTGTAGTATTTTATATGTAGTAAAGGGTAATATTTCTCATTTCTTGTATCCTTTATTTTGGAAGTAAGAAAATAAAAATGTTCTTGAAAAGGGGGATAATTTGGTAAAAAGGATGTTAAAATTTAAGAAATTGATGTTAAAATGGGGTTTTGAAATTGGGGGGAGGGTGAGCCAGAACCCCCTTTATATAACTACTAACGAATAAACATCCTTCAACTCAAGCTGACTGCGAATCATATTTGACACTGCAAAACGGACACTTCAGATACATTTTCTTTGAGCTATATTTCGGCCCTTCTTTGCAATGGTCCTCTTCAGGCTCCTCTTACAGCTCAAGCTGGAGATCCTTTGAAAAGAAGGACTGAAAACAATGTTTACAACGGATACGTCAGCTATGATTTTTCATCAGCGATATTTCGGCCCTTCTTGGCAAGGGTCCTCGTCAGGCTGTCAGTCTTCTGGTTCAACTTCGGGGAAGGAAACAAACCTGTAATAAATAACTGAAGCTTCTACTGACTATAAATATCTTATTAAAGTAAATTATCTTCAAATACCACTATAATGAAAAAACTAGTCCTGAGATTTAATTTTTGACAACGACGCTGTTGAATAAATGTTTCAAAGTCAGCTTGGGCTCAAAGAATATTTAGTGTCAATTGATTATTTTCAACCAACATTTCGGAAAGCGTTCAGTGTAGAAAATAAAAACAATACAAACAGACGGTAATATAATTTTTATCTTCGGCCAGAAAACAGGATAAAATGTCTGTGTGTCCGGTTCTTCCCTTACAACGCGTTTTTTTGGTTCATCTGTGAGTTGATGAAAACCGGCTAACTCCTTGCTGCAGCAGGGCTCACGAGCAGGTTCTGGTTAGCCCGCACCGGTGAGATAAAACCGGACACTGGTTAGTTCAAAAACGGGTTATAAGACTGGTGAGAAGTCACCGGTGAATGCAAAAACGGCTTATAAGAAAAACCGGAGACCACCGGTGAGAACTCCCGTGACAAAGAACGCAGCTTATATTCTCTGTGACAGCTGGGTGTGTCTAAAACCTAACTTTCACCGACTGATAAATGTCCGAGAGAATAGCTTACAACAGTACATGAACCAGAAAAAAACAAAACTATAGAGTAGCGTCAGGACTTGAAAAAAGTGACTCACACTCGAATAGCAGCAACAATAGTACCACTAGCGAGAGCGAACGTCCCAACTCCAACTCAATTATCGTGTTCCAGCGTTGGCTCGAACAAACTGCACAGCAAGAAAAAGATACAACCTCCACTTTTACTTCTTTGTGTGCAGACCGCACCTTGGCTTCAGTAAAAATTTCTAAAACCGCAAGTTCGTCCCGCTTTAAATGCATAAAGTGTAGTGAACGGTGGTATAAGGATGGCCAATTTGCGGAGCATGGAAAGCATAAGTCTTGGCGCTTACTCCTTAGTGTTACTTACCCGCGTCGTAGCTGTAGAGGAGTGCCTTTGCAGCTGACCAGTTTCTGATCTTGTAGGGTGGTAGTTGGTTCGAACGTCGATGGTTGGGATCCTGGTACGGAATGCCCTTAAATTCTTTGTTATGCTTGTGCAAGAAATAAAACACGTAGCAAATTGCGATTGCTATTATGGTGAAAGTGAATGTATATCTCATAATAGTCTAATATGAATCACTCCAGTTCCTGGCATCCACTAGAAAAGAAAACAAATTAATACCGCGAAGTTTCATCTTAGAAAAGGGCTAGTTCAATCTATGAAGCTTCAATCCGTTCTATTGTAAATAGCTTACTACTTTTATGTGCTTGGGATGTTACAGACAGTAACAGTACAGATGACATTCAGTAGCCTGAATGAGTGTCACGGATCTTTTGCATAGCAATAGTTGATTCTCATTTGTGTCTATGAACCATGTTAACGTCCGATTCATATCGAGAACTTTGCCAATGAGTCCACCCTCCTGGCCTAAAAGGGGCTCTCAGCCAAAGATAAAGACAAGAAAAGCATTGCTCTTAACTGTGGACATCCCTTTGTGATACTAGGTTTCAGCCACTATAACTGTCCAAGCGCATTCGCATACGTAAAACAGGTTGTAGGTAGGGTTAGCTCAGGGTTGACCCGGACACTCATTTTCCTGTTCTTGCTAAGCCGCCATTTCTTGGCAGATTTACATCCTTTTTGTTGTCAAACGTGTAGAATGTCTGGGAGAATAGCTGGTAATTTTTTCAGATTTTTGTCTACATCAGGTTTTTAAGTAAGCATTTTTTTTCTGTTTTTCAATTTGTCCGAACCAACCCCGTACCCATGGGGTTGATTCGGACAGGCCTCGGGTTGGTTCGGACATTATCTGTAATGTATTATTTTATTACTTGATTTTATTTAAATATGTTAGAAAGTGAAAATGGTGATATTGCAACTCAAAAGTAAGCACAAAATTAAAGAAAACAAATCTTTCAAGAGTCGAGGTGCATTAAAATGAAAATCCTTCATTTGTCCTTTCAATTAACCTGGCAGAAGCTGGGAACTTCAAACCAGCAAAGTCCGGTCCATCTTTAGTTGGACCGATTACTCGAATCGATTGTGCAGAAAAACGAGTTTAGGCCCACTTATGTGCAGAAAGAATATCTTCAAGACCCTCAACAAAGTTTCATTCCATGAACCTCCTTTTCTTTTCACTTTCCAACATAAGATCCTTTTCCCAAATTAGACTTCATAAGGACGAATTCGTGTTTCTTTTTCCTCCTTGAAAATATCGTAAGCAAATTTAATTATATAAACTCATTAAATACAAAAATTCTAATTTTACTTTATTGTAGACCATTCTACTAACTAGTTTTCTTCGGTTGTGGCCATCTCTTTTTAGCGCGTTCATTTTTCAAACTAAATCTGTTAAAAAATAATACGACAAGGATTCTGATAATATGTTTTTGCATTTTTCTAAGTCAGTTTCGGTTTTCTATGGCATATCCATGGGAAAAGACTGTCCGAACCAACGTCACCCTGACTGAAATAACAAAATGTCGTACTACAGAAAAATTAACTGATCTATCTTTAAAATACTAAGCAGGCTACATACCCCAATTACCAAGCTGTCTATTGTCATTTAATCGCCTTCCATCATCGCTAATCTTCGGCGTACAGCTTTTTAACCGACCATGAGCTAAAAACTTTTACCTCAAGAAAACCAATTTTATCAACTTTTTGTCAAAACCAGAAAAGCAAGTACCATGAGGCTTTGGTACAGAGTTAGCTCATTAGAACAGAGTTAGCTCACTAGCGGGGTGTCCAGTTTTGCAGTTTTGCGGGTGTCCAGACGAACCCCGTGTCCGATCCAACCCCGAGCTCCCCTATATCTTTCTAGCTACTATTTCAGAACATCAACTCGGAATATTCAAAGATAGAATTTGTTCGTTACTTCTGAATCGATTCTGCTTCACTTTTATGAAACTTGAAGCCTACGGCTCAGGTGCCATATAGAGATCGTAATTAATGCTCATCTGTCCCTCTGTTTCGGTCTTGCTGGTTAAGGAACTTCCACATAAGCTGTGAAGATGAGACTTGGCGTGCATATATAGAACCAGAGTCAATTTCTCAACGCTACATTCTTTTCCCGGATACAATCATTCCTGCGTGAGTGGAGGCAGGGTAATCCAGGAGAGTGACCTCTGTAAGTTGCGAATGGATACTCTGATTCGAGCGAAACTTGTTGGGTGGTAAGAGCAGATGATCTAGATCAGTGGTTCCTAGCCTTTTCCGTACCTCGTATACCTAATCAAGGTTTGAAACGATTGCGTGCCCCCTTTTTCAGAACGTGAAAAATACGATATTTATTGTCATAAATGATAAGGCATACATGCGCAAAAATATATACGATGTCAATGAGGAAATCACTAGAGGTTGCGTTGTAGCAAACATTTTGTCAAACCTCGGCTCGAAGTCATTAGCGGCATATTTTTTAAAGTCAGCCTGTTTCTGTGTTTGGTTTTCATGTTCTCCGTGCTTTCATCAAGCTGAATCGCAAACTTTTTTGTTAGTTTAATTTGCAACCTGAATGACAATATCAATTGCAATATCTTCGATTCTTCTTGAAACAGTATGCCAAAGGGACAGATTTTACGGCAGCAGGCTAGCTATTTCTGAATCAACATTATTACACTGACATTCAGTAGGCCTTCTAATGAGCGGAGTCACGCACGGGTGGACAATACCCAACCCAATACCCAAACCACAATACCCAACCACAATAGCAAATAAAAGAAAAGATTCGGTGCGAATCTCCGCGAATATCCGTAAAAGCAGTTATTTAAGAAAAACAATAGAACGGTCCTTAAAAATGGCTTGTCTGTCAGTAAAAATACCTCGCCCCTTAAAATACATTTTGGCTGGCCATGCCTCTGCTGGTAATATAGGCTTTTGGAAATAAAGAAAATTAGTGAGGCGAGATTTTAAAGCTGCAGACTAAATCAATTTTGGCTTCTTCGCGGACCCCTCGCAAGGGTCTCGCTTATCCCTCGGGGTACACTCACCGGGTTGCTGTCACTATCCCACCCGTCATTTCACCCACTTCCAAAATCCGACAGTTCGTTCACCGTCAGTTCGCCCACCCGTCATTACTGCTATCCGTCACTTCGCCAAACCGTCATTACTCCCACCCGTCACTACGTCCGCCCGTCAATACGTCCACCCGTCACTACGTCCACCCGTCACTACGCCCACTCGTCACTACTCCCACCCGTCAGTTCGTCTACCGTTAGTTTACCCACCGTCAGTTCGCCCACTCGCGAAATCCTTCAGTTGACCCAACCTTGAAATACGTCAGCTCGCCCAACTAAAAAATCCGTCAGTTAACCCAACCTTGAAATACGTCAGTTCGTCCAATTCAAAAATCAGTCAGTTGACCCAACATTGAAATACGTCAGTTTGCTCAGTTCAAAAATCCGTCAATTGACCTAACCTTGAAATACGTCATTTCGCCCATTTCAATAATCCAACAGTTGGCCCAACTTTGCTAGATCATTAACATTCATGAAGAAGGGACGCGATCCCAAGGGGAATAATGAGAAGGAGTGGACGTTTTTTTGTTTAATTGGGTGCAAATGTTCTGTTTACTCAAAAAAGGGGAAAAGATTCCGTTCACAAAAAATGGGTGAATAGAAAATATTGTTCAAATAGGTTGTAACAAACTTTGTTGCTTGATAAAGAGGTTGTCGCTAATCTATACGGAAAGTGAAAGGTTTTTACCACGATATGCGGAAACAGACCTATTCAAAGTTCAACATCCTAAGTAGACCGGAGCTGATTTTGCGTCCTTTTTTATTACTTCGCATACTCGTGCTAAATAATTACGTAAACATTTAGTCGAAAATATCGAAAGCTTTTTGTTAGATTCTCCGGACTCTCATTTTATTCTAAGACAATCCTATTTTCTTTTTTATTTAATTGTCAATTCGGCACTATCCAGCTTCAGTTGTAAATTCGTCCCTGTCGACGGCAAGCCGAGTCGTTCGAACCATGTTTCATAACGCCGTTAGGTCGGTGATATGGTAATCGCTCGAACACAGGATCTGGACTTACATCAACTCGCCTCTTTTTAAAACCTGTTTTACTTGCCTATGATTTGTATCTGTCTCACTTAGGTCTTCCATCTCTTATCCTGACCTAAAGGGTAATTGTTAAACTGGCTGGATAACATGAACAAGCATTTTAAACCAAAAGCGACGGACAAGGTTACGTGCACGGACTGTTGGTCAAACTTCGACTGTAAGTGAAAAAGAAGGCCTGCAATTTTTAGACACAATATGAAGCCATCAGAATTCAAGTGAGAGGAGCCCCGCGAAATGCTTTCGAAGCGTCAGTACCCAGGACAGTGACAAAAATTGGATTACAAAGCAAGGTTGAGGTGGGTAAAACGCTTTAAAAGGACGAGGAAGACTTTTATATACCCCCCCCCCCAAATTCTTTTCCCAGAGCAGGAGCTGTTTGTAGGTAATTTTTGTATGATAATTTTTGGTGATACATTGGTAGTACTAAAGAATATCTGCAAAGCCTCAGTGGGAAACACGTAAAACTCGAAAATGATCCTTTTATCGTAAATTACTTTCCGTTCTTCAATTGCCATGTAGAGCACCCTTCGTCGCGTACCGAGTCTCGGACCTAAGTTGGTGGTAAGGTCGTAGATAAACATCAAGGCAGATACTACTTTAGACCAGAAGTTTGCGGCGTCCGTAAATGGCGATTTTATTTTTAAATGCACCGACAAACCCAATTTCCTCCTTTTGTTTCTGAGTAAGCATGTCTTTTAACATGAAAAATATTTGTTTGCTGTAATTTCGGAACAAATTATGGGTGATAGCTTTTTTACTTTTTATTGGGAGCGCAAAAAGAAGCTCAACTCCTCGGCGTTTCACAAAATTCTCCCAGCGGCGCATATCCTTGTATTCTAAGTTTTTGAAGTACGGTGTATCAATTAATTGGCAATTAGCTTTGGATCGCTGGAGTTTGAAACACATTAAAAGCTACAATATGCAAGTATAGTTAAACTCTGCACTAAAAAGGTGGATTAAAAATACAGATACGAATTTTCGTTACAATAAGGATTTCAGCTGTTGCAGTTAGTTCTACACCAGTTCTATCAATTATTCGTGGGGAATGTGCGCCAATGCCGCTTCGTGGTAGCGTCCATTTTTTCGCAGAAATGTTGTCTTTTGTAGCTTTATAAAGTAATATAACCGAACGATTTTCTATACAAACTTTCCACATCTCCCACTTTGGTCAATCCAAAGGTCAACGCGGACGTGTCTCAAGAACACTGCCTTGGTAAGAACATGTGACCATAAGCGTGTTCTGTAGTCCTTTCTGCTGTTTTGTTTTTCCTAGTCCCCCGATGGATATTAGGCAACAATGGGTTTTTATAGTTTTACTATGACAAGTAAACCAGAAGTGAATCTAGAAGAATAAAAGCACCACTATATGGGCCCTGGTTTTTCAACGACATCGTAAATGTAGCCTTATGCACTTCTTGTTAATTTGTCACGGTTAGAGTTTAAGGTGAACCGTAGTATTAAACTTAAAATAATTATAAATTATTGTTATTTATTTAGTTTTAGGGTTGGGAGGGATTTGTTTTGTTTTCTGATGTTGGATGCGGCACTCTTGTCGGTTCTAGTTATTTATTAGTTAATTAACATTATCGGTTATTTTTATTGTTTATTGTGAGTTTGAACTGGTGAGTACTACCGTATTTCTTGTATTTTGAAGAAGGATATTGTTTTTCTTTTATCACTCCCGTGCAACTCGTGCTTTGCCCTCTTCCAAGAGTATTTGTTAATTTACATGTGTAAAATTAGTGAAAATAATAAACAAACCTGAACCTGAACCCGTTCCGAGGCATTCAGGGCAGTGGGGTGGGGTGTGATCTTTCATTTCAGCGACTTCTAAATCACAAAATATGACTCCAACGTACCGACAAATATGCATCATTGCCGCTTCGCGAAAACGGCGCAAATTCCCCGCCAACAGTTAAAAAACAAGACCAAAGGTTTCGATGGGATCCCAAAAATTCAATATCTGATCCAGACAACTGGGTCTTGTCTTAGCCAGATCCAGTCTTCGCCAGACTCCTTGAACATTTTTACAATTAAAATTCAGAAACAGATTAAGGCCAAATAGCTAATCACCTGAGAAAACCAAGTTCAGATTTGGATTCAGCATGTGTGTTTACCCCTATAAGTCATATCTGTTTTGACGAAAACTTCCTGCCACTTCTGCCAATTTCCCGGTTCCGCCCGAACTCCAGAACTACTTGTCCGGCGAAAAAAGAAAGCTCAAAGACGAAATCAGGGTATCTTCTTTCCCCAGTAATGAACATCTAATCAACTTCAAATAGAAATTTAGCTTATAACAAATTTTCCGATTCCAGTCGGATTCCGGTCGAACTATATGTCCGAGTAAAATACGATTGTCACACAGGGACTCAGCATCTCTTCTTACCCCTAAATCGCTTATCTAATCAACTAGAAATAAAACTATGACTTCCAACAGTTTTCCGGTTTTGGCCGGATTCCGGACGAACTACATGTCCGGGTAGAAACTTGTTTTCACATAAGTGTTCAGCATGTCTTCTTGCCCTAAATCGAACATCCAATCAACTCCAAATTAAACTTTTAATTTTGACAAACTTTCCGGTTTGGGCCGGATTCCGGTCAAAATACTTGTCCGTCGAGAAAATAGTTTTCACCATCGTCTTCAGCATGTCTCCCTACCTCTAAATCGAACATTTAATCAACTTCAAATAAAACTTTTACTTTCAACTAACTTTCCGGTTTGGGCCGGATTCCGGGCGAAATACTTGTCCATCGAGAAAATAGTTTTCACCATCGTCTTCAACATGTCTTCCTACCCCTAAATCGAACATCTAATCAATTTCAAATAAAACTTTTACTTTCAACAAACTTTCCGGTTTGGGGCGGATTCCGGGCGAAATACTTGTCCGTCGAGAAAATAATTTACACCATCGTCTTCAGCATGTCTTCCTACCCCTAAATCGAACATCTAATCAACTTCAAATAAAACTTTTACTTTCAACAAACTTTCCGGTTTTGGCCGGATTCCGGGCGAACTACTTGTCCGATGACAAAATGGTTTTCACCATCGTGTTCAGCATGTCTTCTTACCCCATAATCGACTATCACATTAGCTGTTTCAAAATATTTTGTTTGTCCCTTAATTTCAATCCCCTCCCCCACCCCTAAATGTAGAGCTACAAAGCCCATCTACGAACTTGACTGGTCCGACGACCCAATGAACCTTCTCACCAAGTTTCATCAAAATATCTCATTCCCTTCGAGAGTTATCGTGCTTACAGACGGACGGACAGACGGACAGACGGACGGACGGACGGACGGACGGACAGACGGACAACTTTTGCGATGTCATAGGTATCCCTTCACTTACGTTTTGGGATCCCAAAAACGGTGTAAAGCTAACTGCAACGTATCAGCTGAAGTTATTGCTATAGTGAAAATTCATATATATAAATTCCGTCGAGTCCGTCGAGAAAATAATTTACACCATCGTCTTCAGCATGTCTTCCTACCCCTAAATCGAACATCTAATCAACTTCAAATAAAACTTTTACTTTCAACAAACTTTCCGGTTTTGGCCGGATTCCGGGCGAACTACTTGTCCGATGACAAAATGGTTTTCACCATCGTGTTCAGCATGTCTTCTTACCCCATAATCGACTATCACATTAGCTGTTTCAAAATATTTTGTTTGTCCCTTAATTTCAATCCCCTCCCCCACCCCTAAATGTAGAGCTACAAAGCCCATCTACGAACTTGACTGGTCCGACGACCCAATGAACCTTCTCACCAAGTTTCATCAAAATATCTCATTCCCTTCGAGAGTTATCGTGCTTACAGACGGACGGACAGACGGACAGACGGACGGACGGACGGACGGACGGACGGACGGACAGACGGACGGCAAATTAAAGTTCTTGGCTTCTTCCAGAAAACTCTACTCTGGGTCCGGTGAGTTGTACTCCATAAACTTTTTCCATATCCTCTCTTGATACGAACTGTCAACATCAACTCAGTTCAAAGTGTTATCAAAAGATTCCATGCCATCTGTGCCTAACAGGCATTTGTGATTTAGTGATAAAGCCAGTATATGCGCCGAATCGCGCTCGTATACGTAAAACAGGTTGGTAGTATTGTGTCTTACTAGCTACTAATCATACTCTGAAGAAGGACTTGTTCGGGGAATGTTCTAGAAATGAAATTTAGTATCTTACTTCTGCATAGATTCTGCTGCATTTTTATTTCACAAGGACACTACCATCCAGATGAGTACTTCCAAACAATGGAAGTGGCTCATGGGCTCCAGTTCGGGTATGAAACCATAAAGCCGCTTTTCAAAACTTGGGTATTCCGTTGATTTTACGGGACAGAGGGCTTTCAGAAAAAGGGAATCGTGTTATGTTTGGATATATTACATATTCAAAGAAGTAAAATCCTCAACCTCTTTCAGATATGGAGTTTCAACTTGGGAGACTGACCATGAGATGCGCAGCTGTATCTATCCACTGTTGCACTCTTTTATCTTCGGATTTCTTGAAAAAATAAAATGGGACACACCTTCTACTCTGGTGAGTTGGTTACGTCTAAGTCTCATGCTAGCTGATAGGTCCTATCACTGAACAACTTCTAACCTGAAACCTGATCCAGGATGCTCTACCTAGAAATGTTACTAACTCAATAAGGTCAGAGTTTGACATGCATTTACTTATGATAAGCTATGTATATTTTTTCATATTTCAGTATTTCTTTGCCTTGGCTGCGCAGGGATTCATCACTGCCATTGCTGATTATCTCTTCTTGAAGACTGTCCGCAAAGAGTTCGGAGAAAGAGTGTACAAATGGTCGGCGTTTTTCATACTTTCAAACTGGTATTACGTCTACACTGGGAACAGAGCCCTGTCAAATGTCATCGAAACATCACTCTTGAACATGGCCTATTATTTCTATCCTTTTAGAGAGAGTCAGAAAGGTAGGGGACATCAACTTTGACAGTTTCTGAAATATATAAGCAGGGCTTACTTAGGATCGTTGCAGCAATGTCTTCTTGATGTTTCTTTTTATTTCTGAGCGTGATTTTGTCATTCTACTCTTAGTTTTAAAGTATATATCAAAAGTCAGTTTTTATGAAGATCATGAGCTTTGATACGTTTTAAATCTATTCGCCTCACAATGCCAGAAATTACGGAGAAATTTCAATCAGAGGGAGAACAAAAGGGCTTTTCCAAATACCTTCCATTGCATGTATCCGACCGTCATATCTTCCCGTGTACGACATGCGGACAGCACAAACATTGTTTTCGAATATTTTTTTCCAGAGACCAAGCTATGATCATGCTAAGCCATTTCATGGTTGGGAAATAAGATAGTTTCTAATTTTAAAAAGAAATAGAGGAATCTTTTGCAGGGGTGGTTCGAAGGGAGGGGGCATGGGGGTGACTCACCCCCCCCCCCATGCTATAGAGAATCTACTCTCAGTCGTATGTTTCGAGCTTGTCTGTATGACAGTCGTAGGTTGTGAGCTTTTCCAAATGACATATAGTCAGTTACCAAACATGACTTTCATGACTACAAAGAAAGTTCTATTCGTATTTTTCAGATTCATAGTTGTGTGTTCTGAGTTTTCGAGAACGAAAGTCGTGAGCTTGCCAAAATCCGATCAGCCGCGAATTTCGCCTAGAGACCCGTTTTTTGTCGTACTTTAATTCCGGACGAACTACATGTCCGGGTAGAAACTTGTTTTCACATAAGTGTTCAGCATGTCTTCTTGCCCTAAATCGAACATCCAATCAACTCCAAATTAAACTTTTAATTTTGACAAACTTTCCGGTTTGGGCCGGATTCCGGTCAAAATACTTGTCCGTCGAGAAAATAGTTTTCACCATCGTCTTCAGCATGTCTCCCTACCTCTAAATCGAACATTTAATCAACTTCAAATAAAACTTTTACTTTCAACTAACTTTCCGGTTTGGGCCGGATTCCGGGCGAAATACTTGTCCATCGAGAAAATAGTTTTCACCATCGTCTTCAACATGTCTTCCTACCCCTAAATCGAACATCTAATCAATTTCAAATAAAACTTTTACTTTCAACAAACTTTCCGGTTTGGGGCGGATTCCGGGCGAAATACTTGTCCGTCGAGAAAATAATTTACACCATCGTCTTCAGCATGTCTTCCTACCCCTAAATCGAACATCTAATCAACTTCAAATAAAACTTTTACTTTCAACAAACTTTCCGGTTTTGGCCGGATTCCGGGCGAACTACTTGTCCGATGACAAAATGGTTTTCACCATCGTGTTCAGCATGTCTTCTTACCCCATAATCGACTATCACATTAGCTGTTTCAAAATATTTTGTTTGTCCCTTAATTTCAATCCCCTCCCCCACCCCTAAATGTAGAGCTACAAAGCCCATCTACGAACTTGACTGGTCCGACGACCCAATGAACCTTCTCACCAAGTTTCATCAAAATATCTCATTCCCTTCGAGAGTTATCGTGCTTACAGACGGACGGACAGACGGACAGACGGACGGACGGACGGACGGACGGACAGACGGACAACTTTTGCGATGTCATAGGTATCCCTTCACTTACGTTTTGGGATCCCAAAAACGGTGTAAAGCTAACTGCAACGTATCAGCTGAAGTTATTGCTATAGTGAAAATTCATATATATAAATTCACAACCTCAGCTTTCCATTTTCGCTAAATAGGAAAGCTCAATGCCTGGCAAGTTTTAACTACTTTCCATACAAATGCCAGCTTTTACTGTTTCAAATCAAAGGAATTCCAAGCCAAATCGTCAGATAAGGGACACAATGAGCGTGCTCTACCCTAAGAACCGAAGTTACTACGCATGACGTCCCGAACTTCGGCTTCTTGACGTCGAGGCTGGAACACATTTAAACAAAGATTCGGTAAAATATCACTCCACGGGGTAATCCAGCCAATCACGTTACAGAGATTTGTCGTTACCACTCTTACTACGCTCCCGAGCATGGTAAGCAAATAGCTACTATTCGTTACTATTTCGAGAAGGTTGGAAGGGAATTAGTAACTAATAGCAACTAGTGTTACAAGGGTCGAACACGCTTACTGTTTTTCTCAATAGAGAATAGTACAAATTGAGCCACAGTCAAAATTTTGTGAAAGGCCGTGCGTCTTTTTCCGATTCCAATGAAAAGTAAAGAATATGAAATCACAAATCTGTGCGTCGAAAAATGTGACAACCGCAGGGTGAGTTGGATGGTACCGGTTCTTGACCCACGATAATCAGACTACATTCAGACCGATCTGGATAAGAATTGGCAAGAGCCATATTTTCCGTTCAGGTGAATTTATCCGGCAACTAAAGGGGAGATCGATGGGGATCCTACCGTAAATCTCGTAGCATACTGAAATTATAGGGAATCGGATTGGACTTCTGGATAGGACAAGTATAAGCTCTGGATGCACTATTTACAGAACTGGACCGAATCCGGGCACTTTAGAGAGTACACTTCCTCCGGTATGCAAGTCCCTACCAGATTTGGCTACAATTCAGTGCTTGGAGGGGATTCCTAGAAAACTTGTGAAAGTGTTGTTCTCGAAGACGTGAACCGATACTAATGGGGCTTCATATTCTGAACTCGCAAATTAAAGTTCTTGGCTTCTTCCAGAAAACTCTACTCTGGGTCCGGTGAGTTGTACTCCATAAACTTTTTCCATATCCTCTCTTGATACGAACTGTCAACATCAACTCAGTTCAAAGTGTTATCAAAAGATTCCATGCCATCTGTGCCTAACAGGCATTTGTGATTTAGTGATAAAGCCAGTATATGCGCCGAATCGCGCTCGTATACGTAAAACAGGTTGGTAGTATTGTGTCTTACTAGCTACTAATCATACTCTGAAGAAGGACTTGTTCGGGGAATGTTCTAGAAATGAAATTTAGTATCTTACTTCTGCATAGATTCTGCTGCATTTTTATTTCACAAGGACACTACCATCCAGATGAGTACTTCCAAACAATGGAAGTGGCTCATGGGCTCCAGTTCGGGTATGAAACCATAAAGCCGCTTTTCAAAACTTGGGTATTCCGTTGATTTTACGGGACAGAGGGCTTTCAGAAAAAGGGAATCGTGTTATGTTTGGATATATTACATATTCAAAGAAGTAAAATCCTCAACCTCTTTCAGATATGGAGTTTCAACTTGGGAGACTGACCATGAGATGCGCAGCTGTATCTATCCACTGTTGCACTCTTTTATCTTCGGATTTCTTGAAAAAATAAAATGGGACACACCTTCTACTCTGGTGAGTTGGTTACGTCTAAGTCTCATGCTAGCTGATAGGTCCTATCACTGAACAACTTCTAACCTGAAACCTGATCCAGGATGCTCTACCTAGAAATGTTACTAACTCAATAAGGTCAGAGTTTGACATGCATTTACTTATGATAAGCTATGTATATTTTTTCATATTTCAGTATTTCTTTGCCTTGGCTGCGCAGGGATTCATCACTGCCATTGCTGATTATCTCTTCTTGAAGACTGTCCGCAAAGAGTTCGGAGAAAGAGTGTACAAATGGTCGGCGTTTTTCATACTTTCAAACTGGTATTACGTCTACACTGGGAACAGAGCCCTGTCAAATGTCATCGAATCATCACTCTTGAACATGGCCTATTATTTCTATCCTTTTAGAGAGAGTCAGAAAGGTAGGGGACATCAACTTTGACAGTTTCTGAAATATATAAGCAGGGCTTACTTAGGATCGTTGCAGCAATGTCTTCTTGATGTTTCTTTTTATTTCTGAGCGTGATTTTGTCATTCTACTCTTAGTTTTAAAGTATATATCAAAAGTCAGTTTTTATGAAGATCATGAGCTTTGATACGTTTTAAATCTATTCGCCTCACAATGCCAGAAATTACGGAGAAATTTCAATCAGAGGGAGAACAAAAGGGCTTTTCCAAATACCTTCCATTGCATGTATCCGACCGTCATATCTTCCCGTGTACGACATGCGGACAGCACAAACATTGTTTTCGAATATTTTTTTCCAGAGACCAAGCTATGATCATGCTAAGCCATTTCATGGTTGGGAAATAAGATAGTTTCTAATTTTAAAAAGAAATAGAGGAATCTTTTGCAGGGGTGGTTCGAAGGGAGGGGGCATGGGGGTGACTCACCCCCCCCCCCCATGCTATAGAGAATCTACTCTCAGTCGTATGTTTCGAGCTTGTCTGTATGACAGTCGTAGGTTGTGAGCTTTTCCAAATGACATATAGTCAGTTACCAAACATGACTTTCATGACTACAAAGAAAGTTCTATTCGTATTTTTCAGATTCATAGTTGTGTGTTCTGAGTTTTCGAGAACGAAAGTCGTGAGCTTGCCAAAATCCGATCAGCCGCGAATTTCGCCTAGAGACCCGTTTTTTGTCGTACTTTAAGAAGGGATATCTAGTCTTAAATTAGAGACAGTCGTAAGTTTTGACCTTGCCACATTAAGGCAGACACAGCAGTTAGCTAATCGTTAACTTCGCCTTCCAATAATCTGTTTCTAGTCATATTGTTCCATGGAGATTTTAGTAGCATGTTCTAAGCTTGTCAGAGTCAAAGTATTGTCTTCTCAGTTTGTTAGAATCACAGTCGTATGGAACTTGCCAGAATGACATCAACCGCGATTTTCTCCTGAAAATTACCCTTTTCTTGTCGTATTTAACGAAGAGATTTTCCAGTCGTATATTAGAGACAGTCGTAAGTTATGAGCTTGCCATATCGGGCAGTTAGGTGAATTTCGACAGAAAATGACCTATTTCTGGTCGTCTGGTTGTATAGAGATTGCGGAGATTGCGAGATTTGCTGAGTAATATTTGCACATAAACAGGCAATCTAAGCACTGTATAATGTGCCTTTTTTGTGTAGCCTTTTTTGTGTAGTCTAAATTCAAAGTGGAAGTACTACCAGGTACAAACTTCCGGGAAAATATCCCAGTCCGTTTTTATTGAAGCATGGACAGATATGTGACATCATAGGCAGCTTTTAAATGTGTTGCAAAACTTTACCTGCTCGGTCTTTCATAGTAGCCTACCCGCTATCTGGTGGAATGGCCGGTAATTTAGGTGAGGTGTTAGGGCAAAGATTTCAGCCACCTTAAAAGCTAGAAATGCCAGAAAAAGGTCGAATTAGAAAAAATTGCCTGAAGTGCTGAATTTAAATTTGTCTTAGGCCAATACGGTGAAAGAGCTGCTGCTTGAGGTCTGAGACACATTAAAAGCAAGAGTTTGTCTGTGAAGTAGTCGAATATTGGCGAAGAAACGCCCATTTAACAAATTTACCTGCGGCTCTTTCTTAGTCCTACCCTATATCTATTAAGTTGAAGTGTGTATCATTTATGTGCGGTTTTATGCTTCAGATTTGGGGTCTAAGCTACATTAAAAGGTAAAAGTTGTAAAGGAGTAGTTGAATTTTGCTCGCATTGAAAAAATGTCGCCTGCGGCTCTCACTTTGGTTGATGAGAAGCTGAGAAGCTGGCACCGAGGCTTGTCTTCTCGTCTAGGAAATTTGATATGGACGGCATCGTCTAATTCCTGTTACGTATTTGCTTATTATTTTATTACTACAATAGCATTTGCCTTAACGTATGACTTAATAACGACTCTGACTTAATTATATTATACAGCATTAGTTCGAATAATTAAGATGCTGTCGTCTGTGTAAGTTACGTAATTAATACTAAGGTCTCCAAGGAAAAACGTTGTCAATAAACCTGAAAGGAATTTTGAAAAGGCACTTTAAAAAAGAAAGGGAGATAGGATTCATTAGTGTAAGTAGCTAATCTGTGTAATTTCGGTTTCCAGGAAGGTGGATATACCAAACCATCGGCTTCCTGTCATTTTGGATTCGGCCAACCGCCCTTGTATTTTATTTCGGACTCGTGGTCCTACATTTTTGCAGATTTCCGAAGGATTTTCTCTACAACCTGAGATTCAGTATACCTAGTTGGTAAGCAGCTAACTTGATATGTCTTAAACCAACTAAGGAAAGTGAAGATTGCACGCCCTTTGCTTCTTGTTCCTTTTGACCTATCAATAGAAAAGTAATAAAGTGCCAAAAAATATGGAACTTTAACTGCTCTTCTTGACTTGCAGTTTGGTCGTCACGTGCGTTGGCCTGTACGTGGATTGCTGGTGCTATGAAGGTTTTACTGTTACGCCTTACAACTTCCTGAAGATAAACGTGTTCCAGCAGATTTCTGATCAGTTTGGCGTCGAGAGTGTATTCTATTACATCACTTGGTGCCTACCGTTTACGCTTACTTGGTCGTCTTTCCCTGCTTTGATGATGATGATGAAACAGATTGTTTCTTCGAAAAGTCATTCCATGTCCCCAGAGGGGATAATATCTTTCAGTAGCTTCTTAGCCTTGCTGATTTTAAGGTGAGTGTTTCTTGCATTCGGGAATACAAAAGAATACTTAACCTCTTAGTAATTACTTCTTATTGCTGTATTTTTTGTGAAAAACTTCTCTTTTGAATTCAATAAATTTTTCAGAAATGTTGTGAAGCATCATGCAATTTGTTTAATCTTTGCTTTCTTTCGTCTGTTTCAGTTTCAATCCACACAAAGAAGAAAGGTTCTTGACCCCTATCGTCCCTTCCTGCTTACTGCTATCAGCTATTGGTACCGTGAAGCTTCTTTCATACCTCGAGATGAATCGAAGCCAATCCACCATGAAAAGGTGAATATATCTGCTTGCTAGGGTGCTTACCTCGTCAGTTAGGATTTCAGAGAAAAAGAAGAATTACTTGTCACGGGAAGATATTCCCCGAAAATAAATCCAAACTCCACGAAACTCTCTCGCCCTCGCCGGATGTGTTTCGGATCTATATGTGGAATATCTATGGTATCTACTTCTACCATCCAAGCGTTTTTCTTTACCCATTTAATGTCCGGAACGCCCTCCATCTCTTTAAAGGGATTTATCCGGCCCAAAGCTCAAATGGCACATCTAAGACTTATGACCTTTGTGCCTCTTAAGTTGAATGAAATTCTTTCAACCTGTCCATTCCAAACGCACAAAATTAAATTTTGAGCAGAAGCTTTAACTTCCCCATCGTGTTCAAATGCGGTGCGGGCCAATAAATGGCAAAGCTAGGACATCTGCTCTTTCAAGTTCGATCCGAATCGGGTTGCCCGTCTGTACTGAAAATGAAATTTCAGGTACCCACTTTGGGCTTGTATCTAAGTAGTTTCATCCTTCACACTTCCACGTCCAGTTCGTCCAGACGATCCCACTCGCTGTTTCATACGCTCGCCCCAAACTGTCATGCACGCTGCACCGCACCGGCATGTTTAAGTAGTGAACTTATAGACGAACGTGCTAAGCCCGAATTTCAATGTTTATTATCTAATCCCGTGACATTGGGATGTGAGTTGCTTAAGAAAGAATTTTTCTTCGGCGAGATAACAGTTCCTGTGGCATGCTTCTATCTGACTCGCAGTTTGTGAAATTCCTTTGCAGGCCTCTCTGTACCTCATTGGTGGAAAGCTGAAAAAGTTCTGGGTAGAAACTCTGACTATTCAGTCATTCAACCGTATTCGTCTGAAGGACATCTTCGCAATCAAATTAAACTTTTGGTTTTCGCAACTTCTCGCCCACAGTAAGCGTCCAGTGCCGGCCTAAACCAGCTTTTGTTCGATATTTAATTTGGTGATGATTATTATTAAAGGCATTTAATTAAAAGTTTAATTCTGGTTTATTTTTCCCAGTACAAGTCCCCCATGTAACATTCCATCCACGTAGTATTACCCCTCAAGCTCCCCCCTGACCCTCCGGCTATAACACACAGATAGCAGCTCTGGGCACCTGTATTTTTCATTCCAGCCGGATCTCTCGTTCCCAACTTGAGCGTGCCAAAAAGTCTCCGATTTTTTCCTCCCGCAACCCATCACGGATGCTTGAATCTGAAAAATGAATATGTCCTACATGTTGTGCAGATCTAGGGGCGTGTTCCATCCTAATTACCGTGGTTACTACGCATGAAGTCACGAACTCTGGCTTTTTGCCACCAAGGCTGGAACGAATTTTCTGTTTTCCAGCAGAACATCATGCCAAGTGTGAATCCGACCAATCACGTTAGAGATCCATAGTTACTACGCTTACTACGCTCCCGAGCGTGGTAAGCAAATAGTTACTATTAGTTTCTATTGCGAGAAGGTTGGAACTGTCAGCGTAGTAAATTTTGGTGAAGTTGGAACGGAAATATTTATTATTTGTAGAAGGGTCGAACACGCTCTAGAAATCCAGAAACCGACCGACCGACGCACTGACATACATTCAAATCTCAATACGAAGTGAGCCTAATAATGGCGAGGGCGTGGAAAGTTCGATGACGGAATCTAAGACTCTGTATTCTGTATTGATTGATGGCAGTTCTTAACAGTGCAAGATTTTTACTATTCATCCGAGATTCCACAACAATTGGTAGTTCTTAGGAAAGAGTCCCAGGAGTTACAATAATCGCCAAGACTGTTGTACACTTTGTCACGATTTTGATATTATTTATTATTTGTTTGTTTCAGATTCAAATATTGTTTCATAAATATCATCCTCACCACAAACGTAATGGGGGTCGTTTATTTTGGATTCTGGTATCTCGCTTCGATGAGTTTTGGAATGAGACGCTTAGCATACGAACTTCAAGGCCACAAACATCCCAGTTTACTCATATTGTCTTCATGCTTCCAGTTTCGGATGTACAGGTATGTTTTGTTTTTTTATTCATAAAGTCGGGTTCTCTAGTACCTGTATAAACGCACTCGTTCTTAACACACACTGTGTAATTTTTAAGAAAACTTCCGTTACATCAGCCATGTATCTTTAATCCTATGTCGCAAATTCATCCGTAGACTCATTCGTCCAATCTTTCTGGGAGCAAATTTTCTTTCTAGGATCCTTGTTTCTTTACACATAAGTCCATAACCCTTCCCATCAGGCAATTTTGTTTCAAATATTCGGTTTTCCCACTGGATGAACTGTCCACCCAAAAACCAAAGTAAATGGCATTTTTTATTTATAGTGTACGATTCTAACGATCTAAGCAGTTTGATCGATCACTTTTCCTTATCCAAATATCTAGGACCCTCCACTACCATTAAATCTGATGGTACATTTTATGCTTTATCCCACAATAGACCACACTCGACCTAAACAATTTTTATAGTCTCCGACCAACTGTTATCATATTGTGTTAAGCGATTTTTTTTTTCCCACTCTATGCCCTAGTAGTGACGTTCAATATCTGTGCAGTCGTACCCACAACGGAAAGTTCTATCATGACGCAGTGATGTCGACAAGATCAAAACGCCAAGACCAAGGCCAAGACCAAGAATTTTTAAGCGGAATAAGACCAAGACCAAGATTTTAGCGCTTGTATTGAGACCAAGACCGAGAATCAGCTCTGGTCTTAAAACCAGACCAAGAAAGTCGATTTTTACCAGATTGAGTGATGAATTACTTTTGTAGCCTAACTACGAGAAATTAATAAAAACTAAGCTGATTATATTTCTGTCAATAAATACGCATATCAAATTTGCATGATTATATGTCAATATCTCTATTGCATTTTAGATAACCCAAAGCTGCCAATAATTCCTGGGACATCCTTGCTCTATGCGATCGCAAATCTAGTGACACAGCTGAAGTTCAAGCACCTAAATAGACATAGCAAAATATCAAACAAAACGCGAAAAATTTGGCTGATGTATAAATACAAAATGTCACTTGGCAGTTGGCTATTTGTATAATTCTACAATTCCATCGTAATTTTTGCTAACATTCAGCCAATGATCAAGATGAAAAATGATTTTCGACCCGCTAAATAAGTCATGTACAGGCGAGCTGATGCGTATAATTTTAAGGAAAATAAATTCCTCTGTCCGTTTCGCATCATGTTGACTGGATCTTAGAAAAAGGTACATTTCCGTTACCAGCAATAACTGCACATACAAAAAAACTCTTTACTGTCAGCGCTTTTTTTGTTGCAGAACTTACAAACAGCGGACCCAGGGGTGTCACGACTGGGGGGGACGCCCCCCTTCAATGTTGTCGGCTAGTAGGCAAAAAATAACCGAGTCGGCACGAAGTGTCTCGATTTTCCGTCAAAACAGTTGATTTTTTCGTGATTTTTTTTTTCTGAAATCAGTCGATTTTTCTGAAAATCAGTCGATTCTTTTTACAAGCTGTCATTTTTTTAGTTTGTAAAAATTACCAGCCAGTCGGTAATTTGACAAGGCTAGTTCTTGAAGACCAGGGATAGGTCTTCACGACCGGAAGCGCAAGAACAATCCCAAGGCCAAGAATTTGCCTCTGGTCTTGAGACCAAGACCAAGATTGTCGGCATCGGTCTTGAGGCTGGTCTTAAGACCAAGACCAAGATTCAAGACTACATCTCTGCATGATGCGGGAAATTTGAATCTCAACACAAACGCGACTTTTTAATCGCCACAGTGCGGAGGTTGGTGAAAGTTGTGGACCATACCTTAGACCTTAGATCCTCCTGTGCCTCCAGAGGTTTCGCATGTCCACCAGTCGTTCTCGTTTGCCATTTTATTTTGTATTTATCGTAAACGGTTTTCGTCAAGCATACAAGATGGGTGCAAGCGCATAGAGGTACCACAAATCCAACAGGGAAAGTCTACTATATGAAAATCGATTATTGTTGAAGCGCGGAGCAACGAAGTAACACACGGGTCTTCAAGCCTACTTAAAGGACCTGTCTTACCTGTAATACTAATGCAACCTTCTTCCATAATCACTCCATGTATTTCTAAACCCGGAGACCCCAATTTCGTACGGTATATTCTAACCCCTCTAACAAAACCACGCTGATTTTCTCACTTGCCGTATTTTCTTCGATGTGGATCACGCTGTCGAGGGTGCCTGCGAGTTCTCCATCATAAGAACCGGTTATGTAAATTGTTTCCCTGTTTTCGCTACAAGCCAACGGATCTCGGAAAAAGACATAAAACGCCCAAAACCGTGGGTTATTTGTTGAAAGTACAGCGTAGTTTTAAAGTATTCAAATATTTTAAAATACTGTAAGTTGAAGAGTAAATAGTGCGAGAGGTCATTTAACTGAATAATTGATAAGTAAGTAGACTGTCGCATCATTACCCTTTTTGGTTTAACTTTAAAGAGACTTACCACCATTACATAGACAGAATAACGGACAAGTATATACCTTGTCGACTAACATTTAATTAATGAAAACTAACTTTTCAGCCAGATTCACAAGCTCATCCCAATTCGATCAGTTGATTGCGGAGACAACGATGTGCTGAAACACAACCCTGGTCTATGGCTGGGAACTTACTACAACTTGGCAACAGGGACTGGAGACCACACTCACCTTATACTGCAAGAGTGGAGCATGTACCCATTCTTGGAGAAGATTCTTCTCGAAAAAGGGTTTACTGGAGACATGGAATTCCTATACAACACCGTTCCTATTTTTGATTCCACGATGAATCTGGCAGCAGTAATTTTGAGAAAAGATTTTATGAGTTGATATCTCATTAAATATGTTTTTTTACAAAGCTGTAACGAATTCATTTAGGACACGTTTTACTTGTTAAGGGAATCTCCAGTCACACTTTACTTCGAGAAGTCTTCGTTTCATTGAGCTGGGACTCGCGGTTCTTGGTCTTAAAAACAATTCAGATCTTTCTTGTCAGATTTCATCAGCTATGTAGTCCAGTTTGGTGACTAGCTAGCAACATTGTCGATTCAGCTGTTTTCAGAAGTTTGGCACATCTTCACCTTACTCCAGCAACATATTTTTCAAAAGACCAAGATTTTTGAAAGATTCAGCACCAGGAACTCCTCCGAAAACACTTTCAAAAAGTTCATCCTCACTAATATTGAAGAGCTTTGTTCTGTTGTAGTACTGTTTCTGTACAAAAATGGCATCAAGCGGGTGGTTGTCTCCCCGAAAGGTGTCGTGTAGAACGTAACCGGTTTCACTCATGAATCGCTTCATTTCGTCAGTGTATGAGACATTCCCATTCATTTCCACTACAACAATGAGTATGGTTATCTTCTCATATGGAATTGTCTTCAAGATACTTAATTCATTGCCTTCAACATCCAAATAAAGTACATCAATGTGATCTATTTTCAAGGTGAGGCAGACCGTATAGAGGGGAACACAAACTACCTCACATATTTCATGATGCCTGTGAGCCCCGCTTCGATCACGTCCTAGGCCACTAGAGCCAGTTTGATTTCCAAGAAGAAAACTGTTGCCAGGGTTGTGCCCTAAAAAGAAGGAGAAGTGTAGACTCATATATCACTTGCAAGCACAGGTAGAAAGCTAGGAACATCAGATAAGTTTCCTGCTGTCTTGAGGCAGAAATGATTATGGGCCCTCCGGAATTCATTTTGTAGCCGAAAGTATTGGGACATAACTGGTCATGGCCCTTTGGGGACCATGACAGTATATCATTTGCTCGTTGTTATTTTTTAGCAATTCGCGGATGAGACGCACACTTTAGGGGGGCTGAATTCGTAAGCAGAGACTTCGGGCACACATTATCTGGGCGCTTGGGGATCTTAAAAATTTACTTTTTCGTAGAAGTATTCCTTGCATTTTGCGATAGAGATTGGTATGTTGCAAATCATTTGTAAGCAAAACCCTAAATTCGAAAATGACCATGAGCCCTTGGGAACCACAAAAATGTAGCTTTTAATCAAAAGTTTTTTTCACTTTGTCGCTGACACAAACTTTAGGGGGGACTAAAATTCATTTGTGAGCACACGCTCTCTTTGTGCTCCATCCATTTTATTTCGCTCTGGTGTCGCACATGTCCGACGGAAGAAGGAGTTGCAGAAGATGAGAAGATGCTATTTTAAGTATGCCAAGCACTCCGTACGGAAGTAATTCAACTCCTTGTATTATGAAACATTTTTCTAATCGTAAAAAACTGAAAACAGCTGTAAGCGATCGTAAGCAATTGTTTGTTTACGATTGTAAACAATTGTTTCCAATTGTTTGCGATTTACGATTGGACACAGCTATGTCCAATCGTTAACAATTGTTTACAGTGGCAAACGACTGGAAACAACTGTCTACAATCGTATGAAATGTATTGTTTACGATTTTTCCAATTGTTACGAATGGAAAAATGTCCCATAATACAATGACTTGAATTATTTAAATACGGGACCTGCTTTATTTGCCAAGGTTATACCACAGCCACAGAGCGTTTCCAAGTTAAAGATGCAAGCTTCACACTTGAGATTTCGTTGGCTCTGCCAAAATTATGGACAACGGGGCCCAGCCCGCACATGACACTCTACATTCTTTTCTGGCCGATAAATGAAAAATCATATATTAAATTTCTTGTGTTTCATTTAATTCTTTATTTTATTTTACAAACTCCACTTTTCAAATGGCGAGTCAGAAGTAAATTACTTACTTACTTACTTACTTGGGGTAAAATGATCATGGGCTCTTAAAAGTATCAAGTTCCGTTCTGATCCGACCACCCGTTCCAAAGTTAGTCATGATACAGCAGTCCGGATTCCAACTCTATCCACTCCCCCCAAGATGGAAGGATCGTGAAAATGGTTACTCCCAAGTCAATCCGATCCGGTCCCTTATACACCTGCCGAATCTCATCGTCCTATGCTTTTCTCATGAGTCTGGGTCTCCCTTCCATCCTCTCCCACCTCAATGGCCGGATAGGACAAGTGACAACTTCCAAGTCAATAAGACCGGGTCCCTAATAAGCCTGTCGAGTTTCATCGTCCTATTGCTTCTGGAGGTACCTTAACTCAAGATCATAGGCATTCCAGAAAACCCTCTCAAACTCTTCCACAGTGCGCAAATAAGGCTCATTTCTATCTAAATTGTATTTAGAACTTTCTCCTTGTTCTTCTCACCAAGATTCGTCCCAATCACTCCACTCTAGACGTTTCTCGTCATTTCCGATCCCCTCCAATCCCAGAGCTATTGGATTCGTCCCGGACGAAAATGATTTTGGAAAACTTCGTTGAGCTTTTGTCTGCGGCCAAAAAGGATCACTGTTGCTGATCCTTGAGATCACCAGTGGTACCGATAACTAAAACATTAACTAAATTATTCAACTACAGTTTCCGTCAGTATTATCTTCCACTAACCTTTTACATCACTTATGTAGGATCCAAGGTGTTGAAACCGCTGTTTTGATGGTGATCTGTCAAAGCTAAGACATCCATTGACGGAATAGACTTTCCTTTTTATCGTAAGCAGTTTTCTATAATAGTAAGGATCTGCCTCAATGAGAACCCCGTCCCATTTTCGAAATTTCTCCAGGTAAATGGTGTTTGAGTAACTTTCTCCATCAGAGCCTCCACACTCAACGAAAATTCTCTTTTTTCTCTAGAAAAAAAAATAATCAAGCTCAATAACATTCAAGTCAAAGGAATGAATCATATATACAACCGCTTTGGTTTTTGCTTACAGATGAAACGTCGTCATGGCGAAACGTCCCCCAGCGAAACGTCCGCGTGGCAAAGCGTGCCCATATATGTGAAAACCCCCAAAATCCCGAAGATCGCCTTGGTCGTCAGTCGCATGATCGAGGTAAAACACCTTCAGAGTTTTTATTACAGGTGCTGAAACATTACTTATAGGCTTGAAAGAGCGGACGTGGGACGTGGTTTTTGTCTACAAAATATGTAATGTAACACGCTTTCCCCTGGGCTCAAACTGATCAGGAGTAGGCCACAGCTCTAGCTCGTTTAAAGCAACATTCAAAACCGGTATATTTTTTACCAATAAGTTCATTGTTTACCAAATAAGTGGAAGCCTGCTCTGGATAAAAAATAGTCAAGCAATAATAATACAAAAATCAGTGTATAACCGTTATAGTGGATGAAACTAGCATGGTAGTTGTAATCTTATTTATGAACCTTGTATTGCTCTAGATAATATTTAAACCGCACACTTAGGCGATTTTAATCCCTAATTCCCATGCCTTGGTTTAAATTATTCAATTCTGAAAGAATGCCGGGTCTGATGTAAATCATGAAATCCCCCCCACCCCCCCAAAAAAAAAAAAATAAAAAAAAAAAAAAAATTATATTATGGTTATTGGTTCATTTTAGCCGGGGATGTTTTGCTATGGGAAAGTTTTACATGGGGACGTCTAGGATGGGGACGTTTGTTACGGGGACATTTTGACACGGTGACGATTTGTGATGGAGGCGTTGTGCCATGGGGACATTTCGCTCAGCTGAGGACATATCGCCAGGGGAGTACAGACAATCAGGTATTGCAGCTTTCGGCTCTTTGTTCTATCACGTTAACAGTATTACCGTCATAAAAGACCCCTGAACAAGCTCATTGTGAATAAACTTTCCACTGAAAAGGTTACTTTAGAAAACTAATAATAGGTGGATTCAGCTTATACCTCAACCTCAAAGCTCTAATCGAGTTAAAAAAATAACTTTCATCTCTACCAATTTCCTGCATTTGCTGGATCCCGGATGAATTCTTTGTCCAGCGTGGAATTCTATTTTAGTAAACCCTCAATACTGGGCTACGGGACCCATCTAAGAACCTGTTCAGAACTTCAACAAAAGGATCCTTACACAAGAATCTTTACGACACTTTAACTTCTTCGAATGTTAGTGTATGCAGGAATGGATAAACTTCTGAAAGTAGCAGGTATCCATCATCAACGTTTTGGACTTTCAAAAACCATCAAACACAGAATGACGAAACTCAGTATTCTTGTGGGTTCCTAGCACCTTTAGGTTCTTCGATCCTCGACAATTCCGGTTCAGGCCAATTAGGGTTAGATTGTCTGAGACTCAGAAAGCAAAAAGCAGAAAGACGAAAACAAGTTACATGTTTAGCTTTCAGAGTATATTTCTGTCGAACCCAACCACCCACATGGACAACGAAATCAAATCGGGATCCTAGATATATCGTTTTACCCCCCCCCCCCCCCCTACGGCTCACATTCATGCTCTAGAAGGCATATGGATCATTTTCCAGTCCCAAAATCCTCCACCCTAGGCCGGTTTCTTAAGCGTTATTAAAATTGGCACTTGCTTTCGGGAACAAAAGATGAAGAATAGCCAGAACGTCAATCCATGTTCCTTTGTCAGACGCTAAGAAGAACTCCAAAGCTGAAAAGTTCTGATTCATGGGAGTTCTGAATTTGTACGGCGCATATTGCGGTGCCGGTAAATGCACCAGGTTCTCCCTCAGGTATTCACGAAGGCAGACGTCACCCATTGCCGTCTGATTCGATAATAGGACGTTCTCGTCTCTCTCGTGACAGTCCAGCATACTGATGCCTTTTTGGAAAAGAGTGGCTGTCTGTCTTCTCAGAGTGATCAGGACGAACAAAAGCCACACACCCGACAAGATTACGCAGGTTTTCCTGTTGCTCACGCCGAACACCATACTCGCCTAAATCTGAAATAAATGTATGAATGAATAACTGCTCACGAAATTGCACGATCCCTCTGCTACCTTAAAGACAAAGAATGAAAAGTCCGGCCCTATGTGTGCAACCAGATTCACAATAACCCCACTAAAACTGTCCCCATAGTTTCCTCGTCCAGTGTGAACCTGTGACTGACCATTTTTTCTTAATTACCACGTATCTCGTAACTATCAAAAGACATTTCGTTCTTTTTGTGGCTAGTCCTCCTTCCCTCAGTGACATTAATTTTAATCTACTTTTGCCAACTTTTAAGTTTTCAACTTATAAATATAAGCATATTTAATTTACTACTCTTCTCCTAACAATCGGAACTTGCTTCCATCATTTTTTTTTATTTTTTTTTTAATTTAAACTCTTATTTTCTTGGTACCACTACTGGTACATAGCAGACCCATCATAGACCAAATACTTGCCTTGAAGTGCGAATGAAGGGGATTAAGGTAGTCTAAACCTTTTAAATTTCAACAATTTAAAATCGGTTCTCTGACCTGACCATTAAAATACCTTACAACAACCATCCTCACTGGACCAAAAATATTGCTGCGCTTTTTTTTCATATGTAGGCGGAGTCATCTCTCAAATAAAGATCAAGAAAAGTATTTTGATTTTTATTTTTTTTGTTAAATCATTTACAGTTATTAGTAAATTTGACGGTGAGCCTTGCTTTAGCTTGTGTACCTTGCTTTAGCTTGCATACTATATGGCCCTAAGGCTTTAAATAAAATATTATTATCATTATTATAAATCACCCTTTGTTGTGGCTTACCGTCTAGAGGGGCAAGGTTTCAGGCATCAAACCTTCCTATAATATACAGCAACTTATTTTGAGAAAAAAAGTAAGTAAAATGAAAAGAGACATTAGTTGCGTTTTCGATCCGAATTCTCCGTTCCAAATTCTTTCTTCTGAACTCTCGATTCTCGTACAAATTACCGTTTTTGCTCCTCTGATTGCTCTATTCTCGCTTTTGACAAAAACTCTAATTTTGCAGCTCGTCACAACCCGGTATACGTTTATATGCATATTTAACACCCAAACTCTATTGACCAGTCAGGGAGGAGAACGGAGAGAGGAGAATCGACAATTCACCATCGAAGCAAATTCTCGATTCTGCAGAATCGCGAGGCTTTCGCCGTTCTCGATTCTGACAAAAACGCAAGAAAAGGAGAATTCACTTCATCGGAATAGTCCAAAAACGCGAAATAGGAGAATCGAGAGGAGAATTCGGATCAAAAACGCAACTATTTAGTCTTTGATTCATGTGGGCCGAGAAGGTTGAGGCACCAAAACTATTCGATGGGTCAGATTATTATGAACTCGCTGTTACCTTTGTTTTCCCCAAAATCCTCACGGTAGCCAAAGTTATCCACAAATTACTTGAACACAATTCACTCCTGAAAGCAAATCCGCCATTAATAATTCATTATTCATCCTGACCGTGGTCAAAAGATTACTAGAACCTTCGAGAAGATCGAGTGGCGTATAAGAGGATTGAAACAATTAAGTATATCACCATGTGGACGTTTAGATATGTCGGGAGAAGAAATCATCGGCCAGTTTGACATTTTTGGTTTCGGAAGCGGAATACTATTTAGCTCAAATTCATCATCTTCAAGAAATCACTATAACAAACTTGGTAGAGTTTACGGCGTTTGTTTGTTGTGATCTAGTATACATCCTTAATTCTTTGGACTTACCGGAATCAACAAGAAAAAACAGAAAAGAAAATACTTTTAAAAAACGATAATGCAAATAACGAGTATGATTTTTTAACAAATTTTTCATATGCCTGCTACAACAAAAATATTTTATTAGATCCACAGTCAAACTATGATCACTGACTCCACATGTTGGGCGCTTCCGCCCGCGCCAATAGATGACCCAGCGGTCGGACCGAGTTGTAGCCTCATCTTGGGTCTTGGGTGGGGGGGAGGGGGTTCTAGATGTTCCAAGTGCTACAATGCTTATGATATAACTCACTTTAAGGGAGGACAAAGCACAAAGGATCATGGGCCTGTGAGGACCATGCAAGTACATCGTTTGTCCGAAAGTATTTTTTGCAACTTTGAGGGTCTTGGAAAGTTATTTCCAAGCAAAGCCTTTGAGGCAAAAACAATTATGCCCCTTGGGGAGCATTAAGATGTACCGCGACACAGTTCGAAACATGAAACTCTTCTATGATTTGTGTACTTGTCAGTTATCAAGTTTCATTCAGATAGGGTAAGTAGTTCGATAGTTATGCGTGTCGCAAGCCTCTTCAGCTTAAAATTTCTTCATCTTAACACATCTGCAAGTACCTCCACTCCCGTTGCCACAAGATTTACGGTCCTCGTTCCAGCTCCTCCCACAGTGACCCAATCTGACCCTTACTCACAGGGGAATATCACTGGTCAAGTCCCATCCGACATGTGACCTTGCCAGTTATCAACATTCATTCATATCCAGTCACCCTTATGAAATTTATGATTGACTCAAGACTCAGATTCCAGCTCTTTTAACTACCCTAGGATGGTTGGATCCGGGAAATTAAATTTCCTCAAAGTTAATGTAAGTGGATTATATTAACTTGGCCGGCCAAGCTTCATCACTCCTAGTACATCTGGAAATGCCCTAGCTCTCGGCCACCGGGCCGACCATCCGACGGAAAAGCGATCGGTAGGTCCCACACAAGCGAAAGCCCCAAGTACCCACGTGCCCTGATGGTGATGAAAATTCATTAACGCACTGGACAATAAAAAGCAAATAGAGCGTTACAAAGAAAAATGAAAAACACTGAGCTAGAACGGAAGAAATGAAAAAAAAATGGAAAAAACAAAAGGAATCAGTTGGTTCGAAAAAAACTTATTTGGAGATGGAATGCGCAGTACAAAGAAAAAAGGAAAAAAAAACAGGGCTTTCAATCATGGAAGAGCTAAGAAATGCAGAAAAAAGAAAATTAACCAATCGGGTCTAAAAAATCTTGTCCCTAGATGGAATGTGGAAAAGCGGTCAAGAGAAATGCACAAGATACAGTTTTCACTTAAATAGACATGACTTATCTCTCTTAAAATATGATTATACTCAAAAGCTATTTCTGCTGTAGGCAATAAAACCTAGGGTTTTGCTGTAAAACAGCCCAGAATGGGAGGCCCAGTTCCTGTAATGCTGTAGCGAGGATTTTCTAATTTATACAGTCATTTTTAACTGATCTCTTAAATCAACAACAATCAGCTTATGCTCAAACAAAGAATGATTGGCTTTACTATGACTGGATAATCAGACTTTACCCATGTTTAAATGTTTAAAGGTTTATTTTTAAATGTCTATTTTATTTAAACGTTCATTATTTTATCTCGTATATTTACTACATTATTGAAAGCTCAGTGTATTTTTTCCTTTTTTTTTGTCTATACTGCACTATTTCCTCTCCTTAAGTGCGTTAATAAAATCATCATCATCATCATCAGAATTTACCCAGCTTGTATTTGAGACTACCTACCTTCCACTTGACATGGGCCTAGGAGAAACAGGGTCTTGGGACACTTGGGCTTGACTTAACAATGTCATTCATGGTAAGTCGTTTGTACCTGCTAGATTTTGAATTGTCTCAAGCTCTATCTTTAGATGCCAAGAAACTGGAGCACGCCCTTCCACAGTTTGAGAATAATCGTTCTGTCTTAGAAGAGTTTCCTTTCCTAGGATGATATTCTGTGACGTTGAGAAGATTCCAGGAGATCTGCAAGAAACCACCAGTTGCTGCATCACACTTTACTCAATACTTGTCTACAAAAACTTGTTATGCGACTATACCTGGCTAGGTCTAAATGAGTATTTTAATATCAGAGTATATCATTTACTAGCAAACCTGTCCTTCTTGCGTTGCACGCGAAAACTCGAAAATAGTCGATTTCAAATTTCTGATCAAAGCATTACATTAGCTTCAGTAACGGTAAACAAGGTAGCCTAATAACTCTCAGATGGGTAGGCTAGTGCTTTCTCGGCAAATACTTAAGAGCCTCTCAGCTCCTCATCTACAAAGCCACTTTATCTATTTAGTCACTTAATTGTTCCCTTGCGATGTATTTTTCGTTTGCCCATATCCGAGTTTTGGAGAGTGATCAACAAACATACCCCCCCCCCCCCCCAAGACATATAGGTCCGATGGTCAAGTTTCATCCATGCTTGACTTTCATTTTGTTTGTCAGACCATGTGGATGTTTTGTCTGTATCTCAAGCATCAAGATTTGGACCTTTGTTAGCCATAAGAACTACCAGACATTTACAGACATTTTTTGTCTATAAAAAAAATATTATTAGCCATAAAAACCTGTTCTTATGTTGAAAAAACGTTCTTAGCCATACAAATATTATGACGAGGGTAACGTGGCTCGGACAATTGGAGTTTAGGATGGAGATTAACCCGCATGAATCAAGCTGAAAAGAGCCCAATTGTCCTCCACACAACAGTTTTAATATTTGTTTGTTTATATTTGTAGCCCGCCTGAAGCACTCCCTTTATACTACCGACCCGTTCCACCGCTTGAAAAAGAACTAGTTTGCCCTCGCCCCGCTACCCGCGTCATACCCATAAGAACTATCCGCAGCATGATTCTGTAGTTGACCTATGACGTTACTAACAACCAAGGACCCCGTTTGCAATTTGAAAGGATATGATGTGTCCGACGTTCAAGACCAAAGAGGGAAGATTTTCTTTTCCTAAGATTTTAAGCTGACATGTTGTCTATTTTATAGGAGCCATGCCGAGGAATGTTGTCCTGATAGTCTTGCTGCTCTGCCTGGTAATGACTTGGATCAAAATATTGTTTACACACAAGCTCCGTCCTTTCCATACACAGAGTTACTCAAGTAGAAGCTTGAGACCTCCAGTCCCACCATATTTGATCAAAGACTATGAACAAGTTCGCGGTATAATGCTGACACTGGAATCCGGTTAGTACATAATTTATTTTAGGGCTTACCTAATGTTGAAGAGATTTCGTGCCCTACCGATGTTCCTGAGTTTCGTTTGGATATACTAGGCTATACCAATCGCGAAATCTCTGTTCACTCTTTTGCCCGGCAAAGAACAACAGTCCTTCTCCAAGACCTTACGTTAGATTCTACTATTTAATTTTATTGAACTTGAACACACAGTTTTTACGAGGTTAGATCTGACTATTGCAAGACCAGAAGAACCCTATAAGTGGTGATTCTCCCGTAGCTCTAGTCCTATATTGTATTCATTCAAGTCATAGATCTTGAAAGACAGGGACAGAAACAATCGTTGTGTTATAGCTCCACTGATGATTCGCTTGTCACCGATTATTTGATTGTGAAGTTTACAGATTATTAAATTCGATAAAACTTCTGCACTAGTATAACTGAGTACTTAATCTGATATTGTATTGTTCTGGAAGATTCAGCTCCTGTGTCCACTAAAGCCGGTTTTCACCGTTTTTTTGTGAGTTCATAACTCGTGAACATGAAATTCGGTATACATCTTGTCATTGGGGACTTTTGTTGTTTGGCCTTTTGGGGTCCCCACACCCACCCGTTCAGGTGCAATCGGGCCCGGATTGCCCAGTGAATAACGTTCATAGTTTGAACAGAGCTGAATATATGAGGATGAAATTCCTCGACCTATACACAGGGGCGTCCCCCGAGTCTTTCTTCGTTGTGTGTGTGGGGGGGGGGGGGGAGCCTGGTAAAATTGATCGAATCGGTACCTGATTTTAACTGAATTTTTTAAAAAATATTCTAAACACACAGCTTGTTGCCTTCATGAAGCTACAACGTAAAAAGTTGCAGAATACATACAAACAAGTCTAAAGAGAAAAATTGGTACATTTTCGCGCTTTGCCGCTTCTGTTTTTATTTTCTTTAATGATACGCAGTCACTAGCCTTTCCAATTTTGCCAAGGGACTTGGACTTGACAATCGCAGTTAAAACTCGTTGCTGCATGGTGACAATGTTGCTAACGGCTGTACCCAGGATTAATGACTGCGCCGCAGGCGAATTTTTTTTTAAATCTGTAATTTCTAAGATTTAAGTACTTCCCGTGCAAAATCTAGCTTTTAACATGGTTAAAGGCCTCCGAAACTCCACGCATCAAACGCCGACTAAAATACGCACCCTTTGTCGAACTAGTGAAGACTGTGAAATGCGCCACAGGCAAAATTTTGATGAATCATTGATGATAAACATGCCTTTTTGCGATCCCAAGATTACATTTTTAATCCAGAGTTTTCTGGCAAAACGAAAATGGTGATCCAGGGGAAGTAGAAACAAAGTACATTCGTTTGGAATTTAGAGCAAACAAAAGTAGGATAGTTTTCACGTCAAGAGCTGTGCTTATTCGGGAAGTACTGCAATCGTAAGAAGTAAAAAAATTAACAGCAATCAGCTGAAGCTACCGGTAAATGGTAAAGAACGAGAGTTCAGTAAAGTCCACTTAAATTACCGAACTCAGTAACCGGAGGAAGCAAATATTGAATTCGAAAAACAAAATAAAAAAATAAGGAACAGATCGAGAGCGGTATAACAACCGAATTTCGTACTGGAAAAAAACTCTTGTTAGAACCACCTAAAACAGCCGAATTCGACAAGTCTTGTAATAGAAATGGACTAAACAAAAATCTGGCCAATTACCGTATTCGGTAACGAATCAGAACCAAATGAACATCACTGAATTTAATTATAAAATGGACTGATAAAATGTGACCAAATAACCGAATTCGGTGAAGAATGAGACCAAAGAATCAGGTTAAATCGCCGAATTTACGCAGGGACGGACCGAATGCGGCGAAATCGATACTGAACAAAAGTGTGATGAATTATCGAATTTGGTCACTAATCCGTGCCACATGGATTGATGAATGAACGAATTATGAAATGGACTGACCGAACGTGATAGAATATATACAGACTTTGAGAGAAGTCCGGTGATATTACCGAATTGGCTAATGAATGCGACCAAATAAAAAGGTTACATCACCGACTTTACGAAGGAACGGAAATTATTCGGCCAAAAAGCGGGGAAATCGATGCGGAATAAACAAAAGCTGGATGAATTAGCAAATTTGATTAAACCACCCAATTTCGAAATGCGGGGAAAAATAATTTTATGAAAAGGGCTTGCCCGTCTTGACCGAACGCCCAAGCCGTAGGGGGGGGGGGGGGGGGGGGTGCTGAATATGACTTCCTAATTGTAAAGAGGTTTAAAGTGTCTTACTGGCAGGACATTCAGGATTGAATGTCTTGGAACTTCATAGTCATCTTTCCTTAGGCGAGATAGCTTCAAATTAGGTTATTTCTAAATTTATTTCTAATTTTATTCATACTCAGCTGTTACGGAAAAAGCGAGTCATAAATAAGTAAATAAATAATAATAAAAAAAAAAAACTTTTTGGTTATCGGGGATAGGAAATGTTTTGGTTCAAACGTTGTTCGTATGTAAGATGTAATACACATTTTACTTTCACATTCCACGTTTGATCGACGGCCTACTTGTTATAAACAACCCTGTATGAGGAACAATTTTTAGGTGGTCTGTTCCGGAAGAAAAAAGATATGTTTTAACCTTTGGCATTCATCAGGTTAATGCATTTTTTTTTTCCGTCTCGTACTGTATAATAAAGATCTTCCATGCTGCCAACTACCTCCCTTAAGTTATAGTTCGTTGTAACAGACTAAAGCTTCCGTATTAAACTTATATCACAGCCCTGCCACTCATTTACTTAGGTTCTTAGATAGAAGAAGCTAAAAGAGTTGAAGAAAATGAAAGTTACGTATTTCAAATTTTGCAAATTTCTGCTTTCTCTGCCACCGTGGACTAGAAATCGGTATTTGGTTAAAAAATATAATGTTACTGATGTGGTTCAAAAGTTCGGTGACCTACACAGAAAGCTTTCTGCGGATGCATTTTGTAAAATAGGCCCTGATCACGGTCTTATTCAATTTTTTGTTGAAGAGGATAGTGTTTAGTTGAAGTTCTTTTTCTTTTTATCGTTAACTCCACTTTTACTACTTGTTTTTTGTAGTTGTGGGTGATAGATAAATAAATAATAATAATAATAGATATAGAGTAGCTGATGTTGCTAAACGGATGTCAACTAGTTTAATTAGAGCTATTATTTGGCCCTTCTTGGCAAGGGTTCCTGCCAAAATATGGCCAAGGCCCGCAAAGAAGGACCTTTACCAAGAAGGGCCGAAGTATTGATATAATAACATTCAGGTGACATTCATTTAGTGCTATCAAATATGATTCTCAGTCAGCACGGGCCTATGGAATAGCTCCGGTGTGTGATTCAGAGCATCATTCAGGGATTATCCCACTAATTACTGATCTAAACTAACTGAATATTATCATACCATTAAATACGAGGTCACATTAAAGCAGGTGTATAAAAAGTAACCTTTTTGTCTTTTAGGGAACTGCAAAAAGAAAGAAGAATGGGGAGGAATTCCTGTCTATATTCCTGTCTTGGGGAAATACGAGCTCAGAAAAGCTGGAAACTATAGCATTTGCATGGACGAGGGAATTCGGCCACCTAACGACAAGTGTAGAGTCTACTCATTTGGCATTCAGAACGAGTGGAGCTTCGAGGAATCTGCTGAGAAGTATGGCTGTAAAGTTTTCGCGTTCGACCCTTCTATGGAAGACGAAACTTATGGATACTCTGAACGTATTGGTTTCTACCCAGTTGGTAAGTAAGAGGTGATTTATTCTGTGATGACGCGGTGTGACGTACAGTTTCAGACCGGTCCAAGCACTCTTACGGAAGAAGCATGAATTTCAAATAGTGTCATTAGTGTCATAAGGTCTTACAGTTTATGAGCCCTCCACATTCACAGAATTCCAGCTCCAGATGGGCAACAGTAACCGTTTCTCTTTAAATTTGAATTGTTTTATTACTGTTGCTGAAGCCCGTATGGAAATAATTCAAGTCATTGTATTATGGGATATTTTCCCAATCGTAAACAACTGTTTCTAATCGTAAAGAATAATTGTTAACGATCATTTCCAATTGTTGTCAATTGTGTACGATTGGACAAATATAAGTTTTCAACAAATAAGTTTTAGGACAATAAGTTTTCCCCATATCCCGCTAATTCTTCTACCCAATTTTTACGTAGTTTCATTAAATATTTCTGGTAATTTCTTGCAAGTGTATAAGTTAATTTGTTTCTTGTGTGTCTGTGTATTTTGTAAATTTGTATTCCTTTTCTAGCTTTTAGCTATTCGGATTAAACTTGATTGATTGATTGATTGAAATATAATACAATATAGTAAAATAAAATAACACGATGACTTTAATTATTTCCATACAGGAGAAGCCTGACCACCATGTCTACCTGAGCCTCGTTTTTGTTGCATGCTGCAGGTCCACTTCTCGGCCGATTCCGGACTGATTCTTTCTACATCCGTTTTTTGCACTGCAGCGCTTCCGAGGAAGACGGCAGCGCTTCTCGAGAATCACGGACTTGCTTCCGGACCAAGTCCGTGCTTCCCTGAAAGATGCTGCAGCGCTTGCAACAAAAACGAGGCTCTGGTGTTAAAAGAGTAAGCGAAAAGGAGACAGGATTGGTACGGATCTGGCGTTTCTTGTTGCTTAGGTGTTATTTTCAAACTGTCTTTAAAACAAGAGCTGTAAGACATATGGCAATTGCAAGCATACGTAGTTTGTAGTATTTAGTAACAGCTAAGATTCTTGCTGTGTTGCGGAACAGACGACTATGGACCTTTTGGATCTATGAAAATTTATGGTTTAGTAAAAATACGCCGTGCAATTACAATGCGCAATTTAAGGGTCTAGGAATCTATTTTGTAAGCAAATGCACTGGTACACAAATGATCATGTTCCCTTGGCTCACTAAGTATATCATTCTCTGGAAAGTATTATTGTTGCATTTTGCGACTAAGATGTGAACTGAATTTGGAAGCCAAATACTTGGGCACAGAAGATCATGGACCCTTGGGGATCCTAAGAAAGTTCAGTTTCTTAAAAATGGTTTTTCGAATTTGTGGTAACACTGGTGCTTTAAATATGCTGTAAAATGGAATGTAAGCAAAAGCCTTAAGGCAAAAGTTATCACGGGCTCTTGGGAATCAGGAAAATGTATGTTTTGGTAAGAAGTATTTTTTCACTTTGCAGTTAAGATACGAACTTTAAGGGGATAAAATTTCGTATACTTGAGTTACAAATGATCATGGGCATTTGGGGGACACCCAGTATCTTCCCCTCAAAACGGAACCAAGTTTTCAAGTCAAGTTTTCTTCAGATCCGACAAACCGTTCAAAAGTTATGCAATGATATGAAATTCTGGTAGTCCCTTTTTCCAATTCCCTCCACTCCCCCGAAGATAGTCGGATCGGGGTGACTGCTTCCAAGTGAATCTGACCGGGTGTCCAGTAGACCAGCCGAATTTCATTGGAAGGTATCCAGAAAACCCCTTCCAAGACCCCCCACAGTGCGTCGATCCGGTCCATTTCTGTCAAAAATGTATTTACAAATTTTCGTTGTTCTTCTCACCAATGTGCTTGTTCTTACCACAAAGTTTCATCCCGATCCCTCCACTCTAAGTGTCACGATATTTCCGGTACCCTCTCTCAAACTCCCCCCACAGTTGTCGGATCCTGTCTGGGCTTAAAATGGGCCATGTGAGGTATATGTTCTTTCCAAACATCAAGTTTCATTCAGATCTGATCTGACCACTCAACATTCCGGATTCCCCCTCCTCCCACTCCCCCCTCGATGGTCGAATCGGGGAAGTGACTATCTCCAAGTCAATTTGGTCGGGTCTCTGATACGCCTGCCAAGTTTCATCATCCTAGCACATCTGGAAGTACCTTAACCCGTGATAGCCGGAATTCCGGGATCCAGCCTCCCCCCACCAAGTTTCATCCCGATCTCTCGACTCTAAGCGTGTCACGATATTTCCGGTGTCCCCTCTCCAACTCCCCCCCCCCACAGTTGTCGGATAAGGTTCTGACGTAAAATTGGACATGTGAGGCATGTGTTCTTTCCACATATCAAGGTTCATTTAGATCCGATCACCTGTTCGAAAGTTACGCTTGCCTTAATATGCCGGATTCCCCCTCCCTCCACTCCACCCACGATGGTCGAATCGAGGAAGTGGTCAGTTTGGTCGGGTGCCTGATACTCCTGACAAGTTTCATCATCATAGCACATCTGGAAGTACACTAACTCGCAATCACCGGACCGACCGACAGACTGACCGACCGACGGAAAAGTGATCGGTATATGGCACTTGGCCGAAGGGAAGTGCCATAAAAACTGGTCAGTTGATGCTTGATTTCTGTTACAGGTTTGTCAAACTTCGACGGAACGGTTCAAGCTGGCTGGAAAAAGGGTTGGAAGATGGCCCGCTTACCTACCCTTGTAAAGCTTTTGAAACACGAGAATCAAATCATTGACGTACTGAAAGTTGACGTGGAAAACGACGAACATGAAGCAATACCAGATATAATTAATTCTGGTGTCATGGATAACGTGAAGCAAATCATCTGGGAGATTCACCTTTTTGGAAACGAGACACTGCAAAAGTTTTACACCACTTATTGGGTGCTGGAGCGTGCTGGTTTTATAAAGTTTCACTCAGAAGACTGGAATCACGATAGCTGTATCGTCAACAATTCAAAAGGAGTTCCCGAAAACTACTGTTTCATTTTCTCGCACATGAACACAAAGTTTCTACACGGATGAGTTGACCCTTGCAAGACCAGAAGAGCCAGTATTGGTGATTCTCCCCTAAATGTAGTACTATATTGTACTAATTCAAGACCCTGGCTATGACAGAAAGGACAGGACAAAAATTAAGTAGACCTAAAGACGAAAAAAAAAACGTCATTGGTCTGGAGTTGCCTTGAGTCAGGACAGGAGGAGAAAGCAGAAAAAACACGCCTGTGCGGTAAACTCCTGCTACTGCCAGTGCATGGCGGGACCTCCATGTACAGTTTTGTGGAAAACCCAGATGTGTTGACTAGTGACAGGAGGGTTTCACCAGGGTTTTGCTGTTATCAACCACACTGCCACACCACAACATATCAACCACACCTCTTCCATCAGTGACATCTATTGTTAGTTAAAAGTCTATACTAAGTTAATTGTCAAGTTTATATACTTTTTAGTGTTTGCATTTTCTATCTTGAACATTTGTTGGTACGCTTTCAACGATGAAATAAAATTATCAGCTTTTGATAATCATTCTGTTTAATAATTAATCACATAATTCCAGTTTTTCAAAAGAATTTCAATGGAAGTAAGAGCTTGAAGGCTTTAAAGTTCGAACACAAAAACGGAGTCTCAAATCCTATTGGTGGATTCTGACGTGTCATTAAAAAAACAACAAATAAGAAGCAGAATCGTTTTCTTAGTAAAAGTTTCAAACCTTATAACTCTCATTCCTGATCAAACTTGTCTATAAAGCTGTGATTGTGTAATTATGAAAAAAACAGGGATTCGTTTCCAGCTATTTACAGGCTTATGGTATGGTAGTTATTCTTTTTCTACTCCTATCCGTTTTGCTGAGTAGGCTGCAGTCTCTCCATTGAATAAAGATTTGGAAAGAGGGTAGCCGGTTTCGTATAAAAATTGTCCACGGTACAGAAACTTTTACCAGGAAGACTTTTAGGGGGTTTCTCTAGGATTAGGAGCATGAAAATCCTTTCAAGATATTCGACGACAAATTTGTGCAGTAATCTCTATGTCACTCATCGAATCGCGGAGGGCATGAGTCAGAATTCACAACATAGATCCATACAAACAAAAATCATCTTTTCACAAGTCGAAGACCGGTTTAGACCTATACCTTTAATATCTAGATTCAGTTGTGTACCTACGTAATCGTGGATTCTAGTCGAGATGCTGCAATGTCAGAAAAAGATTTTGGTACTGGGGATTGCTTGGGCGCTTGTTACAACTTTTGTTTGCTTTCTAATCCTGCGACAACAAAGCGTCGCTTTGGAAGTCGTCAGCATCAGAAAATGTGACACAGAGAGGAAAGTTCTTTTCTCGAATGTCAAGTCGATGGATGATCCATGCTTAGTAGAATACGTTAGACAACACCTTATGGACAGGCCAAACATGGATAAAGACTGGAACTTCTCCGATGAAGTGAACCAAAACGCAACAGCCCTAGAATATTACTTTCGGAACCCCGGCCCTGCTGTGTTTGACATCCTCATGATATTTGAAGTTCTTTTTCCCAAAACGGTAAGCTTTTCGGTTTGAAATAAATGTCAGTATATGAGGAATATCTTGTGTTTCTTAAAAAACAATATTTTACCACCTTCGTTACAGCGTAAATTCATGTCATCTTTATGTCAGCTTCAGTGTAGAATGGTTGGAGATACCACGGGATGCAATTCGTTTCACGAAGCAACATGAAAAGCGCGATACACTTCATTATAAAAACTTACTTTCTGGTCAAGGGTCTGATAACCGAGAGTACAAGACTAGTCATAAGACCAGAAATCATCTCTTGCAGGAACCCGACAGGATTCGACGTGAAAATAGACACTCATACGACTAATACCAACACACCAGACGTTCCTAGACCGGCAATATCAATCGACCAGAGTGGCAATAATCAGATGATCTGGTTGGGCGAACAGCCAAAAAAGGACCGACACTTCCTTTTTTTTTTACTTACTCATCGGTTTGGACCTTGAGACGGTAGGGGGGGGGGGGGGGGAGTAGTCGGATAGATTGATGAATCTTAATGACCCTGGATGCCTGCCATAAAATGATACCTGCCCATAAATGTTTTTTTTTATCTAGCGAAAGGATCCTCGCAACAAAATTTAGAGTCACTCATTAGTCTCCAAGTCGACAAGCTTACATAAGCAATACCGAAGGTTTCTACGAAATTACGGTAAGCGTTTTGTTAAAGTCTTTTGACGGATAGCGACAAGACGAATATATCACGGAAATCCAGCCATTACTCTCTTATTATTTGTTGGAATTTTTTCTTTCGGAGAATCCGTTCTTGTATATTCCCAGTCTTTCCGACGCATTACGGTCTGACGAATACAATGCTGAGAATATCAAGACGAGTTATTGATTCAACATGCCCCTTTAACCTTATTTTGGAGCTCTAATCTACGAGAAAATTAAATTCTGTTGTGGATTGAAAGAAGCTTAAGTATTTGGCTATATTCTACTACCGGTATGGAAATAATTCAAGTCGTAAAGAACTGGAAACGATTGTTTTTTTCCACTAGTATTATTGGACATTTGTAAAATTTAAAATGGTGCAAATCAATTGTAAACAGTTCAAACCAGTTGTAAATGATAGTATTTTTACGATTGAAAATAGTTTTTCGCGATTGAAAACAATTGTAAACAACTGTTCCCGGTTGAAAACAACAGTGACGACACCAAAATTGTTTTTCTACAACTGTTGTTTTTACAATACGGCTATGCGACATATTTCCAACTGAAGACAATGCAAAACAGTTGTAAACGATTTTATTTTTACGCTATTCTTCCAATAAAAACAACTATAAGATTTCCGAGTTACCCCTTTATCGCCCTACCCCCTACCAGCCATTTGCCTTGTTATGTACCTTGTCGCTAACTGGAACGACTTCTGTGACTTACTAGTTCTTTTTCTGCGATCATATCAGTGTCCAATATAAAAAGAAATCTTTGCGTTGAACAATAGAGAGACAAATATTTTTTCGAAAATTACCAATTCCGGCAGCAATTTAAAAGTTTGCCAGGAGACACTTTAGCACTATAGAGGGGACTGCTACTAGGCGAGAGCTGCTACTAAAATATTTAGCGCTTCACAGAAAAGCAAAAATGGCAAAACCGCGGAAGACGGCTGTCAACTTTGAGCATTTCCCCGTCTTTTACAACATTTCAGTTTCTCATTTAGAAGACTTAGGAAGAAGTTCTATGCAGGATGGCGGAAATTCCACACAATTTTGCTTCAAATCGGAATATTTGAGATAATTGGATGCAGTAGTATCCGAAGAGAATCCGATTGCATCATTTTCTAATCGCTAATTTGAGTCTGAAAAACAAAAACAAATGTTTTTTACTCAGTTGAAACAATTGTTATAATAATATTGGATCCAATTTTTTTTCAGAGTCATTGCTTCAAAAGAAATGTTTTCAGATGTTGATTACAAAATCTATTTCATGACTATCTGAACATTAATACCGGTATTCCAAAAGTTCAAAAACAAACCGCTGTTTCCAATCGAAAACAACTGAAAATGAATGGAAAAAAGTGGTTCAAATGTATGTGAACAAAAAAACAATTGTAAAATTATAATTTGATACAAATATTCCAATCTTGTTCAGGTGGTTTTCAAGATTGATATTGCTAAGGAATGTTTAAGATTTCTTATAAATCAAAACATTTGGGCTAAACCAATTGTTTTCGATTGAAAAAAAAATGAAAACGGTTCGAAAGGATTGTTTAAATAGACTTGAAAAAATGATTTTTTCGTTTATAATTATACATTTATTTAGTTATCCCGTTTACGAAAACAACTCATGATGATTGAAACGGTCTGAAAAGGACAATTTTATACTTACTTTGCTGGGATACTGAACTTTTCTTTTAGAAAGAAACGAGTAGTTATATAAAGGGGCTCCTAGACCACCCTCCCCCCAATTCCAAAACCCTATTTAACATCAATTTCTTAAATTTTAACATCCTTTTTACCAAATTATCCCCCTTTTTAAGAACATTTTTATTTTCTTACTTCCAAAATAAAGGTTACAATAAATGAGAAATATTACCCTTTACTACATATAAACTACTACAATGTACACTAAAATACTAAAAAAATATTTTTTTTATTCAAATATATTACCTTTTCTAATGAGTAAACAGTTCTAAATCCACATATGTTTCTTTGTTCTTGTTTTCGCGTACAATCGGTTGCAAAACTAGATTTTTCTTTAAAAGTAATTCGTTAGCAATAGCATTATATTTCTGAGTTATAAACAAATCACATGGTTTGTCATTATGATTAATGACTACAACCAACTTATCACCGTATTTTGTCTTAGCAATTCTCATTTTAACAATGGTATATTTCAGTCCTAGAACTAGTTCTTCTTTCCTGATTGTCTCATTGTATTTATTCATTCTGATTGTATTCAAGACTTCCTTTGTGGACTCCATTTATTAGTGGATGATTTTATTAAATAAAAATCCCAATCGCTTTGAAACATCTGGTAATAGAAACCAACCACGTTTATCACATAAATGCGATAGATACAAACGCAGTACTGAGTTTGCATGATGATATGATGATTACCGATTTTGAACTTTATCAAATATTTTTGCAAAACCCCACACCCCCAGACTAAGAGGTGTGATGTTGGTACACCCCGATTGGTGTAGTGTTTGTGGTGATGTGGCCTTAGTCTGGGGGGCCCTGAACGGGGAACCCGCAAGTTTTTATTACCATCCCACTATCGACAAACAGAAACTGCGGTCATTGGGATTCGAAGGTCTGAATGGCGATGAGTCAACGCTCGGCCAAGCGTTGAACCATTTTGCCAAGGGTCCTTGTCCAATTAGCAAAAGTTTCCGAGTTAAGATGAGATTGTGTTAGTCACGCCGGAGACTGTAATTACGTCACAAATTAGCGGCGAGAACTTTGAATGACGCAGCTCATTAATGCGCGTATGAAATAAAGATCTGTTTGACAGTTAGGAAACAATATTCAGTATAGCAATAGACTATATGTTTGGTAATTTCTCCTGACTTTTTATAGATTGATTACAATATTTATAATCATTCAGACGGACTTGTTTCATGTATTTTTCGCGAGGAAAAAATCGAAAGGTTTTGCGCATTTCTGTTTCACGCTGAATTACCTCCTCAATTGTTAATTGTCCGCATTTTAGCATTGACAACAACTCAGTATAAAAATTGTAATTTGTTCTGTATTTTGCTTTTCTATCAGCAATGCTTAACTGCTTTTCAATTATTTCGATGATAACAGCACCCAAACTTAAAGAAGCTAAAGGTAGCACTAGAAACGCAGACATTCCTGCTGCCGAAAAGAGGAATTTGGATACAAGTAAGCTATTACTTATACGATTGTAGTACTTGTAACTGCGACGGTAAACATACATTTTCATTACTAATTCTTCCATTTATCATATAATAAAATTGTTTCGAAAAATTATTAGATTTTTTCGAATTTCCATACACCCACCATCTAGGCTACTTTTACAGTATGATTCTCTTTTTTTCGAGCTTGTGAGTCAAAGTTTAAAAAAATATATGATTTTTGTCACATGAAGAGTAGTAACAAAAAGTGGGATTCCACTACACACACATTTGTCACATGAAGAGTAGTGAAGAATGTGCGAAACTCGTGTACACATTTTTCTCACAGAGTAGTAAGGTAATAGAAATTCAATCCTTTTCTTTACGGCTGAGAAAACACAGACGGGAGAAATTCATTAATAAAAATGTTCCCCTATTAAATGATGAATACTGCAGAGGTTATTCAGCTTTCTGAAAAGGTTATATCAAACAACAAAGCGGTTATACGAAGGTTACCGCATTACCGAATTAATGAACTGCGGACTTATGCCAAAATTAATAAAATAAAAACAAATGGAGCTAAGAAACATGAAATAACAAATAGTATAATAAACCATCTTGATACGTATATTTGAATAGCTGAAGAAAAAATAAAGATTGAATGCAGAAACGAAAGAATCCATAAGAACAGGCCATCAGACTACAAATCAGAACCGAAATTACGAATCATTCTGGAAGATGAGATAAAAGAAAATAATATCACCATTACAAAACTAAAACAAGAATACAATGATAACACAGAAAAAGAGACAAGTGAATTAAAGAAATTTCTGAAAAACAAGAACCTATCAACTCGCGCAAACCGAGAAGAAGTACTAAAAAGAGTTGGAGAATACTATAATAATATTATTAAAAAACATAAAGATAATATACAGAAAAAGAGCAATATAATAAGAGATCAAATCGAAAGAAGTGATGACAATAAAGAAAAAGTAGTCCATTGATCAACTCTCTTCATAAATAAGAAAAAAAATTAAAGAAGAAAAATTAACTCCTGATCATTTATTTAGAACGGAAGAAGAACAGCAGCCTACTATTTTTAGCGAAAGTGAGAATATGTTCACTGTAAATGTTTCAGTTCAAAGTAATGGAGTTGACGAGCATACTCTTATTGCTTTTACTTTCGCAGATTTACAGCGGCGAATGAACGAAATAAATCAATATAGAGTGTAGTTCGTAACTCATGTTATTTTCATCAGTACTTCTTGGATTTTAAATAAAAATAGTATTCTTACTCTTACTCTAGCAACCGCAAGGCAAAATATGGTGATGGCTATTAGTCTGGGGGGCCCCTGAACAACTCCTAGAAGTTTTTTGAATCGCTACAAACTGCCGTCTGTCGGATTCGAACTTGCGAGGTCTGATGGATGTTAATTAGCACGGGCCAGTGCGCTAACCAACAGAGCCATCGGGGTTCTCATTCGAATGGAGAAGTTTGCGTTTTCTGATGTGATATGAGTCATCGTAAATAATTGCAAAACCTCTCAACTCCAGACAAGAAATACGGGGAAAATTAAGAGGTGTGACGGTGGTACACCTCGAGTGTTTGTTGTTGTTGTAGAATGGTTTTATTAATTGTCTGGAGGCACCTCCGACTGGAAAGGATTTTTTCCTGCCATCACCCCCTACTAACAGAAATGGCTAGCAGCGGGATTCGATCCGATGACATAGAATAGCGGGCCAGAAACGTTAGCAAGACGCTAGACCGTTACGCTATCGGAGCTAGTCGTGAGATCTGAAGCAAGGTTTTAAGATGATAGTTGGTCATACCGGAGACTGATGATGTAATTTACTGGTGATGGAAATTGCGTGATTTGTGTACGATGCAGACAAATAATGCGCGGAGTAAGAAAGAGTATATATTGTTGATGGAAATTGCATAATTTGGGTATGATGCAGACAAATAATGAGCGTAGTAACAAAGAGGAAAGAAAGGAAATTCGGTGAGGGTAGGCTAATACTGGTGATGGAAATTGTATAATTTGGGTATGATGCAGACAAAATAATGTATGTAGGAATAAAGGTATGTTATGATAGGTAGGGTATAGGTAGGAAATAAAGTAATAGTTTATGTTTTTGGTAAATTTTCTTGTATTTTGATAGTTTCGTTCTTACAATATTTATAACCGTTCAAGCGAACCTGTTTCATGTATTTTTCGCGAGGAAAAAATCGAAAGGTTTTATGCATCTCTGTTTCTCTCTGAATTACCTCCTCAATTGTTAAGTGTCCGCATTTTAGCATTGACAACAACTCAGTATAAAAATTGTAATTTGTCCTAAATTCTGCTTTTCTATCAGCAATGCTTAACTGCTTTTCAAATATTTCGATGATAACAGCACCCAAACTTAAAGAAGCTAAAGGTAGCACTAGAAACGCAGACATTCCTGCTGCCGAAAAGAGGAATTTGGATACAAGTAAGCTATTACTTATACGATTGTAGTACTTGTAACTGCGACGGTAAACATACATTTTCTTTTCTAATTCTTCCATTTTTTATGTAATAAAATTGTTTCAGAAATTATTTGATTGAATGAAAGGTTCGTGATTCGGAACACATCTGCCACCTGCTAAACTGTATGGAATCTTTCTTGACTGATCGGAGAGAATCTAGATAGCGCTTGCTCCGTGGCACACAAAACACATCTGCAATCTACGGAACTCTACTGAAACTTTCTTGACTGATCGGAGAGAATCTAGATAGCGCTTGCTCTGTGAAACGCATACTGAAACCAGTGCTTTTCTTTACGGCCGAGAAAACTCAGACGGGAGAAATTCATTAATACAAATGTTCCCCTATTAAATGATGAATACTGCAGAGGTTATTCGGCTTTGTAAAAAGGTTATATCAAACACCAAAGCGGGTATACGAAGATTACCGCTATACACATATTATGAACTGCGGACTTATGCGAAAATTAATAAAATCAAAACAAATGGAGCTAAGAAACATGAAATAACAAATAATATAATAAACCATCTTAATAAGTATATTTTAATAGCTGAAGATAAAATTAAAATTGAACGTAGAAACGAAAGAACTCATAATAAGAACAGACCATCCGACTACAAACCAGAACCGAGATTACGAACCATTCTGGAAGATGAGATAAAAGAAAATAATATCGCTATTACAAAACTAAAACAAAAATACAATGATAACAAAGAAAAAGAGACAAGTGAATTAAAGAAATTTCTGAAAAACAAGAACCTATCAACTCGCGGAAACCGAGAAGAAGTCATACAAAAGGTTGCAGAATACTATAATAATATTATTACCAAACATAAAGATTCCGTACAGAAAAATAGAGATATCATAAGAGATCAAACAGAAAGACGTGATAACACTAGACAGAAAGTAGTCGATTTATCCACTCTCTTCATAAATAAGAAAAAAATTAAAGAAGAAAAATTAATTCCTGATCATTTATTTAGAACGGAAGAAGAACAGCAGCCTACTATTTCTAGAGAAACGGAAAACCTTTTTACTATCAACGTTTCTATTGAAAGCAATGGAAGAGAAAAAGATGCTCTTATTGCTTTTGTTTTCGCAGATTTGAGACGAAGAATGAATGAACTTTATCAGTATAGAGTTCAGTTTGTAACTCGTGTTATTTTCCATCGACAGGAGAATGATGAAGAAGTAGTAGTATATTACAACAGTACTTCTTGGATTTTAAATAAAAATAGCATTCTTACTCATAATCATTTGAATGATAATAACAAGAGACTTAGTTCTTTAAGTAATACCCCTCGATCTGGGCTACAATTTAGTCGGTATGAAGGAATTGATTATCGGATGACACGAGTAGATTATAATACTAAAAGTATACTAAAAATAAAATACTACCAGATTTCGTAAAAAATAAAAAAGCGTGTATAAATATAAAAAATAACGACCAGAAATGTTTCCTTTGGTCTATCTTAGCAAATCTACATCCAGCTAAGAATCATGTTGATAGACTATCAAATTATAAACGATATGAAAACGAATTTGATTTCAAAGGGGTTACTAACTTCCCGATGGATACACAAGATATACACATATTTGAAAATAAATATAACATTAAGATTTGCTTATTTCAAATTGATAAAGAGAAAATAATCAGAAGTCATATACTAAAAAGTACAATCAATGGCAAAACAGCTAAACATGTTATTAATTTATTGTATTTCGATAATCATTATGTACTGGTAAAGGATCTGAGCAAACTAGTCGGCACTCAAATATCTACAAGACATACCTCTTCACTTTTTGCGGAAGGCATTTTACAAAAGAAGAACTTTAAAAAACATGAAGGTAAAAATAATTGCGAAGATCCTGATATTATAATGCCTCCTGAAGGTTCAAGTATACAATATAAAAATATTACAAAACAAATGAAATTACCTTATTGCATAATAGCAGACTTTGAGTCTAATAACGAAGAATACAATCAGGTAAACGGAAAGAAAACAATAAAAGTGGCCAAACAGAAACCATTTGCTTACGGATTTCAGGTATGCTGTTCCTTTGATACAAACCAGAACAAATACTATGACTATTTCGGTGAAGACACTGCAGAACACTTTGTTAAAACCGTTACAAGAGTATCCACAGAAATTGCAAACAAATATGAAAGCAGACAGAGAAGCCACAGTTATACAGATGTAGAAATTGCAAAAATGTGGAAAAATCTAATGAATAAGACTTGTCATATCTGTAAAACTGAAATTACTGAAAATCCGCACTTTGATCACGATCACATGACAGGAAAAGTTGCTCATGCTGAATGTAATATGAAATACAGGATTCCCAAGCATATCCCTGTAGTAATGCATAACTTATCAAAATATGATTCTCATTTATTTGTTAGAGAATTGATACCTGATAACGGAATTTTTGAAAGTGCAGAAAGTTTCATCTCATTCTCAAAATCAATAAGTACTACAAAAGCGGATACGGAAGTAAAATATGAGATGCGGTTTATAGATTCAATTAGATTTATGGCTTCATCTTTAGACAAACTATCAGCAAATTTAGCAACATGTGATTGCAAAGTACCTTGTAATCATCTAAGACAGAATTTCAAATTCACATCAAACAGTTTCAAAAATGACGATGAATTCAAAGAAATAATTAAAAAAGGGGTGTATCCCTATGAATTCGTAGACAGTTTCGATAAAATGAAATGTACAAAGTTACCACCAATAGAAAGCTTTTATTCTAGTTTGACGGGGAAAGGTATTGACAAAAGTGATTATAAAAGAGCGGTATCTATATGGAAGTAATTTAACTGTGAAACATTACTTGATTATACTAAATTCTTCCTAAAAAGTTATGTTTTAATATTGTCGGATGTTGTAGAGAATTTCAGTAACGTTTGTATACATAATTATGATCTGGATCCACTTCATTACTTCTCAGCTCCAGGATTAACATGGGATGCTTTCCTAAAGCATTCGAAAGTAGACTTGCCTTTATTCTCAAAGGAAGACATATATACCTTTATAGAAAAGGGAATAAGAGGTGGTGTATCCCAATGTATAAGAAGATACGCAAAAGCAAATAATAAATATACAAGTGATTATAATAAGAATAAACCATCTAATTATTTAGTGTATTTGGATAAAAATAATTTATATGGGTGGGCAATGTCACAACAATTACCAGCGAATGATTTCCAATTCATTTCAATACCGGATGATTTGAAAGAAAGGAATGAATACGAATCAATCGAGTATTACAACCATCTGAAAAGTCATATCAAGTTAGTAATACTGTTTACAAGTCAGTGATTACGATTAACTCGGTGAGACAATTACAGAATGTTGGTGCTATATATGAGGTAGATTTAGAATATCCAAAAGAACTACACGAATTACACAAGGATTTACCATTGCACCGGAACACTTTAACGGTAAGCTATGTACCACAGTATTAGATAAAACCAACTATGTAATTCACCACAGGAATCTTGAATTCTGTTTACAAAAAGGTCTGGTGCTGAAAAGAGTACATAGAATTCTAGCATTCACGAAAAGTCCTTATTTAAAAGGATATATAGACCATAACACAGCCCTTAGAACTAAGGGTACAAATGACTTTGAAAAGGATTTCTTTAAACTTATGAATAATGCTTGCTTTGGAAAAACTGTGGAAAACGTAAGGAAGCGAGCGGATATGGAAATAATAACGGATGATACAACAAGAGAAAAAATAATAAAGAAACCCAATTTTAAATCTGAAATAATATTCAGTGAAAACTTTTCAGTAGCAAGAATGTCAAAGGAAAAATAAAATTAGACAAACCAATGTATATCGGCTTTGCTGTATTGGAACTATTCAAGTTATTGATGTATGAATTCCATTATGATTATATGAAGCCTAAATATGGAGATAAAATTGATTTGTGTTATATGGACACTGATTATTTCATATATGATATTAGAACTGAAGATTTTTATCAAGATATCAAACAGGATTTGAATGAGAGGTTCGATACATCTGATTATACGAAAGATAATCCATATGGGTTTCCTAATGTAAATAAGAAAGTGATAGGAATGTAAGATGAATTAGGTGGACAGGTTATGACAGAATCTGTTGGATTACGATCAAAAGTATATGCTTATGTAAAGGACAACCAAGACCCTTCAAAAGCTAGCAAAAAACTAAAAGGAATAAAAACCAATATAGTTAAAGATAAAATTACGATTCAAAACTATAAGGATGTACTGTTTGGTAAAACGGAAAACCTTTCTGTAACCCAGTATAACTTAAGATCATACAAGCACAATATGTTTCTAGAAGAACAGAATAAAAAAGCGTTAGATCCTAAGGATGATAAAAGGATAGTAACAAGCGATAAAATACACAGTTTACCTTTAGGTTATAAGCATTAAATTCAAGTCCCTACTTAAAAAAATCAAGTCCCTACTTAAAAAATTCATGTATACCTTTATAGAAAAGGGAATAAGAGGTGGTGTATCCCAATGTATAAAAAGATACGCAAAAGCAAACAATAAATATACAAGTGATTATAATAAGAATAAACCATCTAATTATTTAGTGTATTTGGATAAAAATAATTTATATGGGTGGGCAATCTCACAACAATTACCAGCGAATGATTGATGATTTCCAATTCATTTCAATACCGGATGATTTGAAAGAAAGGAATGAATACGAATCAATCAAGTATTACAACCATCTGAAAAGTCACATCAAGTCAGTGATTACGATTAACTCGGTGAGACAATTACAGAATGTGGGTGCTATATATGAGGTAGATTTAGAATATCCAAAAGAACTACACGAATTACACAAGGATTTACCATTAGCACCGGAACACTTTAACGGTAAGCTATGTACCACAGTATTAGATAAACCAACTATGTAATTCACCACAGGAATCTTGAATTCTGTTTACAAAAAGGTCTGGTGCTGAAAAGAGTACACAGAATTCTAGCATTCACTGAAAGTCCTTATTTAAAAGGATATATAGACCATAACACAGCCCTTAGAACTAAGGGTACAAATGACTTTGAAAAGGATTTCTTTAAACTTATGAATAATGCTTGCTTTGGAAAACTGTGGAAAACGTAAGGAAGCGAGCGGATATGGAAATAATAACAGATTGTTCTCAGTTAGAAATGCCCAGTAAGCTCGGAAGCATTATAGCCATCTTAAGTTTTACTTTTTTTGCCCAGTAGAAATGCTCATTCAAACCACTTTCTAAACTTGTAAAAGCCACAGAGTCGTCTGGAAAGCCTCACTGCAATCCGTCTTTTTGCTATGTTAGAATTTCTGTCAAGTTCAAGAAAATTCTTAATCAGTTTGAGGATTTAACGTCTCGTGTACAATGCCAAACCTTCAACTTGAAAATGATAGTGAATGCTCGCATTTATCGGTATTCTGAAGAAAGTACTTACTTTTCGATATATAGTGTAACGTAAGGATTGTGAACAGGGCTTCCACTTCTAGGGAGATTATCCTATTTTTGGGGAAAATCACTTCTTTTAGGGACACATACTTTGAATCTAGGGATTCAGGGAAATCTGGGACTGGGGTAAAGTAAGGGTTTTTAGGTATATTCAGGGAAAGTTCGATTTTTTCAAACGAAGGCTGAAAAAATCTCATAGATTGCACATGGTCAGTCTAATTGAAAATGCTTATTTTGCAATACAGGCTTATGTTGCGAAAGTCAGCGCGAAATTTCAGAAAAAGCTAAAGTGTGGACTTACATTCATTAGGTATTTAGTCATTTAGATAGCCTATTTAGTTGTGTTGATCTCTTTTTCCCGTGGTCATCCATCTGCAAATCCGCAGGGGATTATCCAAATACAGCACCAGCTGCCTTTGTAAAAAAAAAAAGAGCTCACGTAACACATTCACTGGTGACCTCAGTGGGGTCTTGCGTTGACCTGAGTGGATTCACCAGTGAATGTGTTACATGAGCTGTTTTTTTTACAAAGGCATCTTGTGCTTTATTTGGATGGTCCCCTGCGGATTTGCAGATGACCACGGTGTAAAGAGGTCACTAGTAAATTGAAGAATCCTGATCGACCTATGCTATGTTTCGTTAAGACTGTGGAAATAAATCTGATCCTTAATCTATAAACAGTAGGGATTACAAAATTTTGTCTGCAAAAAATTAGAGCTTACACCAACATCCAGTATATTTTACCTGTGACATCTATCTCGAAGTCGAAGATTATTAACATTATCACCAAAGCCGATGTTGAAACAGGCAGGATACAGGGAGGTGACCTTAGGTAGATGGACGAAAGGTCAGCAAACTTTAAGCTTTCAATGCTAAAATTTTCTTTCAGTTTTATAGATTCCCTTCTATGATTGTACAGTCCAGTTAAAGCATATCTGACCTCTTTAGGAGTAAAAAAGAACAAGAACCAAAAGTTTTGATGGGATCCCAAAATTTTAATATTTGCTCCCTACAATTCGGTCTTGTAGATATTCGGTCTTCAACAGACTTCTTAAAATTTTTACTGTTAAAATTTACAAACAGGTTAAGGCCAATGGTAATAATCGGAGAAGACCAAGTTCGTATTTGACAGGTGCAAGCCGGATGCGCCAGCTCAATTTCAACAAGTTCAGATACATTCAGATATCCGTTTTGCGCTGTCAAATATTCAAATATGGATTTAGCATACGGTTTACCTTATAGCCTACGTCGTAGCTCTTTCCTTCCTTACTTCTGACCAACTTGCGGTTGCGGCCGGATTCCGGACAAGCTACTTGTCTTGCAAAAAACTAAAGCTTAAAAATGAATCCAGCATGTCTCCTTACCCCTACATCCAACCTCTAATCAACTTCAGATTAAACTTTTACTTTTAACAAATTTTCCGGTTTCAGCCGGATTCCAAGCGATCTATACATCCGGTGAGAAAATGATTGTCATATGCGAATTCAGCATGTCTTCTTACCCAAAAATCGAACACCTTATCAAATTTAAATAAAACTTTTACTTTTAACAAATTATCTGGTTTTGGCAGGATTCCGGTCAAACTAATTGTCCGGCGAGAAACAAATTTCATATTCGGACTCAGCACGTCTCCTTCCCTTAAATCGAACCTCTAAGCAACTTCATACTAAACTTTTACTTTCCAAAAATTTTCCAGTTTTTGCCGGATTCCGGTTAAACTAGAGAAAATAAGAAGCTCCTTACCTCACTCAACTATCTCAACAGCTTTAAAAAAAAATATTTTGTTTGCCCCTAAATTTGAAACCCCTCCCCGACCCTCAATATAGAGCTACTACTCATCTTCGAACTTGACCTGTACTTCGACCCAAAGGATCCTCCCACCAAGGTTCATCAAAATCTGTCAATCCGTTCGAGAGTTATCGTGCGGACAGACGGACAACTGTTGCAATGTCATAGGTATCCCTCCACTTACGTTTTGGGATCCCAAAAAGGAATTCTGCTAATTCAAAAAATGAATATTTTAATTTATTTTGTGACTACGGCAATTTTAAACAAGTCAGAAGGGCTTAAATTTAATTAGGAAGTTATCATTATCTGAAGTTAAATATTCCTTCAGCCCAAGCTGACTGCGAATCATATTTGATGGTGCAAAATGGATACGTCAGCTGAATTTTATTGGAGCTATATTTCGGCCCTTCTTGGCAAGGGTCCTCTTCTGGCTGAAAACCGCTGAAGTTGGAAAAACGAACTTGCGGGAAACACAAGTTCGAAAAACACAACTTGTGTTTCCCACAAGTTCGTTTTTTCAACTTGGGTGGTTTTGAGCCTGAAGAGGACCCTTCCCAAGAAGAGCCGAAATATAGCTCCGATAAAATTCAGCTACGTATCCGTTTTGCACCATCAAATATAATTATCTGAAATAAAAATAACAATTTGATGATGCGCGGTGCTTTTCATGTAAATTCTGTGGAAATCTAGGGCAAAATATCCTTTTTTCTAGGGAGAAAAATAGGGAGAAATCACACCTAAACACGAGGAATTTTAGAGAAAATTGGTATGAAAATAGGGAAATTTGAAATCGAAAAGTGGAAGCACTGAATGTGAAGCAAAGATTGCATTTTCAAGCAACAATTTGTTGCCAGGTGTAGTGCTTAATCACCAAACGTGGTTATTTTATGTCAAAATGACACATTTTGATGCTACGTGATACAATCAGCGTTGCCACCGGCAGTAAATTTTACTAGATGTAGTAAAAAAAATAAAATCTAGTAAACATAGAGGATCTAGTTCTAGTAAAATTCCTTCCAATCTAGTAGAAAAAATCCCAATTTCTAGTAAAAAAAATGGTCCAACCAGGAAGTTCTGTCATTTTACTCATTTTTCACAAATTCTGACGAAATGAACAGAGATATTAGGATTCATTTTTGCTCCCAACTCTCTGCAGCTGGCCCCATACATAATCAGAGGCAAGAGCGACAGTTTTCAGTTTCGTCTGTTGATCAACCCAAGCATCAGAGGTATTTGCTAGGTCTTTAGTACCCGATGAAAAAGAGCAAACCAACTATTTTCAGAGAAATTGTTTATAAGAAATCTGATCTGTTTAAAGAAAAAATCAACTGTCTTTAGAAATATCGCGGCGCTTCGCGCACGATTGAAATTTTCTTTAATTTTATTGAGTTTATTTATCACACATACAATTCATGAAGTAAATATGGTGGAGTAGGAATAAGTAAAGAAACACAAAAAAAAGAAAACGAAATATACACAAAATCAACGAAACCAATTGGCGAAACCAATTTTACCAATTGGCGTACAATATTGTACAAAATCAGTGTCTCAAAATTTAACTGTCTTTCGGTGTATTTGTTTATTCTTGAAATGTACTATGGGTTCCCTAAGTCAATGCAGGTGTCGCGGCGATATCCGCGAAATTTTTTTCGAGTTAGTAAATTTTATTAGAATCTAGTAAAAAAATCTCTCGGATCTAGTAAACTTAATTTTGGTCAGGTGGCAATCCTAGATACAATGGCACATTCGTTAAAAAAAGCTGACACAGTCGATAAAAATGACACGATTCCCATAGAAATGGCACATTTCGATTACATGGTCCCATTTTTGAAACATTTGCTTTTGGAATAGAAGAAAAAGCAAATTTTAACTTCCTTCTGTAAGAAAAGCCGGTCCAACCACACCCGTATTTTACTACGAGGAGAAGAATGGGCTTAAGATGGTGCCCTTTATGGATCGTTCACGCTTGTGTTATAAGACAAATAAAAGTTCTTCGCGTTCTAAGCCTTATCCTCTGCAGCTGTTCAACTTGAAAATCAAGTTGTACGCCGCTCTCCGACGTTTGGATCACGTATGCGTGGATCTTCAAAACTGAGCCGTAAACCTGGCAATCCATCCCTAGAGAACATAACCTTTGATGACTTTCATGTGGAATTTTACATCAGTCTAGACCGGTTTTACGAAAATACAGTACAATACTCAGTATAATATCTGCTGCTGTGTTTGTTGGACTAGTCTATATTCCTCGATTTAGTTTTGAGCCTACCAGGATTGTTCTTCTTATTTCAGATAAGGTAAAAAGCTTGTAACTGTCAAAACACAATTAGCTGTATAGATTAGTATGACACGTATAACTCAGAAATTCTGCACCTTAAACGTAAGCTTGAACGGTCCTTTAGATAAACAGCGCAGACGTATTACCTAGTCTGCGCAAGTGCGTAGATTCGTGAACTTAGAGCAGTTGCGATTTGGAAAAAGAAGATGGGACATTTGACACTGATTTTAAGTCGAAACTTGACCAACTCACTCCGAGAAATTCATGCGCAGTCGAAGTGCGTTCTCGTTCTGAGCTGTCCCGATTTCGGGTTTTGCTTCTTCTTTTCTGCGTTTTATTTTCAAAGATAAAGGATAAAGATTGCTCTTGTTATTTTTTTTTCCTGATAGGAGAATCGAAGGTCCTTTCATCATTGAAGAACTAAGATTTCACTGAGTGTTGGAAGGGGAGATAAAGTTCTACTCAATGCGTCGCTCAGTTCCGAGCCTTGGACAAATAAATTATTTTGTTCGAGGACTAAAAAACTACAACGCTCCTACTGGGGCCTTGAACTTCCCTTTTCGAAGTAAGTAAGTAAGTAGGTAATTTATTTATGACCCGCCAATTTGAAAAGGCGGAGTAAATGAAGAAAATAAACAAAATAAACAAAACACATTGACACACAGAAAAAGAAACTTAATTTTCAATCTTAGGTCAGGAAGAAGGGGACGACGTTGTGCGCTGGCTGGGCCCTGTTGTCCATGATTTTTGAAAGCGATGAGGAAACATCCAAAAGGGTCACACTTGTGTCTTGAAATTTGAATTTCTCCGTCAATGTATGGTTATAACATGATCTCATCTTTTTAATCTCCTATCGCAGAACATAAGTGACGCCAGAACGAAATAGTAGAGAAGGAGCGCAGAAGGTGCTGTACAAATTTCCCAATCCTTTACGATTATAGCGCCCCCGGTTGGGGACAATGCGCTCATAGGCGCTACCGATTGATTTATAAACTTCTTGAACAACCGAAGAGCAAAATTTTGACAATGGAGATTTGAACGTTATGCCGAGTCATCGTAGAGAGTCTGTTGATTTTACGATGAACGATCCAAGAGATATAGAATTGGATGCATTCGAACCATTTGACGAAGGGTTGAAATGCAGGTACTAACATTTTGACAGGTTAACTTCAAGGCCAATTTGGAGAAGTTCCGACGATAGCTTACTTACATTTTCTGAGAGTGTGGATTGACTACGGCCTACTAAGAGCAAGTCGTCCGCGTAGGCTATGTAGCTGAAGGCACAGTCTTTACAGAAGTAAGCAGGATGTAAAGAATCGAGACAAGAAGATATGGCCAATTTGAAAATGTAGGGAGATAAGACTCCCCATTGGCGAACACCAGTTCGGACAGGAATACTCTCTGACCAGATTAAGCAAAAAATTACCATTAAATCTGATGTCATTTATAGCAACAAATTATGACGCATTTTGTGAATCAGTTTTAGTTCAAGATGACGCAAAAAGCACATTTTCGAAAAAAAATAATTATGCAACGCTTCCAAAATATTTGGCAGCCCTGGAGTGATTTTGAGAACGGAACGTACGGTAGTGATTTTCTGGTCAAATTTAGCATTACGTAGGGATTTTCGACTATGCCAGCACTAGAGAATTTCTTTGAAAATAGAAGAGAAAGGAGCACTGTACGTACGTATGTAATTTTCTGAAAGAGAGACATTTATCCGTGATAACACGGAATCTAAATGAGCTAGAATGTATTTTCAAGATAAATAGCCCAGGTACGACTAATAAAAAGTCTCAATCGGGCCGGACTTTTGGACACATCAAATTGTCCGGTGCAGCAGCTTTAAACCAGGATAAGTAATTCCTCGTTTACAAGAGTCAAGACGTCCTCATTATATTGCAAACGATTTTATCCGTGCGACACAGGCGATTTTGCTGGCTGGTCATTTTTCCTTTTTTAAAAATAAGATGTAGGCCAAGGCTTCAGGAGGGGTAGCTGACCCTGAATTAAAAACAAAAATACTCAAATTTAGTCTCAAAAGTTGTATGGAAATTTATGTGTAGACCTAATTAGCATAGGTGAAGCTTTTAAGTCTGGAAAGTCTGAAAAAAATACAAGAACAGTACATTATTGTCGTATGGGATAGGCCAGAAATTATTACCGAACCTCAGGCCATAAAGGGCCCATTGTCTGTCAATCACAGTTGATGGCAAGCGATCACTCAAAACACAATTGATGAAAACATCTCACTCGTTATACCACTTTTTATCCTGTTCTTCTCGATTTAAAAGCTAGGAGTAATCTTAATGTCAGTTACAGGAACTGGACAACTCAGCTTCAGCCCATCAGATTTGTGATCTTTTATTTCCGGTGGTAGCCAATACATTTCAGTTTGTGATCACTTCGCATAAATCAAGTTGGGAGATTAAGTACCCTGATCGAGTTTCTGTAAACAAAATAGATAGGCTAAACCAGACAACCCTATCATTGCCCCAGGAATCCTGAATTTCAATGTGCTACTCAAACATTGAGCTTTATCATAGTAGCAGTTTATAAAATTCAACCGTGAATTCCCCACGTTTTATGTTTATGTAAGAATCGGGGAAAAAAGGTTGTGTAGTGATTTTTGGCACCCTAAAGTGCTTTTGGGTCCCGGCAACCTGGCAACACTGCTCCCAAGTACCACCATGGATTCTGAATTTTCGGATTACGTAAGGGTGGCGAGGAAAATTTATATCTTCCTATCCACCCGGCCCTTGCAATGGAGCCGAAAGGTTTCAGATAATTTTCCGTTCAGGGACGGAAAAAGTACTGTAAGCCAGGCTTCACCATCCAGATTACCAGACGTCCGGGGCTTCCGCAGAGGTAAAACAACCCTTCCAGATTTTCATGATAATGATGACAGCTAAATTTTATGTTGTTCAACATTTCCTGCATGTCCCTTTTACATTTCAAATATTTCTTGCATCCCAGTCAGAACTGTCAATCACTTTCCCTTTTCTTCACATATTTGCATATTTGTTGTGTCTCTCGAACGGGTTCCCTCTATGGCACCTTCCAGACACCCGGAATCTAGGGTGTCCAATACCCCGGACTTCCAGACATTTTTGGCCTGGCTTCACCTTCCAGGTCAGTCTTGACAAAAACGGTATTCTGGAATCTGGAAGAAAAATCAGGAATGTGAATCCTCGATTTAACGGCTTTTGCCGGCACTTTTCTGTTCCGGAAATGAACGTTCCCGTCCGTGTACAGTAAATGTTACACCACCGGGACAGGGAAAGGACACCGAACTTTTATGCTTGGGTACAAGAACTTTCCGCCCGTGAACAGAAATCTTTCCGTCCCTGTACAGTAAAATTTCCGTTTCTGCGTGAGAAACTTCAGTTCCTCAACCATACTGCTGCAGCGAGACAGGAATGTTATGTTAAGCAGCAGAAAAATTACGCTTGTGGGCAGAAACTTTCCGTTTATACTAATTTTTTCCAAAATTCTAAAAACGGGAAACTTCTGTTCGTGAACGAAAATTATATTACGGACATTTTACGTCACTGACCAAAGTTGTTTTGGCTCGCTTTTTCAGAAACTTGTCAGACACGGACGGAAGAAGTACTGTAACGTCTGTCGCCGACACTTTTCTGTTCCTGAACGGGAATTTTTACCCTTATTTTTACCCATTCCTACCCCTAAAGTGACGTCTACCGAGCTCATAAATGAACTTGATAACTACTTTGTCCAAAGAATCCTTGCTCAAAGTAAATAAAAATCTACATCCCAGTGATTATCTTGCTAACAGACGGACGGACAGTCAAAGTCTGAGAAGTCTGGATTCCTGTCTGCACCTTCTTCTGCTTCAGAACATCAATTCTTTAATCTAACTTTCATAGTGAAATCATCTTACTGGAATGACGGTTGCTTAGGGCCAACGGATCTTCTAGTTGTACTGTTTTTAGGTATCCATGTTAAAAGCTTTACTCGTGTTCTCCATGGTGTCGTGCAAGTCTTTGCAGTTGTGTTTTGAGTTGGTAAATTGGTACCATGCAACGTAGGCTTACATGAATCATTCCCCTTGAATCATAAGAAAGACCATGAAGGAAGACAAAATAGGCCACGAAAACAGAGTAACAAGAAACAAGAAGGCGAACTTTTGCTACGCCCTACAAAACTAATGAAATTACGATGGCGCCAGTCAATATGTTTGCACATGTCACGTTGCAGAACTACTGTAAGGAAAATGGAAAAAAGACGGATGGTGATGAGGCTTATTATTGAATCAAAAAGGTTTCTATTCTGCTTAAACGCATCTTTTGATAACACACCTTTTTTAGGGAGAAAGGAGGACTTTCTTCGAAGCAGGGGCTCTAGACGGTGAAACCTATGCGAATACTATTTTCCTCGAAAGGCATAAGCTTTGGAAGGGTGTACTTGTGGAGGCAGACCCTCAACACTACAAGAAACTTTTAACAAAAAAGAGAAAAGCGATTGCAATAAACGCTTGCATTAGTTCCAAGAAATCGCCAGCCGTTGCCAAGTTCCAGCACCAACTTGCTTTCGTTACAAATGGCAGCATTACAGGTAGGTGCAACACCAGGTTAGTTCATCCAAATGTGTATCATAAATAAATAAATTGAGATCAAAGACCTTGTCGTTGACTGTACCCTATCATCATAACCTGCGTGGAACATTGGTCGAGCTTAAATCAACGCTGCCAGTGTTTATTTATTAACGGGTCTATGGATCAGACAATTAACTTTAGCTACACCAACATCTGCTGATATGCACATTGCATTAACCTCTACTTTTCAGCTAGATCAAAACGCACTGACACTAATTTATTTGCTCTAGGTGTTAATCCAGGACTGAGCTTTGTCCTAGAAGACGAAAGGGGAAGGGAAGGTGAAGAACTTGGCAGTGACGGGATTAGCTGGAATCGTACAGTTTTTCATGTTGACTGTATACCCCTCTATTCAATTCTACTGGCGGCGGACCTACTACATGTTGATGTCATGTTTCTGGACATACAGGGAAAGGAGTTTGATATTATCAAAACCATACCATTCGATCGTGTGGTAATCAACGTATTTGTCGTGGAGATAGCTGGTAACACGAAGTGCCTAGAAGAAATGACGGACTTTTTGGAACGTGCTGGTTACACATTTCATGAACTAGTGGATGTAGTCTACCACCCTGGTGACGCCATATTTGTGAGAACAGAGTATTATAACAGGAGTAGAATAGAACTTATAAAAAAGCAAGATGTTTTTCGCTCACTTTTTGGCGGAGTTGTAGGGAGTGGGGAATGGCAGAATTTTTTTATGAATTAGACGATACAGTGTGTATTAAATGTATCCAGAAAATGTACCCACTGGAAATAAGTAAGGAGAATCGGAAGATCAAGCGAAATCAGTCATAGAAAATTCAACTTCATAGGAAGAGCCCCTCCACGACCCTCACACGCACGGTAAACGGGCACCAGAAGCCTATTGACGGAAGTAAGACAATGCCTGGACATTTTCAAGGTAAACCCTAAAGTATGATTCCATGTACATACGATCATACTTATCAACCCGAGAAACGGAAGGATCCTGTATACTCTGACAATACGGTAGGGATGGAGACCTCGAGGTGTACAGAGCACGAAGTGGTTCAAACAACTCCTTAGTAAAGACCAGAAACATTTCCACTGTGCTGTATCCCTGAACCGGCACATCTGATTTCAAAGGATTCGAAGGCACGGTTAGTTGTCCTTGTTGTAAGTTTACAAAGCCGAAATTCAACACCTGAGAGGTTACAAATTCTTAGCTCAGACAGAGTGATCTTTATCCTCGATGGTATAATATACCCATCTGCTCAAATCGCATAAAAAATAAAAAATTGTCTCGAAATTTGATTTTGAGGGTGTTGAGAATCCTTAGACGTAAAATTCATGCAGCGGGATCGGATTCTGCAAATGTTGGGGAGCCGGAAGGAGTTCCGGAAAGATTTCGCTATTCGCAAGTGCTCAACATATGTAAATGAAATACTGAACAACTGGAGGGATCGGGAAGAGACTCGGTTTTGGGACGACGATATGTGCTAGATATGCCACCTATCGGTTCTGTCAGATCCGGCTTTGTAGTTGGAGTTGTGTTAGATACACATAATGGCAACTTTATGGCACGCGTAAAAGCTGATTGATTGGTGGGATAGGGATGATATTTGGTAGGCATGATGGAAAGAAAGTTGAAATAAAAATATATTTACGAAGTTGACTGCGACAATACAGGGGTCAGAAAAAATAATGGGTATTTGGCATTTTGTTGTTGGCAATATTTTTGGCGTACCAATAATTTGGCAGGTCTCGGCCGAAGAAAACTAGGTAAACGTAGAGTTTTCCGAAGCTCTTGGTATTATTTCTATATGGGATTTAGCTTTCTCGAAATTCAGTTTCAAGTGAACAAAGATCCAGAATTACCGGATGACTGCTTTATCCTTGCAAAATCTGCTGCTAGTTGTTGTAATCGATTGATAAAGTGAACTATTAGGCTAACGTTGACAAGCAATCGTAGTCCAAGTCGCCTCGAAACGTCTGTTAAAGATAATCAGCAATTACGAAACTAAACATTTTGGGCGAAAAGATAGACTCCAAGACAAAAAGCGCAATTCATTCAAATCTTGTACAGCGCTGGCTGGATTGTATTGGAATCTCTTCTAGATATACGTTCGGGCTTAACTGGTTCAAAAACATTCAAGACGAAGGATTGATTGGAGACATTTGTTCATTTCTAAAATTCTTCGGTACTGAAACAAGGACAGATGCAAAATGGAGCAAAAATCATAGCTTGGAAACACTATTTCGTATTTGGATTGGGTTTTCTGCAGGCAATGTTAACGGAAGTCATACAAATAGGGATAATACTTGGTACACTTCATTCAGGTGTCCTTTAAATAGAATGTGACTCGGTAAAAAGACCTAGATGTTGTCCGTGTTTGCTCCTTCGTAATTTTCCAGGAAGAGCCGAAAAAGAATCTGCTGACTTTTCCCATATCGTGACGGCAAACAAAAGTAAAATGATACTTTTTCAGCGTTTTACGGCTCTTCCTAGCAGCGCTACTTATGCAAAACATTTAATGCATATTGTTTTCAAAATCAGAACAGATAGCATCCCAAGATTTTTTTTCCTTTGAAACTGCGCATCCTTGTGTTATTTATTATGGAACTTATAACAGTTTAGTTGGAATATATATATTCTCTAGTTCTGGCGTGGTTGTGTTGACTTTTAGAGGACGAATATCTCTTTGTTCAGGAATGTTTGTTTGTAACTGGAAACTGAAGAGAAATGAGTCACCGGTTGTTATAACCAAACGACCTCTTACTACAGATTCATAAAGAGACAGATTTATTGCGCATAAAATTCCGACCTGGACAGTCGCAATAAGCACGAATAAACTAAAAAAGAACAACAACAAAAAAATATCTAAACATACTCATTATTTTGTGTGTCGGATGTACCTATTGTAGAAACTTTTCTTGCGATTCGATCAGTCAAATGTTCTTTTCTCTCGACATTCATACAAACCACTCAGCCCCACATTCTCTCACCCTAAATATATTCTCCTGCAAGTCACTCAACTCTTTACATTCTGCCGAAAAATGTATCAAACTTTCAAGGGCCTATCCACACATAGGGGAAAAGGAAGGGCCAGTCTTACTCCAAACTTGCCAAAAGTATTTTTTTCTCTTCCCTAAATGCGTACAGTTGTTCCCAATATTTATAGATGAAGTAGGTTCTTTAGGAGTCACTCCAAATACCCAATCCTAAACTAATCCCAACAATCTTTAGCGTTAAGAGAACCCTAAGGCGTCAAAATGAGTCTGCGTTATTCTTGTCAATATTCGACTGCTGGAGTTCCTGGTCTTTAAGGATTTTCTGGGCCAACTTATGGACCTATGGACCTCCCGATACTACTGGTATGCCAAACTAATCTAGAATCTTCTTTATTGGATAAGACCGTGAATCTTGACACTTGTCCTTCAGTGCTTCCAGATACGCTACTTTAATCGGACGCAAACGAGGGGTATTTTTGTTTTAATATATTATCTAAAGCGCACATGACATCATTTTTTATTTTCGCTGATTTCTATTTTTCCTTTAGTCTGTCTTCACATCCGTAAAACTGAAAGGCACACAAAATAAATTGTCAAGTATACCAAGCATAGGGTTTACTGGCCGGTCTAACATCTTATTGCGGGACTTGTTAGCAGGAAGTTCGAAATTGTGGGATCAAGGCTGTAGTTTATGGCAGTACTTTTAAGTCACAACGATTGATAACGAGATATTATCTTCTTCTGTTTACTTGGCTAAGAACTTTTGTGGCCAGGTTTGCGACTGCATGTGTACTAAAACTGGTAGCTCCAACCGTTGGAATCATTTTGCGCTCCTTCCTTTTCGTTTTTAATGTCCGAAAACTGATGAAATCAAATTGTCAAATTATACGTATGGCTTATATAATAAACTGACGTCACTATGGCAGTGACGTCTATTACGTCACTTTGGCGTCACCGTTAAAAAACACAGCGGACAAAGAATTAGTGGCGCGAAGTATATGTCAGCTAACATATATTGTAATGATCTTTAATTCCTTTTTGGCTACCCTCGGTCCAGGTTGGGATTCTGGCCTGAGCCAGAAGAGGCCCTTACCAAGAAGTAAACATCTATGAATAACAGAAGGTATCTTAACAAGACCCGAAAAATCGTTAGACTAAATCACAGCTACCTTATAAGTTTAACAAGAGCTGTAAGCTCATATAGCACTTGCAAGGCTTGGTGAAAGGGCCGAAAGTAGGAATTTGCCAATTCGTAGGTTTGTTGTGAACATTTGTAAGCAAATTCTTTCTGATAAGAATGGCAATGGAACCTTGAAAATCACGACAATGTAGATATCCTTTTGGAAAATAAAAAAAAGGTTTTTTTTTGCACTTGGCTTGTGATGACGCGCACTTTAAGGGCGCAAGAAGTTCACCTGTAGCCAAAACACGTGAGTCAAAAACACTGTTGGATCTTTAGGTATGATCCTTGTACCTTTAGGATCATCTTAGCACATGTATAAGCCTCTTAACTCGGCATCACCGGAATTTCGGAACCCCCACTCCAGCGCCTCCCACAGTGCTCGGATCCGGTCTGGTCTTGTCAACTATTTTTTTAGAGCTTGTGCTTGTTCTTCCTACGAAGTCTTATCCCGATCCGTCCAGTCTGAACAAGACACACGATTTCCAGTTCCCCGCTCCAACTCCCCCCAAAGTCAACGGATCCATTCCGGACTTGAAGTGTGACATCTCAGACACGAGATCTTTCCATCAAGTTTCATTAAGATCCGATCACCTGTTCAAAAGTTACAAATACATCAATATTCCGGACTCCCCCTCCCTCCACTTCCCCACAGTGGATAAATTGGGGAAGTGACTATTTCCAAGCTATTTTGGTCGGGTCCCTCATACGCCTGCCAACTTTCATTGTACTAGCACATATGTAAGCATCTGAACTCGGGACCACCGGAATTGCGGAACACTCCCTCCAACGCCCCCCACAGTGCTCAGATCCGGTCCGGTCTTGTCAAATCCGTATCTAGGGATTTTGCTTGTTCTTCCCACCAAGTTTCATCCCGATCTGTCCTCTCTGAACAAGTCAAGCGATTTCCGGTTCCCCACCTCCAACTCCCCCCAAAGTGACCGGATCCATTCCGGACTTGAAGTTTGACGTCTGAGACAGGAAGTCTTTCCAAATATCAAGTTTCATTAAGATCCGATTACCCGTTCAAAAGTTACACATACTTCAATATTCCGGATTCCCCCTCCCCAGGGTGGTCGGATCAGTGAAATGATAATTTCCCAGTCAGTTTGGCGGGGTCCCGGATATGCCTACCAAGTTTCATCCTCCTAGCACATCTGGAAGTGCCCTAATTCGAGATGAGTGGACCGACCGACCGACCGAAAGGTGATCTTTTATTCAAACAATGTTTACAACGGATACGTCAGCTATGATTTTTCATCAGCGATATTTCGGCCCTTCTTGGCAAGGGTCCTCATCAGGCTGTCAATCTTCTGGTTCAACTTCGGGGAAGGAACAAACCTGTAATAAATAACTGAAGCTTCTACCGACTATAAATATCTTATTAAAGTAAATTATCTTCAAATACCACTATAGTGAAAAAACTAGTCCTGAGATTTAATTTTTGACAACGACGCTGTTTTTGCTGCACGATTGGGGCGATGACAGGAAAGGGTTTTTTCTGCATTTTGATCAACTTCGGTTTTTTCATTAATAAGGGGCTGAAAACTTAAATATTATTTTATTAATGACCTCGTTCTACGTTTCTATTATGAGTACTTGCCTGAATCTATTACTTTGAATAATCACTGCACGGAAAAACTAGTGCTGATATTTAATTTTTGACACGGCTGCTGTTTTTGCTGCGCGATTGGGGCGACGGGAGGAAATATTTTTGTCTGCATTTTGATCGACTTCTGTTTTGTTGTTAATAAGGGACTGAGGCTTAAATTTTCTTCCCTTAATAACCCCGTTCCACGTTTCCGGTAGGGCGTACTCGCCTGTATCTCGGTTAATGCCTACTCGGTTTTTCTTTATCTCAACGGCTTCTCGAATGGTTTGATGGAGTTCGGTGCACGTTGCAAGAATTTGGGCTTTTTCAAAATATACTGAATGGGATGGGTTTTCGAAAATATGTTCTGCAAGTGCAGATTTGAAAGTATAGTTATGACGGTGTCCGTTGGAGAGGGCGTGGTCAATTTCTTGCTCATGCTCTGCAAGTCGTTTCCCGAAAGTTCTCTCTGTCCTTGCTACGTAACGCTTTCCGCAATCACAAGGTATTGAATAAATGCCTCTTTGGTACTGATTTGGGACTTTATCTTTTTCCGGAGTTTAGGTAGGACAGCAAAGTATTTTGGGTTCTGTGAAAGACTTGGATGTTGTATTTTTTCAGACTTTTGGACAATTTTTCGGTTACTCCGCGAACGTACGGAAGGTAAACGCGGGCATTTTTTTTTTCTGCTTCACCGTTACTAGCAGAACTTACAGGATCTTTGGGGGATGAATGCAGCTTCAGTCGTCTTCTGATGATCTGTTCAACCAGTTGAACGGGGTATTTGTTTCCAAACAGGACGTCCAGAATGTGGTTAAGTTCGTCATCTAGGAGATTTTTGTCGCAAATTTTGATGGCTCGGTCGACTAGTGAGATAACTACTCCGCGTTTCACATATTCTGGCTGGTAAGAATCATATGGAAGGTATCGGTCGTTGTGGGTGGGTTTTCTGTAGACTGAGCAGACAAAACTTCCTTCACTGTTAGCAACCAAGACATCTAGGTACGGCAGCTTCTGTGCATCATTTTCAAATTCAATCGTAAACTGGATAGTGTCAATTAAAGTGTCAACGAAACTCACAATGTCTGTTTTTTGGCCTTCCCAGGCTGTGAAACCATCAGCGATTTCTTCAATTTTCCTCAGCGTTAATTTGGCGAGTCCCTGCAAAATAGAGCTCTCCATCGCTGCTCCTTCATGCTGCCAGTAGAATTGCCCCATGTAGATGAAATATGTTGATTCCCAAACAAGTTTAAAACAATCTAGTATTTGGCTTAGAGTTAGGGGGGTTTTGTCTGCCAGTTCGGGATATTTCTCTAGTGCTTCTTAAAGGGCATCCAGGGTGAAATCTTTCCTGAGATGGTGAACAGAGATACAGCATCAATGCTTGCTTTTTGCGTTTCTTTGGTGACACGGTATTTTCTTAACTCTTGGACAAAATCAATGGAATTTCTTATGTAATGCGGCCCTGAATCTAGGAGTGGCCTTATTAACGAAGCTATAAATCTGTCTAATTTCTTAGTTGGGGCTCGAACGTTTGCTACTATTGGGCGAAGGGGTCTACCTGTTTTGTGCACTTTAACTACTCCATAAAAACGCGGTGCTACCGGCCCGGTTACTTTAGGAACTGTTTCTGGGATTTGGAAATAGGGAGACTCTCTACGAGGTTTCTTACTTTTTTGTCAATGGATGGGGTTGGATCACTTGGTATTGGGGTGTAGACATCTTTGTCTGCTAGGAGGTTTCGAATTTTCTCGTCGTACTCGTTCTGGTCAAGGACTACAGTGGCGTTTTGTCTGCTCAGACTACAGAAAACCCACCCACAACTACCGATACCTTCCATGTGATTCTTACCAGCCAGAATACGTGAAACGCGGAGTAGTTATCTCACTAGTCGACGGAGCCATCAAAATTTGCGACAAAAATTTCCTAGATGACGAACTTTGCCACATTCGGGACGTCCTGTTTGGAAAAAAATACCCCGTTCAACTGGTTGAACAGATCATCAGAAGGACAGAGAGAACTTTCGGGAAACGACTTGCAGAGCATGAGCAAGAAATTGACCACGCCCTCTCCAACGGACACCGTCATAACTATACTTTCAAATCTGCACTTGCAGAACATATTTTCGAAAACCCATCCCATTCAGTATATTTTGAAAAAGCCCAAATTCTTGCAACGTGCACCGGACTACATCAAACCATTCGAGAAGCCGTTGAGATAAAGAAAAACCGAACAGGCATTAACCGAGATACAGGCGAGTACTCTTTGCCGAAAACGTGGAACGGGGTTATTAAGGGAAGAAAATTTAAGCCTCAGTCCCTTATTAACAACAAAACAGAAGTCGATCAAAATGCAGAAAAAAATATTTCCTGCCGTCGCCCCAATCGTGCAGCAAAAACAGCAGCCGTGTCAAAAATTAAATCTCAGCACTAGTTTTTCCGTGCAGTGATTATTCAAAGTAATAGATTCAGGCAAGTACTCATAATAGAAACGTAGAACGAGGTCATTAATAAAATAATATTTAAGTTTTCAGCCCCTTATTAATGAAAAAACCGAAGTTGATCAAAATGCAGAAAAAACCCTTTCCTGTCATCGCCCCAATCGTGCAGCAAAAACAGCGTCGTTGTCAAAAATTAAATCTCAGGACTAGTTTTTTCACTATAGTGGTATTTGAAGATAATTTACTTTAATAAGATATTTATAGTCGGTAGAAGCTTCAGTTATTTATTACAGGTTTGTTCCTTCCCCGAAGTTGAACCAGAAGATTGACAGCCTGATGAGGACCCTTGCCAAGAAGGGCCGAAATATCGCTGATGAAAAATCATAGCTGACGTATCCGTTGTAAACATTGTTTGAATAAATGTTTCAAAGTCAGCTTGGGCTCAAAGAATATTCGAAAGGTGATCGGTATATGGCACTTGAGCGGAGCTGCAAGTGCCTGTAAGCTCATATGGCACTTGCAAGGATTGGTGAAAGGGCCGAAAGTAGGAATTTGCCAATTCGTAGGTTTGTTGTGAACATTTGTAAGCAAAACCTTTCTGATAAGAATGGCAATGGACCCTTGGAAATCCCGACAACGTATATATCCTTGCATTTACAGACATCGCCACGGATAGCACTCTTCTCCTGAGCGTGACGTTTTCAAAACAGAGATGTTCGTTTCTGGAGGTTTGCACATGCAGACTCCAAGACAAAAAGTGCAATTCATACAAATCTTGTACAGCGCAGGCCGGATCGTATTGGAATTTCTTCTACATATACGTTTGGGCTTAACTGGTTAAAAATGTGTATTATGGCAAGTATAATGCACATTTGTAATATATACAATTTTATCAATTCGTCATCACAGACCTATTATAGTATAGAAATAAAAACCAAAAAAAAAAAACACGGACGTTGGAATGATATCAAAGACAGGAGCTGCAAGTGCCATACAAATGAATGTACCCACGACCGAATGTTGATCTTGGATAGGACAATTGCCCTGAGGGCCAGCAAACCTTTGGAATAAATCTCCAGTGGTTTATCGGCTTAGTGCCCTCAGATTTGATTTGCAGTTATCTTGGACTGAGAGAGTAATTCTACCTTCTGCTATCTTCTTGGTGCCTTGACAAGAAATCTGTCACAAGATGTCTCCAGGAAATTGCTTCTCTTGGGATATATGCCGCGGAGTAAAAAAAAGGAATGCAAAGGAATAAAAAATGCACTAATAATTGTCGTTCAAACAAATATGACGATCTCTGTCACCTCTTCTTTTTTTCAGACAAAACAGACAAAGAACTTTTTTGAATGTAGAGCCTCCAATGGGGAGTTTAACTAACTGATCAAATAACTAACGGATAACTAGCTGATCAAGAAAAAACCGAAAATCTCGTTTTTCTATTTTATTTGAAATGAACGGTCAGCTTGGCTTCAAACCTTATATCCTTTAAAACTATTTTTCCTTCGTAATCTCACTGCAGCCTTTCGTCTTGTTTATCTTGAACATTGCTAACAGGACAACCAGCATTCTGACCTTGTTGCCCGCTCACTCTAATCAAAACGGCTGGAGGTAGTGTTAACAGTAACATCCCTCTTATATTTTGCTGGCTCTAAGGCAACATAAATCATCGCGTTGAGTATCAAGGTGTAGGCCTACAGTTTGAAATTAATTATGCAGGAGATATAGCCGAGTAATCCTGTTTAGACACTATACTTTTTAGGTATAGTTCAAAAGGGTGATCCTACGGCTGAGCCTGGCTTTTCATTCTTGGAACCACGTTGTCACGAAAAGGAAATGCGAAAATGTCTGCATTACACTCTTATCTTCGGCATTTGCTGGAGTCTTGTCTGGATAGCTTTATGTTTTCTAATCCTTCACGAAAGAACACTCTTCAAAGTTTTTAAAACCAAAAGCTGTAGCCCTGACCGCAGGATACTTTACTCCGAAGTTCAGTATATGAATGACCTATGCCTAGTAGATTACATAAGAAGTAACCTAGTAGATACTCCCAATCCAGACGACGCCTGGAACTTCACAACGGGAATGAATCAAAACGCAACAGCCTTTGAATATTACACGCAGAGAGACGATATTATTTTTGACGTCCTGGTGATCTTCGAAGTTCTTTTCCCCAAAACGGTAGGATTTTTACGAGCATTGTAATCTGATCGTGATTTTCCTTTCTTCCTGACTTATATATACATATTTCGATATTTCTACTGGTTTTGACCCTTTTCTAGCCATGCATGGGATTGGACGGAACAATAGCAGGAGCACAAAGGATGCAGGAAAAAATAATAAGATTTACTTTGGTTGGAAATTAGTCAAACACAAGCTGATTTATTTTATTCACAAGATAATATTTCCAGGAAATTAAGAGAATTTTCTTCGAAGCAGGAGCACTCGACGGCGAAAGTTACGCTAACACCATCTTTCTCGAAAAACACAAACAGTGGAGAGGTCTTCTAGTCGAGGCTGATCCTATACACTACAAGAAACTACAGACGAAAAAAAGAAAAGCTACCACAGTTAACGCTTGTATTAGTTCGAGAAAATTGCCGACCGTCGCAAAGTTCCAACACCAAGTAGCTTTGTCGAAGATCGGAAACGTTACCGGTGAGTTGGATTCAGTACTGAATGTTTTGGCTATGTTTCTGATCAATGCGCAATATATGACTATTTTTTTTAAGTTACATACTTCTTGTAAATTTCGTAAGACGGGAAAACAAAGAAATTAAGAAAAACTGTGAAAAAACGCGACAAAACTAGTGCCAGCAAAAAGCCTGGCCCTTCGTGTCAAAGGAAAAGACATTTACACGTTGGCGACCACCTTAGCGCAAATACAATTTAGTCAGTAAAACAGTCTAGATGGCAAAATAACTTAACTTTTTCTACTATCCGGTTTAAAGGATTAAAGAACTACTCGTAGCCGTCACCCCACTCAATCAGTATCATTCGTTCTATTCGACCCCTTCTGAACAAAAAAACATGAATTGACTCGAACTCGAACGGCCATACGGCCATATGAAAAAGTAGATAAATGTTTCGATTCAAATAACTTATCACCAGAAGAATGAGCATTTAAAGCAGAACTGAAACCTGATACTATTCCATATCCAGTGACATCGCCAGTACCCCTACTTTCGATTTCAATTCACAGTTGTTTTCATGCTTCGGATCTCCAGCCGAACCTAACTCTCCAAAGGAGAGTCTTTTCATCATCAATCGCAGTATCCCACGATGTTTGGGATTGGTCAGTTTGAGATACGCGTTTAAGCCTATCAGAGACAAGCCTATTAGCAACGAAACGACATGGCATGATAAGTAATTTCAAAATAAAGCCCATTGGGCCATAGAGGAACAGAAATCTATACCGTATACCAAAAGAAACCCATTACCAATAAGGTACTTTTAAAGTCACCCAAATACGAAAAAATATATCGATGTTCCATTGCTATCTACAGGGAACACCCTAATCCTCTTATTTCCCAAAAGCTTTCGTCTTCATTATTCGAACAGCGTTATCTTCCGGCGTTTAGGAATACGGAATGCAATAACTGAAAACAATGGTAGGAAACTGGATCGATAAGCTTTTCAGTGAACTTTTATTAACTAATTGTCAAGAATAATTCGTTAGTCAAAGATAACCTACACAGCATACATAGCACTCGGTACAAACTTACATTTTAAATCACCCTTTAAAAAGAAACTATATTAATTATTTCAACTTTGTTTTGTGTCTCTAGAATATGAAGGAGCTTTAAACAATTCTCGTTAAGAAACTCCGTCACGTAGGATTTCCCGAGGAAATTGCTCTTTACATGACAGAAACGCCTCTGATCCTGGGTCAATGCTGATTAAATTTTCCTCAGAGCAGGAAAAGTAAACCACAAATAGATAGATACATAAATCACCGGTCGCAATTTTGACGCTTTCAACTGAGTTTATTTTCTTCAGAGATCTTGATACTGAATGGAACGGGATTTCCTCTCACTCACGCTTTTATTCGTTTGAATAAAAAAATTTGGATAAAATGCTGTAAAACAATTGTCGACAAAAAACATGCCTCGATCAAGTTGATATAGATATGTTTTATGCTGAATTGATCCATTGTATGAAAGAAGGAGCGAAAAATGTTTTTAATAGTAGATCTTTTTATCCGGGAACACGAGTGTTTGCATGGAAATTTAACGAGTTATCAAAAGATACAAACACGAAAGCCTCTTGTGCGTTTTGTCTGTGGCGTTCAGCGGGAAGCCCAAGGTTTGGTCCTTTTTTTGAGGGTATGAAAGCTTCTAAATCGCTGTTCCGTAAGGAATTAAGATTTCACAATTATTTTATTCGGGATGAAATTGGATATCGTATTTCTGAAGATGAAGATGAGCTGTGGAAATTTGTGATAAATAAGTCACATAGAAAGCACCCGCATGATAAAAGTAGTCTTTGGGCTGATAATTAGATTGCTTATTTTAATGGTACTTTTTCTAGAATTGATGAGACGATACAATGTAAACTTGATTCTGAATTTGAAGAAAAAATGTCTAAGCATGTAATATCGGATATTAAAATTGAAGTAGATGATGTAAAAGAAGCTATAAAAAAACTGAATAGCAAAAAATCTTTCGATTGTGATGGTTTAAATGCTAATCATCTAAATAGGGCTTCACACAATACTATTATTCTGATTGCATCCCTGTTTACTTTTACACTCAAGTCAGGTTTGGTTCCGTCGAGTTTTTTTAAATCAACAACTACCCCCCTATTAAAGAAAGGAGGTAACCCAAATGATTGTAAATCTTTCCGTCCAATAACTACTTCTTGTCAAATGAGTAAACTTTTTGAGCTAACACTCCTCCCGTATTTTGGTAGTTCTAATCAAGGTTTAAATCAAATTTGTTCCAGGAAAGGGTTGAATATTGATGTAGCTCACACTCTTCTTTCTCATACTTTGAGTTCTTGTAGTTATAGTAATAGAACATATGTATTAGCCCTAGACATTGCTTCAGCATACGATAGTATCATCCACGCTTGGGCCCTTAGATCTTTTTTATAGAATGGTGTACCAGTGAGGATAGTACTCATGTTGCGTCGGTGGTTTGGAGCTTCTCGAATTAGAGTTCTTTGGTAGGGTTCTTTCACTGATTTTGATGTTGTTCTAAACCGGGTTCTTCGTCAGGGTGGGATTCTTTCTCCAGTGATTTTCAATATAACTATCGCTGCATGTCTTGATGGTGTACAGTCTTCTTTTAGTTATGGTAAAGGTATCCTAGCTTCTCTTATAGCGTATGCTGACGACATACTCCTTATTAGCCGTTCTCTATCGGGCCTTCAGAATAATGTAAACTATCTAGTTAAGTGTTTTGATGAATATGGCCTGATTTTTCGACCTGAAAAATGCCAGTTTATGGTTTTTGGTCCAAAACCCCTTGAACAAATTTCTCTTTCAGTATCTGTCCGTATAAATAATTCAATCCTAAGACCATGTGAGTCTTTGAGATATCTGGGAATCCCTTATGGCCCGACTTTGTCATTAAAGAGGGCTCTAATAGTAAAAGATGTGTAGTCGCGTATTTCTTCTAGTTTCGGGGCGGTGATTTGTCTTCTGGATTTCCTATCTAGACGCAATCTTGCAAGGATTTTTAACACTATTGCTCTTCCACAGGCTTTGCTTGCATCTTCTTTGTTACCCTTTGTAACGTTGACAAATTTACCACGTATTAAAACTCCTTTTTTTAATTTTGGGAAATTTTTATGCCGGTTTTCGAAATATCAATCCAGTTCTTTATGATGGATGATTATGATTTAAAAAAAAACCCATTGATATTTCTAAAAAGAAACGGAAAATATATTTTTCAAAAATTTATTCCATAAAGCACATTTTGTCCAATGCGTTGCGTTGATTGTATTTTGGTTAAAGTGTTAGGTAGACTTCATTTAGGATAGTGTAGGCTAATTATTTTTTTAAATGAGGTAGAGTTTTTATGAAAGTATATGGTCTAGTTATTAGTCTGTAGACCGATTGTGTGAATTTTATTATATTATTTTCGACTCGCCAGCTTTGGCGGATACAAATAAATGAATGATTGAATGAATGATTGTTCTTCTCAAATTGCTTAGACAGAATGAATCAGTCTTGCGCTATCAAATTGTACGGAGAATCTGGAAAAATCCATAAAACACCATAAAGTGGTTGAAAATGCTACTAAGACTGCACTTTAGGGCAAAGGTATTTCATCGCCAAATATTTGCAGGCGGCTTTTGGGAAAATAAACCAGTCTTAGAAAGATACACACCAAGTTACAAATCTTGTCTGGATAACGTCATAATATAAGACGATAGTTGCACTCCTCTAGTTCTTAAATAATTTATATTATATAAGCTTCACTAGAAGCTTCAAATTTTCTAGCTTCACAAGTTTTTCACATGAATTGCTTTTATCTTTGGCTCAAGGGCCATACGGAGATTGGTATTTCTGTACGTCGTCTTATGGTCATTCGGGGTTTTGCCAATTCAGACACTTCCATAGAGCCTAAGACGAAGAAACAACCTGGCAGACGCCTAAAGGAAATGAAAAATGATCTTGGAAACTTTCCTTTCTCGGATTTAAACATCGATAGGGTGGTGGTGGAGGTATGGGAAATTTGAAAGCTAGTCGCACATTTGAGGTTCGAACGGATGGTCTGATTGGAGTAAAACTTGATGAATGGTGAGAGAAGAAGGTGAGTCTGAAGTGATCATTTTATGTGTCCGAACCGGATTCGAGTACTGTCGAGGAGGCTGGGGCTAGGACAGGGAGAGAGGAAATGTGTTGTTCTCCAAAGGGTAGAAGCGATTGGAATGTAGCGTGGAACGGAGAAATTCCATGTGCCCTAGACCGTTAGATGATACATTCTGGGGTCGGAATCGAACCCGAAGACCATGTGGGAGGGGAAGACGGAGTTTCAGAAAAATCTCATATTTGACTGAAACTTGGTGGTTGGTAAGAGATACTGTAGATGGGCTTTTTATGCCGAACCGGTTTAAGCACAGTGGGGAAGTTTAAGTAGGAACCCCTGAACATTCATAGAACGCCTAAGAATCAAATGACTGGAGTGATTGGGATGAAGCTTCGGAAGTTAGATTGACCACATTGTCTAGTTAATCAATTTTGGGGCCCTGGCAGGATTTGGCTTCGGTGGGGGGAGCTGGGGCCATACCAGAATTTCTCGGAATGATCATACTCTAGTGAAAATTGATGGGTGAGGAGAGAAGATACTTTAGCTAGACGAAGTTCTAAATGTCTCTAAGCTGGATTCGGCCACGGTATGGAAAGCTGGAGGGGGGGGGGTCTGGAAACTGTTTGGAAAGTCTAGAGAGAAGACGAGTGAAGCGATTGATCAGGGTAAATGATCAGATTCGAGGGAAACTTAATGGGTGATTACGAACCGTATACGGTCACTGTGGAAAGAGCTGGAGAGGGGTTCGAGAAACTTTGGGGCGCGTAGGGACCATACAGTTTAGCTCTTTGGGGGAAAATTGGATGGAGAAATAATTGGGACTTGATGGGTGAGAGCAGATGCCATAGAGCTCTCATTCTTAGTTCCGAGCCACGCCCGGCGACGAAGGAGGAGTTTAGGTTACGTCAAAATTGACTTTCTTTTACCAGTTATTTATAGCAAATGAACTCTTGTGTCATGTGAACCCTCAGCTCTTCTTTTTCCAGACCTGCGCTGTGGCGAGTGGTCTGGAAAACGACACGGTGAATTTACCTGACATCAGTTAACCACTAGTCAACCATGGAGTTAACTTTTATCCCTGGTAATGCTTTCCCCAGGTACTTTGTTTAAAGGCATATTTGCAAAAACTGTTGGGGAGCCGAAATGGGGTACCAGCAAGACTTGGTGGGCAGGGCAAGAATATGTCAGGATCGGATCCGGGCAGTGCGGGGCGGGAGGTGGTTTCTTGTGATATGCAGAAGAGTCGAACGTGTGATCGGATGGACCTTGATAGTTGGAAAGGGCCATAAACATTGGCATGGACACTAAACTAAATGATTCATCATGCAGTCGACCGGTGTGAACCCTAGGTAGGAATCGCCGCTCCTAGGTGAACAAGAATTACAAATAAGACGTCAAAATCATGTCGCTCGAACCGAAAGTTTAATCGAATGCTGCTCTAGACAGAGGAGAAAGTGCCAATAAAAGGGTAATTTACGGGGAAAATGGGCAATTAGTAGTTTTAGAAAACAACAGTTCTGAGCCAGTTCTAAATGTGTGACTGAGATTGACTGAAAACACTTTTTGTTTTTTCTCTAGCTTACAATCCTGGAATGAGCTTCGTGCTTGAATCAGGCGACGGCAAGCAAGGCCATGAACCTGGAAGTAACGGAGTAAGCTGGAATCGTGAGATTTTCGAAGTGGACTGCGTGCCGTTATATTCGATTTTGCTAGCAACAGAATTTATGCATATTGATGTCATGTTTTTGGACGTCCAAGGCCATGAATTCGACATCGTCAGAACATTACCTTTTGACCGAATAGTCGTTAACGTATTGGTAGTGGAAATAGATGGCAATTCCAAATGCTTACAAGACCTAACAGACTTTCTGAATAGTGTTGGTTACACCTTCCATGAACTGGTTGATGTGTTATATCATCCTGGAGATGCAATATTCGTCAGAGCTGAATTTTACAACAGGACCAAAATAGAAAATGTTTCAAGACGTGAAGTTCTTCAGTCGGTGTTAGAAGGGATTCCAGGAAGTGCAGAATGGATAAGAGCTTTACTGAAATAGACGGTACGAGAATGTGTTTTATGTCGTGATAAGGTCTAATGCAGAAAAAATAGGAAGTTGCACTGATTGAAGCTGCTCCATAAAGTTCGATCGCGATAACGAACGTTTTCGTTTCAAAGAAGATTCTAACTAATTGGTTAGAGATTGATATGGTTTCGATGGTTGTGGTTAAGGCTATGTCTTAAACATGTTCGCTTGGACCATGTGAATAGCGTGGAAATCCTCTGAAAACCGGTGGACCGGACCTTATGTTCCACTCTCAAAACCAATCAACAAATGAAGGGCAAGGATGTGCTAGGTAGCCTCGTGCTCAAACGCACTTTTCACTTTTTCTCCAAATAAAATAAATGTACTTCTCAGCAGTATTGACAAAAGTCCCCTCTCTCAACAGATGGGAAAGTTTTTATTGTAGTTGATTACCAAAAACGTGATGTTGCTGATGGCGGATCAGCATAATCCAAGTATCAAACTAGGTCGCAATGACGATAAGAAACATACGCCATGTATTGGCAATTTACAATTCGGTTTATTTATCCATAAATATCTTTTACAAACAAAAAATAGTGCTGGACATGTCATTACAAATAAAAAGATCAACCAAGGGATATATTTACAGTGGTAACCTAGGATTTATATATACAACTCACGGATTAAAACACAAACACAAAATGACAAGCACAAAAATAATTCATCATAAGAGTCACTACTATTATAAAATTCACGGTTTAAAATATAATTCATCAAAATACGAACGCGAATTAAAATGACAAGTACAAAAATAATTCGTCTTAAGTGTCAATACTATTTTAGAATTTAAACAGGAAGTGATTGAGATAAAAAGATGCAGTGGTCAAACTATTTATGTCACAACAAAAATAAAGAAACGGGCTTAAAAGAAATAGACGACAACAACTTTTAAAGAGGATTGAAATGTCCGGTAAAATATTGCACGAAAGAATTGAGGAATCGTTCCGATGAACGGGCATGAGACGGGGACCCCGTTTGAAGTAAATTTAGCCTAGTGTTTAACTGGCCGATGTTGCTGGCATATTCTGGAAGGATGTCCCTATGTAGATCAGATGCCAGTATCTTTCTCCCAAAGCTCATGACTAGCTCGTATCTCCTTTGACATAGTGTAGTTATGTCCAGCGTCTCTAGACTCTTCTCATAGTCTTTGTAGATAGTCCCAAGGATTATTTTGCATGCACGTTTTGGATTTGTTCTATCCTTTGAGTTTGGTCATCAGAGATAGAACTAGAACTAAATTGACATATTACTGCCAGAATTCAGAGAAATGTCCAAACAAACATTGCACCTGGGCCATCCTAAGTTATAATACATACCAAGTAAATGTATCTTTCTGTAGTGGTCATTATGCTGTAAGAGGACAGCTCTGTCCTCGGGGGGGGGGGGGCAAACCCTGCTCCTAACCAAGTAATTCCTCCGATTTGTGATTGACTGTTCCGGTGTTTCAGCAATTTGACATTCTACGACTTTCCTACGGAGCACTCCGAAGTGGCAACATAGCCGGAGTCTTGCAAAATAGTGCCCAGTTTCCGAGAAGCATGAAAATTCGCCAAAGAGCTGTAACTCAAATTCAAAAGAATTTCAATGAAAAGAGATTTCGGGTGGAAGTGGGTATTCTAGGGGGGCTGCCAAAGGGTAGAAATCTACGATTTATTGCAGTTTAGGAGGGCTTTTCTGCAAAAGCCAAATCTTCGTAAACAGGCGAAAGATTTTTGTAGACCAGCTGCCTTTGTTACCAGGTGATTTACGTCAGTATGCTATCGAAGATCGTTGTCAATATGTAGACCAAGGATCTTGATGGTTTGCGACGAAGAGAGTTTGCATGCTGGCAGTTCGGGGTAAAAGCAACAGTATGCTTTTTTCTTCGCTTATTCCTAGTTTGACTGCTTCCGCTTCTGATTTCAACTGCGTCAGTACTCCAAGTACAGGGTCGAAGATATCTCAGTCAGACAGAAGACGTAAAAAGATAGGTCATCTGCGAATTTGTACCTGTTCCTGAGCTTAATTTGTTGGCCACAACCGTAAAGGCCAAGGGACCGAGCCTTGTTCCTTGAGGTGCTCCACAAGCTATACTTAAGAGCTCTGAAACTTCTCCTATTTGAAGTTCGACGCATTGCAACCGTTCCGAGAGGAAGCTTGCCAGAATCCTGGTAACAATAGTGCGTGCTCCCATAGTTGTTGATTATTCTGTGACTGTGGCATGTTCAAGGTAGTCGAAAGTCATGATGAAATCGGCTATGAGGCAATAGACGAAGGCGCCATCATTTTCTAGATGTTTGAGCATATCGCGGATGAACCAAACAAGAGAGTGTACAGTACTGCAGCCAGGTCGAAAGCCATATTGTCGAGAATCGATGTTGCCGGAAATGTCACTGTACATAAATTTGAAAATAAAGCTCTCCAGCACCTTTGAAAAAGTAGACGTCTTCAATATGGGCCGAAGATCATTTACTGACTTTGGGGAGGTCTTCTTCGGAATAAGGGTGATGATGGCTGTCTTGAACCTCTTGGGGAAAAACTCCTCAAGAAGGCACTGGTTGACCACAGCTGTAAAAGGGGCAGCGATTTCCCCACAGCATGATGAGCCGAATTGGAATTCCTCCCGGATATGAAGACTTGGTTGCGTCCAGCTTTGAGAATGCTTCTTTGATTTGATCGACTTCGACCACTGGAATTTTGGAAATGGTGGGAGTTCGGGAAGCTCTTTAAGGCCTGGGTGCTTTCTACAAATCGTTGCGAAGTGTCGGTTGATTTCTGCAGCTGATAAACGTTCTCCTTCCTCATTTCTAAGTTCAATTTTCCGTTTCTCCCTGCCCATCATTTTTTGCACAGTAGAGTGAAACTTTTTTCGGTCAGACTTGGCCAGTTTCCTTTCTGTAGGAGCGCCGTGTGACTTTCGACTCGCCTTGATTTTTCGAACAATAATGCTTCTTATTTTTCTTGCTTGGTCCTTATCCCCATTCAGGTAGTACGCTTCTCTTTCAGATATAAGACTTTTAATCTCGGCGGTGACCCACGGTTTGAGATTTGGTTTTCCCAAAATTGTTTTTATCTGGAAATAAACTTCAAACTGTTTGTTCACATGATTACAGAACAGTTCTGTCATTGATTCTACATCTTTCCCATGGTAAAGCTCTCTCCAGTCGTATAAGGTCTTGCTTAAAAGCGTTAATAGCATCATCGTCGAAGGATCTGAAAGATAGTTTCTTTCTCTCGACTTCTTGTTGTTCTGACTTGGGCAGCCATATTACGGTCGCTCATCCCAACTGGAACCGTAGTTGTAGGTTCCATATGGCTTGTAAAAATGAGGTAAAGTTATTTCTACCTCTCGTGGGGACTTTCATAATCTCTCGGAGAGAAAGAGACAACTCCAACCATTTTGGTTTGATGTCGTTAAAGTCCCCACAGATAGTGATTCCAGCCAGGGGATATTTGCTTCGGAAATGATCAGTACAACATTGCAGGTATGAAATGAGCTTCTTCCTGTGCAGTCCGTTTGGCGGGTATTAAGTCACTCCGATGACTAGGAAAGAAATAATTTTTGGTATATATTTAGGTCTAAGCCACAACCATAATAATTCAATTTCTTGTTCTCCAGGTATTGGCGGCTGTATGATCTGGTTTGGAATGGAACTGCGACAGATAAATCTAACGCCCCCACCATGGCTCACGTCACCGTTGTTAGCATCCTTTCGAGGCAAGATATGATAGTCATATCCATCGAAGGATGGAGCGTTGGCCCTGCTCACCCATGTTTTCGTTAGACAAGCGATGTCAACGTCTTTTTCAAGAAATATCACGTTTAGTTCTTCCGTTTTGTTAGTTATAGACCTTACATTTGACAACAGAAATCAAGGGAGGATAGTTTTGAGTTTTTTTTCTAGTTGTTCTCTTTCTATGATCTTGAAAGGATGGCGGCGTACTTTAGTGTGCCTTTGCCCACAAAGCGTCAATATTAATCGCCCTCTTGGTTTGCTTATAAACACCACTTTCGGTTTCTAATGCCACCAGGTTTGCAAATCTGTTCGATGTTACAAGTGTTGTGTGTTGACCAGTTGGAAGAGTAGCAGTGACTTTGAATGTTGGTGGTGGAATCCAGAGTTTGGGATTCGCTACAGGTAAGGCCTGTGGCAGTGTTTGGACAGACAGGGAGTGGGCTGGTGTTACTGTAGACATTTGCGGAAAAGGTTGGATTGCAGGTGGGTAAATTTAGAGGTTGGTAGTTCCTGTACTCGTCTTGCCGCTCCTGTAGAAGATCCGCGAATCTCGGGGATTCTCTGTCTGTTGGTTTACTGTAGATCGTATTTCTGGGGGATGATGGGCTTATTGTTGGCGGTTTGAGTTTTTGGAACGAAGCATGCTGCTGTGTGGTATTTACTGCACTTTGTCGCGCTGCAACTACCGAGTTCATTCTTCTCGCACTTCGCGGGATGCAAAAAATGGCATTGTTTACCCCTTTTACAACCATCGGGTTTAAGGTGGAAAAAGCACACGGCTGTTCTGTTAGCAGGGTGAATGAAGCGGCAATTGTCACCATTTTGGCAATGACCCTTAGCGAAGTAACGGCAACTTTCTAGCTGGGGAATCGGGGTAGAGTTTTGGACCTGCCGGGACGCTGACTAAGCACGCTGGGGATGAAAGTAGTTGCACACTTGACAGCGCTGACAGTGTCCTTTGGTTAATTTTTTGCATAAGTATGGATGCAGTCCAAGACAGGCTTCTGGTTTGATGCAGGAACGGTTTCACCATAGTTCGGGCAGATGGCAACACGATCGCTCAGATGGTTGAAACTGCATTTCGCCCCTCGCTTACAGTGACCTTTGTTGAAGAATTTACAGGGGTAACGGTTACTTGAGCCCTTGTTGATTTGCTGTTCAGCGGTTGTGTTTTGATTGGTTCTGATTTCCTGTACCGAAATTACGCTTACGTGGAGCAGATGCGCGGAGGTCCTTGCTTGCTTTATCCTCACTATTCGTGATGACCGAAGATGGTAGGGAGCTACAGCCACACTGTGGACTTTTTTTCTCCTCTTCTGCAGAGAAAGGGATCACTGCTTCATCCGTTTGAGCGCAGTTGTCAATTGTTCGAGGCTGGAATACGAAGTTGGCGCTCATCATTTCGTTCCTCTCGCTTAGCAGCATGGTTGCTTCAGTCATGATCTCTTTATAAGTCTCATTCCTCTGACTGAGGGAAAAAATAACTTCTTCTTGTTTCGAGATTATATTGTTAAGTTCCTCGAATTTTTCGCCAAGTTGGTCAAAGGCAGCCTCTGTTGCATCTTCGTCTGTTGGATGAACAGTTGGTAGGTAGTTTCCAATTTCTTTGTAGTTGCCCGCTCCTGTAATCCTTGCTGATGGCGTAGTTCCAACTTTGTCCTATTCCATCGCTTGGAATGCAAGATAGGTATCCTCCTGGCCTCTATCGTTAGCTGCGTCAGTTCTTGTACCGTTCAAAACTAGTTCGCGAGATAGAGCCATCGTATTAAGATCGATATCGACCATCTGTCGGAAAAAGTTAGAATTACGGAGGTTACTTCTTCGCCACTAGATGGGAGGGCGAGACTTATCGGTCGTGCATAGGGGTCGGCACCGTTTCTGTTTTTGGCTAAAACAGAAACGGTAAAAAACGGCAAATAAAAAACGGAACAGAAACAGAAACGGTGATAAAAAAACGGAAAACCGTTTCTGTTTTTCCGTTTTTTCCGGAAAAACAGAAACGGACCGTTTTTACAAAAAAAACGGCCGTTTTAACAGGTATTTCTGGTTTTTTTTCCTACTTCTTTGGGTTTATGAGATAACAGTAAGGCGACCATTACGACAGGAGAAGGTTGTAAGAAAAGGTCGAGTATAATTGTGTAAGGTGAAAAAAAAGGACTCTTCACCTGTCTAGTAAACCCAACCCTTTTTTATACCCATGGTCAAATGCTGCGGTATGCTGGCAGGGGTGAGTATGGAAGTCATACGTATGTGTACCCCTTTTTCCCCAGAAGGGTACCAGGACCCTTTAAACGCAAAATATTTCAAGGTCAAAAATTAAATACCAAATTGTTTTAGTTCCTAAAGTACTGTATACTGATATCCCTATGCGGCAGAAGGGGTACAATTACATGTGAGAACCATTAGACACCCCTGTCAGCATGCCCCAGCGTTTTGCATGGGCTTCATTCAAGTGCCATATAACGATCACTTTTCGGTCGATCGGTCGGTCCACTGTTCCCGAGTTAGGATACTTCCAGATGTGCTAGGACGATGAAACTTGGCAGGCATATCATGGATCTGACCAAACTAACTTGGCAATAGTCACTTCGACGATCCGACCACCGTGGGGGGAGTGGTGTGAGGGGGGATCCAAAATAATGACGTATGTATATGTATAACTTTGGAACAGATGATCGGATCTTAATGAAACTTGATATTTCGAACGATCTCGTGTCTCAGACGTTCCATTTCAAGTCCGGTTCGGATACGATGAATGTGGGGGGGGGAGGGTTGGACCGGAAATCTTGTGACATGCTTAAAATTTAGCGATTACGATTAAACTCGGTGGGAAGAACAAGCAGAAGACCTTGGTACATCTTAGACAGAACTGAACCGGATTTGAGCACTTTGGGGGAAGTTGGAGGGGGTTCCGGAATTCCGGTGATCACGAGTTAAGGTACTCCTAGGTGGGCTAGGACGATGAAACTTGGCAGGAATCAAAGACCCGACCAAATTAACTTGGAAATAGTCAGTTCCTCGATCCGAGCATCGTGGGGGAGTGCAGGGAGGAGGAATCTGGAGATATATTTAACTTTCGAACGGGTGATCGGATCTTAATGAACCTTGATATTTGGATAGACCTTGTTTCTCGGATGTCCCGTTTCAAGTACGGACCGGACCCCATTAATGTGGGGGGGGGGGACGGGAGTACTGGAAATCTTTTCACGCTTAGAGTGGACTGATCGGAAAGAAACTTGGTGGGAAGAACAAGCATAAGAACTAGGTACACCCGAGACAGAACGGACCGGATTCGTGCACTGTGGGGGAGGTTGGATGGGTCCGGAATTCCGGTTATCGCGAGTTAAGGTACTTCCAGGTGTGCTAGAACGATGGAACTTGGCTAGAAGATATGGAAGATATTGGCTCGATAAGATTGGCTCACAAATTGTCAATTTCCAGATCCGACCATCCCTTGAAGTACCAGCTCCCTTAAAGTGCGCACCTTAACAGCAAAGTGAAAAATTACTTTTGATAAACTTTACATTTCATGATCCCCCGAGGGTCCATGATCATTTGCGCCACAACGGTTTTGCTTAAAAATTAATTCCTAGCACCCTGAAAGTGCACATCTTCACAGAAAGGTCGGGTCTTGGATTCGCCAGTTCCAGTCTTCTCCAGACTACTTGAACTTTTTTACTATTGAAATTTAGAAACAGATTAAGGCCAAATAGCTAATGATCTGAGAAAACCAAGTTCTGATATGGATTCAGCATGTGTGTTTACCCCTATAAGTCATATCTATTCTGGCAAAATTCATCGAAACTTCCTGCACTACTTCTGCCAAATTTTCGTTTTCTTCCAAATTCCGGAACACCAATCTGGCAAAAAATGCAGCTCAAAATCGAATTCAACGCATCTCCTTGCCCGTATACCAAACATATCAACTTCAAATAAAACAAATTTTCCCGTTTCAGACGGATTCCGGGCGAACTACTTGTCCGGGTAGAAAATGATTTTCACAAAAGTTTTCACCATGTCTTCTTACCCCAAAATCCAACATATAATCAACTTCAAATAATACTTTTACTTTTAAAAAACTTTCCGGTTTTGGGCGGATTCCGGGCGAACTACTTGTCCGCAATGGTTTCATACTCGTGTCCCTTTATCAACTATCCTATGAGCTATTTAGAAATATTTTTTCAGCCCCTTAATTTGAACCCCCACCCTAAATGTAGGGCTACAAAGCCCATCTACGAACTCGACCTTTCTCTTGGCCTAAAGAATCCTCACACCAACTTTCATCAAAATATCTCATTCCCTTCTAGAGTTATCGTGCTTATCTGTTAAGTTCCAACCGGCTATGGAAGTGCAGCTGCCATCGACCAAACAGGCTGCAGCAATCAAGGCAAAGGAACTGATTATGAAAAAGCCTAAAACAAGAACGCTTGAGCGTAAAGCACGACCCTGGCAGAAGCAGCACTGTAACGTGTATATGGAAGTTGTGACTTCGAACTCGTTGCCGTGCAATAGCTGCAAGAAATGACTGCATGAGAAGAGTTCCACCATCCCGCTTGACAAGTGGACTTGCACATGGGAATGCCCAATTTGCGAAACGAAAGGTCACTCAGTTTCGATCGATAGATGAATTCGATGTATGCAGAACTTCAATATTAAAAGTAAGTGTGTTTTCTAAAAACTGTTTATTGAATGTAGGACCTACCGTCCGAACTTCACCCTCCGCAGTTACGAGCCAACCCTTCGAGGATTAAGATCAGAGTACCGGTATAGTCTAATATGTACCAACCGCTCGGGTACACGCTACACGTATATTAGATGCTCGGTTTCGTACAACATGTTAAACGTTAAAGACAGACTAGAGAGTCATAAAGCTTAATTTAACAAGTGGACGACATTGTCAAACGCACTAGCTATATCAAAGGAACATAAGTCCACTTCGAATCTTTCCCTGGTCGCCTGTTTCATCATAGTTGTCAGCACATGATGAGCATGAGCACAGCAAGTAGCCTGTACCTGCGCGAAATCGCATTTTTTGTGTGATATCGGGTAGGTAGGTAGGTAGGTTTTTTTTAACCTAAACATTGAAAATAAAATAAAACAACAGTACTAATATCCTATTTTTTCTAAATTTCCGTTTTTTGTTACGACTTGTACGCGTGGCGTCCTGCCATAATCTAGCGGGTTTTATTCTCCCGGCGGATTAAGCCATCTACCGATATTTTCCGCTTTTCGGAAGGAAAGATTTTTTGAGTCGAATAGAGAGATTGCACCCTACCCGACGAAACGGATATTTGTACACCATCATTGGAGGAAGCATAACAATAAAATTGACATTAGCAGGTATACCGGTACTAACCGGTAGGACTTTCGACTTACAGACTAAATTATCGGCCTTTGATAACCATTCTGAGCTGGTTAATTGCTGAAAACGTTAATCTTGCTATTTCTTGTTGGTATAATAATACTTTTGCTGGAAACTTTAATCTGGCTATTTCTTGTTGGTATAATAACACTTTTACGAAACGGAGTCTCGCATCCCATTGGTCGGTTAAGACGCATTTTTTTTAAATCCAATCAATAGGAAGCACAAATCGTTTTGTACTGAAAGCTTGAAGCCTTCAAGCTCCCATTCTGATGAGACTTTTCTTCAAAGCTGTAATTATACAACTAAGAAAGAGCCACCGAACTTTTCCAATGTTCAAAAGTTTTTTTTTCAACATAAGTAACAAACGCTGCATAAATATAAACTACAAATAAAATAGAAAGAATTTCAGCATATCAACCTGGACAGAACCTCCAATAAAGTAGGGTACCCCACGACAGTCGAAGTGACAAACTCAGCCGCGTATGGGAACTCGCCATCAACAGAAGGAGAGGATTCTCAGCGCGCAGACTTCGTGTCTGAAGTGATAGGGGAGATGCCCGCCTCACTTCACCAAAAGCTGGAACACCTTCACCAACAAACATACCTGAAGCACTACAGTTTCAAGAGAACACATGCAACCACCGTAGAGAATTAATGTATAACACCCAGAAAGCACTCTCACGCTTGACGGTAAGCCTGAGATAGGTTCAGGTCGATAGAGGGAAATTGTCCGTTCAACCCAGTCTGATGAAGACGGAAAGGAATTTTTAAATTCGCAAGAAGAGCTGTTAGTGTAGTAATGTAAAGAACTGGATCCAGACGACACCAATTCCTTTTCACTGACAAGTTCGGCTTCAATTTGATCGGTTGAGCCTCAGAGGGACGTTTAAGACGAAAGAGCAGTGGCAGATGGTCATCATCTATCTTTTCGTCAGCCTCTGTTGTGGACGTATGAGAAAATATGGGAGTTCTCTATGGTAATATGGGGCTGGGGAAGCAATTTCGCAGACAGTCCCGTGGGGGCGGAATCCTTCAGAACATCTGTATTGAAATCATCAAGAACCAACCCCTACAGACCTCGATCTGAAATACCAGAGAGGAAAATTGCTATTATTTTATAGGATTTGGTAAAAGAAGAACGTGATGCAACGTTGCGTCGATTGCATTGCACATAAATATTTATCAAGACGAGATGTCCGATCTGAACGGCAAGAGCATAACGGTTCGAATTGAATGATTTAGGAGCAACAGAGCATTTACTGGGCCGAATAAAGGTTGCCGATCCGCCAGATGGCCTTCCTCTAGTCTTACTTGCTGGCTGTATGAATGTGTAATGGTATGTAGACCTACGTAATCCTACAGAGCTTGCGGATAAGAAGATGCTCCTACAAACACGAAATATCGGCAGAAACTGAGCAGTTCATTTATCTGTAAATCTTTGTGTTTCGTACCGTTGATGTTGAGAGAAACAGAGTGGAAGTCCAACTGAAATCCAACCATCTAGTTTCGGTTCCAGAACATTTCTGAAAACCTCCAAGCGAAGGCTTTTGCCACCGAAGACCCTTGCCACAGTTGGCACATTTTAGCATGGCAGTCACTCCTAAACTGCTCCAAATAACCGATGGTGCCTTAGGTCTTGTTTATTCTGAGCATTGCTAACAGAAGAACTAGCAATTTGACCCAGTTGCCTGTTCACTCTAATCAAAACGGCTGCGAGGCAGTATAAACAGTTACATCAGCTTTATATTTTGTTCGCGCATCGGGTATCGGACAATGTGTATAGTATGCATGAAAGTATTGAAGAGGTATAACCGAATAACCTGTTTAGACACTATACATACTTTAATCTTTACACTTCAATCGGATGAACCTGCTACTAGACTGGCTTTGCGTTCTCGGTAATACGTTGCGAATCGATAACCAAGTTTAAATGGAAATGCGAAAATGTCTTAATTACACTCTTATTTTGGGGATTTCGATGGCTGTTTGTTATATAATTCTCCAAGAAAGAACAATCGCTTTGACAATATTTAAATCTAAAGGCTGTAGCTCTAATCGCAGGATTCTTTACTCCGAAGTTCAGTTTATGGATGACCTATGCCTAGTAGATTACATAAGAAGAAATCTCCTGGATCCTCCCAATCAAGACGATAACTGGAACTTCACAGTGGAAATAAATCAAAATGCAACGGCTTTCGACTACTATACGCAGAGGGATGAAATTATTTTTGACGTCCTGGTGATACTCGAAGTTCTTTTTCCCGAAACGGTATGGTTCTTATGAGCATTGTGGTCTGATTGTGACTTTCCTCTTTTTTTTTTCGATTAAATGTATACAGTCGTTTCGGCCAGACGGAATACTTTACATACTGGACAGACCTGGCATATGGCGAGAATAGATCTTCCGATATATTTGGAAAGGTCGTGGGCATTTCTGTTTGCCAAGACCCTAGCCCCAGTGAACAAGTATTAGACAAAACAGTAATAGGGACATGGAGGACGGGGGGGGGGGGGGATTATTGGCAAAAACGTCACAAAAACAAGGTGTCCCAGGCAAAACGTCCCCGTGACAATAACCCTCACTCATAATATCCTCATGTTAAACTTTCCCATGGCTGGGCTGGCGTTAGCAGGCTGGACCCACAAGGGAAGGGTAGCTGTGTTCGGGTCTTGCTTGTGCCTACAGTGCGCCTATACTTTTATTTGACGCAATGATCAGTGGTAACCCAAAGTCCACCCAGCTTCAAAATGGGCACCACATATAAAATAAAGCATGGTAAGTGTCGGATCACCTACCAGCAACTACCCTGGCAAAACTTCCGCGGTGAAACTCGACCATAAACAAAAATAAGGTTAGAGGTTTCTTTTCGGATTTACATCAGACAGGATATTCTTTTAAAGCTGATAGTCCAAATCACGGGAATAAGAGAACCACCTAGGTATAGAAATATTATCCCGACCAATAGAATGCTAACGAAGACCTTAAACTTCCTGCCGTTTTTATCCACCCTGACGGCAATGCGCTGATTTTTGCATTATCCTTGACTCTTTCAGAGCCAGATGAGATTTTCCGCTTGTTTCCCTCGAGAGCTTACTGATCAACAATTACGGCTAAACACGTTGCTTTAAACAAACCTAGAACTAATACTGATCAGTTGAGAGCTCAGGGCAAGTCATATTACACTGTGTATTTTGAGGGAAAACCGTGCATATCTGAAGCAACTGGTTCCACGTCCTCTCCTACCTGCCTATAAGATTTCTCCCTGATGAAAACTTTGTAGCCTGCGTAGTAGTACGAAAACGTTGCATGTAATACTACGTAATAGCAAAGAATACTATCATTTAATATGCCTCAGACTGGTCCAATATTATGTAGTAGTATCCAGTAGCATCCTGTCTTGGCATAGTAGCATCCAGTCTTGCTAATAGTAGCATATAGTAGTACGCAGTAACACGGTAGCCTTGAAGTAGATGCATGTAGTAGCATCGTTAGTACTGCATGCAACTTTTTCGTACTACTTCATGGTACTATTTTGAGAAATTTTCATCGGGTCTACATCCCTTAGTAATGCAAACTCTGAGTTTGGTTTGGGTCGAGCATACGCCTAAAGACCAAGGCGAACTTAAAATCTATTCCTGGAGAAGTTTCGCCATCGGAACATTTTTGCTGGGGGCGGTTTGCCAAAGTGAACTTTCGTCGATAAGCCCACATGAAGGAAAATAGGAAGCGACGTACTTCGGTAAGAAATTGTCGCCAGTAAATACATTTTTGATAATGACAGGAAATATTTATAGGAAATTAAGAGAACTTTCTTGGAAGCAGGAGCTCTTGATGGTGAAAGCTTTGCTAACACCATCTTTATCGAGAAGCACAGAAAGTGGCGAGGTCTTCTAGTCGAGGCTGACCCTATACAGTACAAAAAACTGCAGACGAGAAAGAGGAAAGCTACTACCGTAAACGCTTGCATTAGTTCGAGAAAATTGCCGACTGTCGAAAAATTTCAACACCAAGTGGCTTCATCGAAGATCGGAAGCGCTACGGGTAAGTTGGGTTTCATGTATGAGCCTTTCTGATATTGTTACGATGACTGTATTTGTATATGGAGTTTGCACTCTCAACCTGATGTTATGGCGAGGGGTGTAGTAAGCCGGACATAAGATGGTAAATGTCCAGGTATACAATCATCGGACTCAGGATGGCCTAGGGCGTTGGTGGCCTACTACACGTGCAGAACTTCACGGGTTCATTATGGATTCCCCTGGTCGATTCACACTATGGTTTGCATACCGAACACACAACAGGTTATCAACCACCCATCATACACTAGGCCTTACAGGCCAGCCCACTCTAAGGAGCTTAACAAAGACTCATAGAAGTGACCTATGGTCCGTAAGTAAACAAAAGGTTTTATTAATAGATGTACTTACAAAAGAACAATCTTTAAGTCAAAAGAGTTGTTACCCGGCCGGGGACCGGGAAAGAAGTCCTCTAGAAGAAGGTGACTCACACCCGGCGTGGCCAGAGAGTTAATAAGTAATACGAAAGAGTGGCCGCGACGGTATAAAAGATAAAAGACACAGGCAATGGAAGGGAGTAACGCTGCCTAGCGGCGGCATAAGGAAAACGTACGGAATGCAGATGGCATCACCGTAACATACCTCCCCTCCATATTGAGTCCGTGACCCACGGACTTAAAAGTTAAGCACCCGATTAACAAACTTTTGGCATCCATCTGCTAAAAGTTAACCATAAATGTTACATAAATCTGACCTTAGACCCAAATTAAAATATATTATTTTTAAAGTTTAGAGAAATACAAGAGGGTGGAGTGGCGATGTAGAGTCGGCATGGTGGTTCGTCAGCTTTGTGGTTTGAGGGGTCAGCTGGTACGGGCATAGCAAAAGCGGATGGTGTTGGTGTTGCTGGAGCGGCATAGGCGATGGGTGGTCTTGCAGGCGGGGAAGATGTTGGTGAACAGGTGGAGCTGTTAGCTGGTACCGGTATGGCAAAAGCGGATGGTGCTGGTGTTGCGCTGGAACGGTGTAGATGGTGGATGGTGATGTTGCATAAGCAAGCGGGAAAGATGGTGGTTAAAGCTGGAGCTGGTTAATTAGGTGGCCGAAGACTGCGAGTTGGCTGGGCAGGTGGAGCGTACTCTGGCGAGATGTGCGTCGCAGAGCTGGTACGGGCGCTGGATAGGACGATGTTGATTCAGGCGCTGGATATGATGATGTTGGTTTAGGCTGGAGCTGATATTGTCTAAGGCTGGAGGTGATGGAAATGGTGCTGCTTATGCTGGATTTGCGCTGGGCTGCTGGAAATGGCCGAAGTTGCGCTGGGCTGCTGATGTACCGCGTACTGATCCACCCTCAGGGGACAATAAAAAGAAAGGAACAGGGGATTGTTTTTAAAGTTTAATTAATTTTATGTAATGTTAAGTGAATTCTATAAAAGTGAAAAAAAAGAAAGAATTGGTCAGATTCTTCGTATATAAAAGATACGAAAATAATTATACCACCCGATGTCCACCCAATAAAAGAAAAACCACCCGAATGCCAGTTTGGGGTTAACAGGTGCTAAACTCCTAAGTCCAACAAAACTTCATATAAATAAATAATAAACAATATTGACCAAAGTGGATAATGGCAGAAGGCTTAATTTAATATAACGGCAAAATGCCAAAGTTAAATTGATATAGAGGCAGAAGGCCAACATAACAAACATAATATATGTAACAGTGACAAAATGCCACAAAATCCATCATGAGATCATGAATCTCTGCAAATACTTGGCCAGAAGGGCATAATTTGCAAAAAAATAAGCCACAAAGGCAACAACAAAGAAGGAACTTGAACTTGAGCTTGTCGGAAAAACAAAGGACTGTACATTTAGGCGAAACCGGCCTCGGCCACACAGGCAGTATATAAACATTAAATAATAAAAAGGAGGGAACACTAGCGACGGCTAGTCGACCACACAGGCAAATATCACAAGAGAACCGAACTAGGCCACACAGGCAGTACATAACGTAACACAAAAGAAACGATGTTCGTGGCTTATCGGCCACACAGGCGAATAGAACTGAGCCGAACAGAATCGGCCACACAGGCAGTACAAACATTAAAGTGGTATAAAGAGGGAACACTAATGGCGGCTTGTCAAGCACACAAGCGAGTATGGACAGAGCCGAGCCGAACTTGGCCGAATATGCTAAACACACAAAATAGTAGGCAATCTGCCATGATGGGCCTTATGAATTGTGGCCGCAGGTACGCGAAACTATCACGGTAAACTATTTACATCAGATGTCAGTGTCACATCAGGGTAGAGGGTTTGAAAACGGCCAGGCTGCAAAGGCATATATGCCGCTGGCGGAGTAAATGGCGCATTGGCGCAGAAATGTATAAATGTCACGTCAGGGTTGGAGATGTCGCCGTGTCTGGGGGACAGGTCTAATGTCTGTGGTCGTGAGAGGCATACCGCTCAGGTGGGTTGCGGTGCCTGACCGAACGTCGCAGCTCCGGAATGGGCTGGGTGGAGGTCGACGGAATGGGAGAAGTTGGTGGGTCGACGAAAGACGCTGCCGTAGTCGGGATAGGCAGGACTGGAGCGTTGAAGACTTCAGGGGGGGATGGGGAAGGGATGAAGATGGGTCGGTCGTGCAGCGTCGGGGACGGTAAGGGAGTCCCATACCAAGACGAAGTAGGCGTCGGCTCGAACTCGTCGCGTTGGACAGAAGCAACCGGCGGATTTATTGGGGATTCATAAAGGTTAGATTCCGAATTATTAGAAGTTGTTGAAGTTAAAGGCTGGGCTAAAGCCTGGGATGATTGATTTGACTGAATACTATCTCCTGAATCTGAATCAAATGCCAATTGGTAGAGAAGACGGCTATCGTTCCCTTCTAAGCGAAGAGCGCCTCGAAAACGGCTGGCTGTGATAACCGGGGTATTCGGAGTAGGGTCATTTGGTCGAAATGGAGTCCTGTACTGTGTATTTGGGGTTGAGATTCTACGAGAGTTAGTTACAGGACTGTCTGAATCATTATCACTAGGCCCAATAGAATGTGCAGAGTGCGCATCTAGGTCTGAATTTAACCTCGAAAAAGATGATGGCCGGCTGTGGCTACTGTCCATGGATCCTCGAGTAGAGCCGAGAATAGGCGAGAACACCAGTTCGCAGGAGCCGTTAGATGGGCTCACCTGTAAAATGAACGAGTCTGGGGCTTCACCCCCTAAAACGTTTCTACTATCTGGCGTGACGCCATCATTAGACAGTCGTAGTTCAGCTGCCGGCGGGTCATTGGGCACATGCGGCGAACTACGATTGTCCGCAGGCGACAGAGGCCTAGAAGGTGGTGAGTCAGATCGCGAGGAGGGAATTTGGGGGGACGGTGGAGATACGCGTACCAACGGAGGAGAAACTCGTCTCGGGGCGTGGATATAGGATGCTGCTTGCAGAGTCTCGGGTGGGCCGGTTGAAGAATCTACGGTGGTGTTGCTAGAGGCCGGAAAATAACCAGTCAAAACCGGGGTCAATACGGGCGCAGGGAGGACTGGTATTTCATCTTCAAAACGCACGTGACGAGATAGTTGATTCGAAGAGTGAGGCCGTAACACAGGCGTCTGGTAAAAGTCTCCAACATCGACTAAGGGCGGCTGGTTCGAAAGCGGTTGAAGAGCAGGCGCAAAACACCCATTTCCCGAGTCCAAAAGAGAACTGCCGTCTGCAGGGCAGGGTATGGTTGAGGTTCTAGGTATCGCGAACCCGAGACCCTGCGAGGCTAATCGCTGTGATCGTCGAAGTTGAGGCAATGGGTCTGGCAACCTGGCCTCAGGGAGGCTCACTGGGGAAGCCCAGGGGCTAGAGCTGGGAACCAATACTCCTTGCCTAAGCATAGCATCAATTCTACTCTTAAGCTCATCGCGTAAATGGGGAGGAACACGGTAAGGGCGTTGTCGGACTGGTGGGCTAAGACCAGTGTCTATGCGGTGGCTAACTAACTCACATGTACCTAAATCATCGTCACTTCTGGCAAAAATATTTTTGAATTCACAAAGGAGCTCCTCTAACTGAATGCGGGACTCAGGGTCTAAATGATCTAGTTTAAATCTTGTCAAAAACTCGGGCTTTGTCAGATCATCCCAACCATACTGTACAGAATTCACTCGGACCTCGCTAAAATCAACTAAGCTGTCTAAAAATTCGTCAACTTGAGCGTCAGGCTCAACCACTTCGCACAAGCACGGTGCCAACCTATTTTTGGTGACACGTATCGCGTCATCAGTACCATTCATAACCCAGACCTTTGCGGAATTATTTGAGACCTGGACTGTCTGGGGTGGAACAAAAAGTTTAGACCCTTGGGTTCCAGATTCTACAATAAACGTTTCCTGGCCTTCTGGTAAATTTTTAACAAGACATGACATTAGCCGAAAGGATTTGGGGTTCACCCGGGTTCTGAAAACCGGGTTGATCATTATGCGAGGAGGCGCTTCAGGTTCTGGTTCCTCGACAGGAGGACCAGAAATGTCAGGGCTGGCAAAGGAGAGCGGGCATCCCTCTGTCAGTATAGTCTTGTCAAGTCCGGGGGTTAGTAGCAAGTCAGTTGCAGTCGAGGGAGTCACTGACAGTGCAGAAACCAAAACCTTAGTATCACGAAACCATAAGTCATCTGTGACGGGGTCAAACATGAGACCGACCGACCTGATAAACGGGCGACCAATCAAAGCAGGGTAACATAACTTGGGGACAATCAAGAACCAATCAGAACAGTTTCTACCAAGGATTGAAAAGGTTAGCAGTACTTCACCCAGTATGTGTAGTGGTCCAGCAAGGGTTGTAGCTCCAGCTGAAGATACAGGCCGTCGCGTGACTACTGAGCTTGGAGGTAGCTTTTCCATTGTGCTCTCACTGATAAGGTTGCATTCGGCTCCAGTGTCATAGAGTGTTGAGACAACCTGGGAACCTAAATGCAAATCTACGAACGAGAGGCAGGAAGTATGACGAAGGCTACATACAAGACAAGGGGTTAAAGCAGGGAGGGACGACAACGAGGGGGACGGTAAACCGGGAATTAGTTCTGGGATTGGTGAGGTTGGCTGGTGATCGGTATCTGGGGCACATTCTCCACCCCACTTGGATTGCGCCCGTTCACATTTAAAGGAGCCTGACTTCGACCCATACTCTTGTCAGGGCACCACTGGACCCTGTGACCAACCCTTAGACAAAAGGTGCAAACTGGTTCACCATTCATCATCAATTCTTGGCGAATGGGTGCGGGAGTCGAGCGATAGTTATTGTGCCCTTGATGCGGACCCTGGCTCCTCTGATATCCGTAGCCCTGATATTGTCTAGGCCTAAAGTTGTTCTGCTGTGGACCTCTAGGCGTGTAGTTGTTATACCGCGGTCGATTATTTTGGCGATCTTGGCCATAATTCTGTGCCCTTGACCTGTACTCAGACTGGCCTTGACCGAAGCTCTGAGGTTGTGGCACATAATTATGGCTGCCTTCCCTAGGATGGTTGTCATGAGGGGAGTACCTGTGATCCTGTGATTGGGGTTTGGGAATGAACGGGTTAGGATTAGTGGGTTGGGTCGTTAGAGCATTTACGACCTTAGCTTGAGACAAAGACTGCTCATGCAATTGTCTTTGTGTTCGCTCAAAGCTCACCTTCCGCAAAACTTCGATACCCTCAGAGATGGAACGGATGGGCCTTTTACGGATCTCGTCGAAATAAATGGTTGGTAGGCCCCTTACAAACTCAGCTATATAGACCTTGAGTGCTTCTGGCCTTGAAGCCTCTAAAGCAGAGTACCCATATCGGAGGCTGACCGATTTCAAAATAAGTTCACCGTAAAGATCTGGCGACATAAACTCGGGGTTGTATATGACCCTTTCCTCTGCCAGTTTTAGATCAGAGACCCGGCCTGCACAACGCGTCAAAAGGGCAGCCTCAAACGTTTCCCACGAAACCTTGGAAAAAACGCTCAAATTTTCAGACCAAGCAGACAGAGGTGGTAAAAGTCTGCTTTCCAAAATCATGAGCTGGCTTTCCCACTCATTAACCTCAACAAATCTCATCTTAGATTTGGCTGTCTTGAGCCAAACCACTGGATCGGACTCTCCATCAAATTGAGGGATATCTTTGGCTATTTCCAAGCGAAGTCGAACTTGGGCCAAAGATACATCTGCTACTGAGTGGTATGTTGGCATTTGCTGATGGTGCCTTTCCAAGAAGTTAGATGGTCGTGGGTCGTGGGACTGGGAGGGTTGGGGGTAAAAATGATGGGGGGCCAAAGGGGTTCCAACAGGCTGAATGGGCTGTGAAGGCGCTGGATTGGACGGGTAATGATTCCAGCTGTGAGGATGAATAATCGGCTGGGATTGATTTTGGGGGTAGGGATCAAACGCCGAAGTGGCTGGGTTGGGATCAATTTGGCCTTGGGACGAGAGTTGAAATCTTTGAAGTAAAGAAGTAACGTGGCTCATCAATTCCAACAGGTCAGGCTGCGACAGAGCAGGCTGCGAAACAGCTGGCACTGTTTGGTTGGGCAAAGAGTGTGTGGGGACAGCTAAGTGCTGTGACGAAACCGTTGGCAGCTGAGAGCTAGTCACAAGCGGCTGTGAAAGGACAGCTGAAGGCTGAGCAAAAACGCCAGAGAACTGGGAATAATGAGCAGAAGGCTCAGAAGTTCTTGCTGGAGGATTAATGGGCTGGAAGGAGTTTAATGGGGCCAAAGAAGGTGCTTCAGAATGAAAGGTCGAGTAGGGTGGGGGTGGATCCTCAGTCGCCATGATATTTGGGGTGATCGGGGGGGAGTCAAAAGGGCCCCGACCGGTAACACGGTTTGGAATCATGAATAAGCTAGATACTATCTTTATATCTTTAACTTATTCAATATAATCAGAATACTTCTTACTTTTTAGATTTAATTCAATGTAATAAACAAAAATATCAAAGAGAAATCTCCCAAATGAGATTCAAAAAAAAAATATGAGAGAAAAGAGAAGACTGACCAGGGACCAATATACAATGGGGGCAACAACCAATAAAGTAAACACTACCATATGACAACTTGTAAAAAAAAAATATGTGAGGTTCCAACTCTTCTAACCTAAATACCAAATGTGAATTATTACCACATAAATCTCTCATTTTATGAGGTATTTTTAATTCTTGAAGAATATTTTTGTCAAAAAACTAAGAAATATGACTGGAATATTACATATCATATAAAAAAAACATCTCACACAAATGGGTTATTCATTGTTTGTTTAACATACAGCCTCATAGAAAGATACATGGTCCTTAACCTATGACATTACTTTTTAGTTCACTCACTATGACTTCAATGTCATATACAAATCTCTATCATTAAGAGAATAGCCCATCAGGTAAGGGGGAGGGGGGAATAATAAAACTACGTGAAGGGGCATGGTCACAATGTGACTCATCATCTCTCAATAAAGCCTTATAATAAAGGCTAATACCTTCTTGCCTTCTGACAAAGGTCTTAGAACAGTGGTGCTATATCTCAGGGAGAGGGGAACATAATAACACAGGGACTAATAGCACCACAATTCATCTCAATAAATATGCCTATAGGGGGGGAAGGGTCTCCCAACTTAACCTAACGACCCACTTATTAAGGAAACATAAGGGATACATTGCCAGGAAAGTAGGTTGACTAAAAAAAAAGTGAGGCCTACTGATACCATATCAACAAGCATACAAGGGGGGGAGGGTCTCCAACTTAGCTAACCAACCCAGTTATAAAGTAAACATAACGGATAAACTGGCAGCAAAGAAGGATGACTAAAAAAAAATAGGGGACACAATCGTACCACTAAACTATATTCACATTCATAAACATCATCTGTAATGTCAGAACAGGTCATAATTCCTGTCATAACAGGAAAATATGGACGTAACATCCATTTCCATACAAAATTCTAATCTGTGAGGCTATTTGTTAGCTCAGGTCGCGATTCCTGACTAACACAAACAACGATGACAACAAAACCACTGGTGAAAAATACCTATGAAAATGCTCCACATAATTCATGAAAGATAAATTCCTGATCAGGGAATAATATATCATAAATATTCATCAAAAAATAATATGTAACAGTCATACTAACTATTAACCAGCCCAAGAAGTTACAAAACTTCTGGCAAATGCAATCTTAATGGACCCATCAATCATGCTATTAGTGGAACCTCACCTAATAAATATCCTTAATTACCCAAAATAAAAATATTATTACCCATATTTTTACTCATAAATAGAGGACTTGCCTCACTTATCTGGGGCATACCTCAAGAAAAATGGGGATATTAGGCCTAAGTTGTCATAAGGTAACGCTTACTTTAAACTAAACGATAAAAAAGTCCAGTACTACAAACCAAAGCGTAAATCGACCAAAATTTAATTTTTAAGTTATTTTCCCCCTTAAATCTTATAATAATTCCCCATTCTTGTTATTAAACCTATAATTTATTCCAAACAATAAACAAATTCCCAAAAATTTTAGTTTACGTTCTTCGAAAAAAAAAAATCCAAAGTTTTTACTTTACGTTCTTCGAAGAAAAAAAAATCAGAAAATTTTACTTTACATTCTTCGACAAAAAAAAATTGCAAATTTACTTTTAACCTATTATTATAATAAAGCAATGGGGAAAAAAATCCAAAAACCCACTTCATGTACCATAGTTACGACAATGGTGTGGGGAAAAAAAAATCCAAAATCCACTTCTTATATCATTGATACGACAATGGTGCGGGGAAAAAATCCAAATCCCACTTCTGAAACCATTGTTACGATGACTGTATTTGTATATGGAGTTTGCACTCTCAACCTGATGTTATGGCGAGGGGTGTAGTAAGCCGGACATAAGATGGTAAATGTCCAGGTATACAATCATCGGAGTCAGGATGGCCTAGGGCGTTGGTGGCCTACTACACGTGCAGAACTTCACGGGTTCATTATGGATTCCCCTGGTCGATTCACACTATGGTTTGCATACCGAACACACAACAGGTTATCAACCACCCATCATACACTAGGCCTTACAGGCCAGCCCACTCTAAGGAGCTTAACAAAGACTCATAGAAGTGACCTATGGTCCGTAAGTAAACAAAAGGTTTTATTAATAGATGTACTTACAAAAGAACAATCTTTAAGTCAAAAGAGTTGTTACCCGGCCGGGGACCGGGAAAGAAGTCCTCTAGAAGAAGGTGACTCACACCCGGCGTGGCCAGAGAGTTAATAAGTAATACGAAAGAGTGGCCGCGACGGTATAAAAGATAAAAGACACAGGCAATGGAAGGGAGTAACGCTGCCTAGCGGCGGCATAAGGAAAACGTACGGAATGCAGATGGCATCACCGTAACAATATTAGGAGTTTCATATATAAGGTTTGAAGCCAAGCTGACCATTCATTACGAAAGAAATAGAAAACCGTGATTTTCGTTTTTTTTTTTCGTGATCAGCTTAGTTATCCCACTAAGATGATGTGCGAGGGATAAATATAATTTTGGATATTTCTATTGGTATTGTGTTGGATCTTATGATTTAGCTGGGTTTTTTTTCGCTTTACCGGAACTGCAACCGAAATATCCGAAATTATATTTATACACATCATCTTAGAGGGATAACTAGCTGATTAAGAAAAAAAAATGAAACCACGGTTTTCTATTTCTTAGGAGTTTTGTATTTTCTGCTTCTTTTAGACTTTTACGAAAAAACAGAAACATTACAACTGGTAAACAGACTGGCCCATTGTTTCAAAGTAAAGACTATTTCTTGCTACGATATTCTTACCACACGATAAAATTGTCCGTAAGTTTTTTTCAATTTTTCAATTTTTTCGTGTTTTTCAAAATACTCATCATTGGACGTCAAACTCGGGATCTCCTTGTTAGCAATTGCCGAACCTTGCCGGCAGGGCCGTATCCAGGGGGGTGTTGGGTTAGAGGGTTGACCCCCCCCCCATCCGAAACATACAAAAAATAATCATTTTTATAGGCTTTCCCTCTTATCTATGTCTGTTTTTGTCCGACCCGCAGGCAACCTCCCCCCCCCCAAAGCCAAACCCAGAAAATTCAAAACAAACTAGCGCCGTGGTTAAATGTTGAGAAATCAAAGCAAAATCCTAGTAATCCGAGAGAAAGGACTTTTCTTCCTGAACGTGTCAAGAGACGAAACAGTTATTAGATGGCAACTCTAGATAATCTCGCCTACCGTTGAAAAATTCAATGAAGTGATAAAAGAAGGATTTTCAAAAAGAAAAGTTTCAGAGGGTAGTAGATAGTGTACTAGTTAATTATTTAGTTCCCACTCCTTCACCGGACATTATTCAGTCTGCGTCTATTTCACAGCATTCGGTCCTTCCCTTGGTAAATTCGGTGATTTAACGGGTTTATTTGGTTACAAATTTAGTATTCGTTACAGAATTCCTCACGTCCGTATCTGTTTCAGAGCATCCGGTCAATCCATTTTACAATTCGATGACTAATCAGATTCACAGGTTTTTTGTTCTCAAATTCGGTAATTCACCGGATTTTAGTTTAGTCCGGATCAATATTCCTTCAGCCCTAGCTGACTGCGAATCATATTTGACGGTGCAAAACAGATACGTCAGCTTAATTTTATTAGAGCTATATTTCGTTTGGTTTTCTATATTTGATTTATCACAAGTTCGTTATTCCAACTTGAGTGGTTTTCAGCCTGAGGAGGACCCTTACCACAAGGTCCGAAACAGAGCTCTAATAAAATCCAGCTGACGTGTCCGTTTGAACTGTCAAACACTGTCCGTATCCATTGCCAGACTCGCTACATTCGGTTGTTTCAGACTGATACCATCAGAATTCTATTTGTTTTCTAGCTGTCAATCCTGGAATGAGTTTCGTTCTAGAAACGGGTGACGGAAAGCGAGGAGACGAACTTGGAAGTCACGGTGAAATCTGGAGTCGTGAAGTTTTCGAGGTGGATTGTTTACCATTATATTCGATTTTGCTCGCAGCTGAACTTACGCATATTGATGTAATGTTTCTGGACGTTCAAGGCCATGAGTTCGACATCGTCAGAACATTACCCTTTGACCGAATAGTAGTCAATGTGTTTGTTGTGGAAATAGATGGCAATTCTAAATGCTTAGAACAACTAACGGACTTTCTTAGTAGCGTTGGTTACACCTTTCACGAACTGGTCGATGTGTTATATCATCCTGGTGATGCCATATTCGTCAGAACTGAGTTTTACAACAAGACTAGAATAGAGAATATAACAAGAAGAGAAGTTTTTACGTCTGTGTTAGGTGGGATTCCAGGCAGTGCGGAGTGGATAAGAGGTTTACTGACTGGGAAATAATCTTGATATCATGAAGAGACCTGGAAAGAATAGAGAATCAGATATCAGAAATTTATGATACCCTACCATCTACGGAAAGTTCATTACTGAAAGGACAGGTATCCTACCCACTAATAGAATGTCCTTGTTTGGTCTCAGTGTTTGGGACAGGGGACTAGAGATTTAACATAAAACAAAATTGTTTGACTTGTGGCTTATTATTATATGCCACCTTAAAAAACACAATCAAGAACCAATCATCGAGGATGATCGATGTAGAAAGCTCCTGAAGTAGGGAAAGTTAGTATTTAGTGCATAATAAAACGTCCGTATTTTTTTATATTTAATTTTGTATTAGTTTACTTTATCTGTCATGTTAGAGATTTATTTTGTCTACGATTAGTTAATATCGAGATGCATTTTCAGCGAATAACCGTCATATCTGTCCTCTTATGATGTCCTTGTTTGACTGAACGAATAGCCTTGCATCGACAACCAGTTTTGTGGATGTCTATGCTACTGCCATCGTGGGTTGGAAAAGGAAGCGACAAAACCAACATCAGCATCATCACCTCATCCGCCCAGGTCCTCGAAAGTTGGCGCAACGAACCGTCTGGATTAACGTCACAGTTCATTACTGCTGCAAGCACAGAAAAATGATAATGGGTGCTCATTCTTCTACGATAGCGTCCGTAGTCAGCAACCAAACACATGGGCAAGGACTTCGGGTTTCAACCGACAACCTAAGACAAATAACTGACAAGGTTTACCGTTTAAAAAGACTAATTAGGCTTTGACAACGCAGTTGAAAAGCTATGCGAATGCAAATGTTCTCGTCTGACATTACATAAACATGTATTTAAACAACGTATCTAAGCCCTACTTCAAAATGTCTCCACAAATTGGTAGGGTCAAAGAACAAGTATCTTTCTCATCACTTCTAGTTGTTGTATATGGCAACCCTTTCTTCAGTCTGGTATACAGCCACGATGACCAACTTAACTCGCTTTCGGAGTGCGTTTGTCATTAGTTGGGTTTTTGATCGAAGTTTTGTTTGCCGTCCGCTTAGCCGGTTGCTTAATTTCCGTTTTCGAACACCGTCGAAGCTTACCGTTTGCTTAATTAGTATTTTTATGACTCCGGCGAGCCTTGCCAGGTCGACGTTTCGGCAACGATCAAGCAAACTTCGAACTTGCTAGCTCACGAAGTTCGATGGTCAGAGTTTGAAGGACAAAGAAATTGTGACCGGCGACCAAAACAGTATTTATTAAGACCTTCGACTTTGAAGGGACCTTCAAACTTCAATAAAAAACAAGTCAAAAGGACTTACATTGCATTCGACAACTGAAATCGCCTTTGACACAAGGTTTTCAATGGTCGCCTTCGCTGGCTTCGATTCCTAAGATCTGCACATGTGAGATGCAACATTCTTGTTTCTTGATCCAACATTCTTGATAGTGTGGTGGCCGTGGTGGCTGGCCATCTGGTATTTCGGTGATTTTAGGATAAACGTTATGGTCCGCTTCTATCAAACACAATCTGGTCCACAAGACTAATAGTCAAAAACTGGCTTACGGTAACGTTTACAGCGAAAAAATTCTGAATAATAAAAAAAAGAATAGGAAAATGAAAAGCACAATAAGCAACGGAACTCAGCACTCTGTAATTTCTCTCTGTTCGTCGGATTTTAAAGTTGACTGAATCTTGAGTACGCTGTCCATTAACTGGCCGCACAGGTCTTCAAGCTTTTCCTCCACGAAGTGCAGGGCGAAGATAGCGCCTATTAACGAGAGGTTGAATCATCCCACGCTCTTGTGGGGTTGACCGACAACAATGCTTTATGTTACTTATGTTGATTCTGGAATGGCAATTTACTGCGAGAAACCCTTCCCAGCTGTAGAAACGGCATAGCCAATTCTGCAATTTTGTGTCCCATTTGGCTTCGTCTATTACTGGGGAACTCCCTCTGCTGGGCCTTAGGACCACTGGTAACGAGAATCTCAAATGCTAGTGATCTAAGCGATATAACTCCGACTCAAAACGACACTATATAACCACTATAATTGACACTATACTTGAGTTATTAGTTAACCTATAAGGTCCGCCCTTTTCGTGCTTTGCGCGTTGCCGGATTTGTGTAAATTTTAATTTTTTTTAGAAGTATATCAATAAATGAACCTGAACCTGAACCGACCTTTACTTTTTTATAGCCCCTGGGTTTTACTTTTAAATTAAGTTGTTGTTTTTCAGTCAGTTCAACTGTCGGGACTGGACAAATTCACTGCTCTAAGAGCTTTTTGAAACCTGAGCTTAAGTGTGCAGACATCGACGAGGTTGAACCCACAATCCAAAGCTGGGCGATGCAGGAATTCTAGCAAGAAAGTTGCGACAAAAGAAAAAGAGCCCCACCGCAGCTTGGCAACATTTTTGGCTGCGGTTTGTTCGAATACAAATATCCGTGTTGACTATGTTTTTTTTAAACAAAGATAACATGCGAATAAAGCTTCCAAGGTTCATGGATACCAACATAAGATTCTGTTTTCTAAATTTTACCAATTATCTGCCTAAAAATTAGGAATTTTAGCTAATTTTTCATTAAGTGTTATTTGTTCATTAATTTTTTAATTATTCATGAAGTGCCTTCATGGTCTATCCCTATGTAGAAACGAGGGCAGATAAATATTCTTTGAGCCCAAGCTGACTTTGAAACATTTATTCAAACAGTGTTTACAACGGATACGTCAGCTATGATTTTTCATCAGCGATATTTCGGCCCTTCTTGGCAAGGGTCCTCGTCAGGCTGTCAATCTTCTGGTTCAACTTCGGGGAAGGAAACAAACCTGTAATCGCTTGGATCGGAGAGGATGCTCAATATTCTCGACGTTCTTTAGAAACAAGTTGCTTTAACATAGTTGTCTTGCCCTTCTGGGTGTTCTGGCCCTTTCGTTGTTTTATCAGCTTCAACCAAAGCGGACAGATATTACGGTTTGGAACGCTGACGCCATCTGGGTAGTCAGCGTGAGATATCAAGTGTGATTCGATATTCGTTGAATCAACGTAAGGGTTGCCATTCTGAAGGAATTTGGCCCAATAAAGGTTTAATCATGTTCTAGGTATTGTACAGTTCTGAGTGAATATAATGGATTTATCTTTACTTGCTTTGAGAAGCAGAGAGAGAAAAAGGAGCGTCAGTTGAGCCATAGGCTGAATAGGAGAGGACATTCGTTTCCCCTCAAATTGTTGACTGGTGAGAGAGTGGAGAATAACGTCAGGCCCGCCAGTCTTAAGACAGTTTCGTCACGCTCTTCATCAGGTCCCAAGGACCCTTCTCAAGACATAGCTTAACCCACCCTCAAAACCCCCTCACTGGGCCTCAAAATTTTCTTTTTAGCTGGACATCTTCAGAGCGAGAAGACTCCAAGAGCAAGCGGTTCTCTCGGAGAAAGCCCCCCCCCCCCCCCCTAACATTCAGTGAAAAAAGTAATGAAAACTGCGACGCACCTCCTTTCTTATCCGACTGATACTTGCAAAATATATCCAGTATAGCGTGAGTTTCTTCCTCCACTGACTGGCCAAAGCGACCCGCTGGCCACAGATACCTATAATAGAATCACACATGAGCCAAACGCAACACTTACATGTATATATGACAGTCTCGACCGATTTGGATTTCACCATGATAGTTGGAAAAGAATAAAAGCGATATCTATCTATAAATCCAGCAAAATAAAAAAGTCCTTATCGAATCTGTACAAGTTGTATATACATTCTGCGTAAACTTCGAGCATTTCTACGTCCACTTTTTCAGCCGGAGATCTTTTTCATAACATCAAGACGGCCTTTACACACGCTACAAAAAGGGAAAATTCGTCTTGCCTGAAAGAAAAAGCGCAGACTGTTTCCTATCTCCCTGTCGGCCAATATTCTATTCTCTCTTGTGGAAAAGAAGTCCAAATCAGTGTACTGTTTTGACTTTTTATGAGAGTGCTCAACGCAGTGTTGTGCCAAGTACTTCTAGTTTTTACTTAAGTACAAGTACCAAGTAGCCTACTCCAGGAAATGTTTACTTAAGTATAAGTATTAAGTACTTAACAAAAAAATAAGTACTTTTATAAAAGTACTTAAGTACTCAAGTATTTAGATAGTACTTAAGTATTTAGTATTTAGATAGTACTTAAGTACTCAAGTATTTAGGTAGGCTTACGGTATGCTTGAAAAACAATCCCTGATCAAAAAGCAAGGACCAAACAACACATAGTTCGGATGTGAGGGGATATATCAAATCAAGTTCTGGGGATCTCCAAACGCAGTGACAGGACACATATATAACTTCGTAAAGTGTGTCTGTCCTTCTGTCTATCTGTTGGTATGATAACTCTCGAATGAGTTAGATAGGCTATCTCGATCAAACTTGGTTTCATGTCCTTCTCGTCAAAAGTACAGGTTGTTCATGGACAGTATTGTAGCCCTACATTTAGGGGTGAAGTTTAAGCTTCAAGCTGTTTGCTTCACGAGTGAGAGACATGCTGAATCCCCGTCAGCTGCTTTTGCCCCTGGCAATTGGAATTCAGCAAAAAAAAAAGATTTCCTTGGTGCTTATAGTTGATCAAATATATATGATTCTTGAATCAAGAGAGAAATGACCGATTCTTTGCAAGTCAAATATTCGTTGATCCAGCTGACTTTGAAACATATATTCAGATAATGCATAAAATGGATACGTCAGCTACGATGCTTTGGCAGCGATATTTTGATCCTTCTTGGCAAGGGTCCTCGTCAGGCTGTCAATCTGTAGCTTTCTGTATCCGAAACATCGCTGCCAAAGCATCGTAGCTGTCCTATCCGTGTATGCATTATCTGAATATATCTTTGCCAAGTTAATAGTTCAGCCATATTCGCCGGAGTCCAGAGAAAACGAGAACTTTCGTAATTTCTAATAATATCTTTGTCCCATTGTTCGCCTCGGTATAGTGTTAGTAAGACAACTGACCCATCTGTCAGCTCCTACTCATGGGAACTACCAGGTATGAAATTTTCCCTACTGGGTAAATGGTGATCACCTGAGTCTGAAATAACTGAAAATTTTTGGAAAGAACAACATCAACTGGCCAAACTTATTAGATAGTTTATTCCAAGATAAAGAGCGTGCCTTATGTTTTGAATTAATCAATCAGTCAAGAGAAAAAACGTCTGCCTAAGGGTGGAGTGGAGATCTTCCGTGCGTCGGTCCGAAAGGAATACTGGTAATAAGTTTTCCCGAAATCCCGATAATTCTTGTACCCAATTTTTACGTAGTTTCATTCCATCATTTATTTCCGGTAATTTCTTGTAAGTGTATTAGTTAATTTATTTCTTGTGTGTCTGTGTATTTTGTAAATTTGTATTCCTTTTCTAGCTTTTAGCTATTCGGAGTAAACTTGATTGATTGATTAATAACATTTAGGCTACGCGATCTGGCAAAGACCGGAAGTGTATATTACCCGATATTTTGGATAAAGAAATAACACATATATTTCCTCTTTCCGCTCTCACCAAAACCTTTCGTCTGGTTCTTAATGGACAGGTCCGGACCCAGTAGTTTGTTGCAGGGGGGGGGGGGTTACTCCATTTCTAACAATAAAACAAGAACACAGATCAGAGGTTAGAGCCCATACATAAACGTTTATATTTGTATGTTTCGGGAGGGGGGGGGGGGGAGGTCAAACCCTAATCCACCCTCCCTGGATACGGCCGTAGTTCATGCTTCTTGAATACTATTTTCTAGAAAATGCAGTGAATCAAGAAAAGGCCGAGATTATTGGTTGTCCTTTTGACCGGACGTGTTCTGTTTGGAATTGAAATTTATTAGAACAAAAAAAAACTTAACCAGGTAGTTTTCCTGCATTATCTGCAGGGTCCAACAAAGTGGTGACACATTCACCAGTCTAGTACACTAGCCCCTTTTCAGGCACGGTGCTCAAACGTCTAGCACCATGCCTGGGTGCTAGACGTTCAAGCACTGTACCTTGGATTTCATGTATGGTGCACTGATTTCAGTATACAGTGCATACATGAAAAACACAGTTTCTGTCGTAACAACTGAGCACCAGCTTGGACAGGGCTGAAATTACTACCATGAATTAGAGAAATCAAAGACAATCCTTTATATATTTTTCACAACAAAAACAAAAGGGCTCGGCTGATGACAGATGTGAAAAACCTCATTTCCTTTTCCACATAGTCAAGGGTTTTGCATGCAAAGTGTCCTGTGCCTCAGCTTTTTCTACCTAGCAGCCGACCAGAATATCGGCTCTTGGGGAATAGATAGAGAAAATACATGGAAAATAGATAGGGTGCTGTTAGGTTTTTCATCTCCATCATCATTAGAGCCCTTTTGTTTTTGTTGTGAAAAATATATAAAGGATTGTCTTTGATTTCTCTAATTCATAGTAGTAATTTCAGCCCTGTCCGAGCCGGTCCTCAGTTGTGATGACAGAAACTGTGTTTTTTCTGTATGCACTGTATACTGAAATCCATGCACCATACATGAAATCCAAGTTACAGTGCTTGAACGTCTAGCACCCAGGCATGGTGCTAGACGTTTGAGCACCGTGCCTGAAATGGGGCTAGTGTACTAGACTGACATTCACCAACAGTCAGGGTTGCCCCAAGCCTCTTTCCATTAGTGGACGGGATCTTCACACAAATTTAAGGAAAGGAATATGGCGGAGCGGCAATTTTAAATTTTAAATTCTTAACTGAACTGAGATGTTGTGCTACATACCTGATGAAAAAAAGCTACATAGTTAGCTATTCTTCAAACAACCACTTAACGCTCACACAAAAAATCACTAGATCCATAATGTCCATTCAGTTTCAGCAAGTATCTGAGTACTGAACCCTTAAGTACTTCTATGTGCGAGTACTAAGTATTTCTGAAGTTTTGTACTTAAGTAGAGTACAAGTATACTCGAATTTTTACTTAAGTAATTAGTTAAGTACTTTTACTTAAGTATTTCCCAGCACTGGCTCAACGTACCAGCTACAAAAGGCGATCGCTTAATATCTCGTTCCTACCCAAATTCGTCTCCCCCAAACGTACCCAGGGCCCCCACACTGAAGCTCCCTATTCTTTGTCCATCAGGCTGGCAGGATCCCTTGAACCCAATCGCCAAGTATGACTTAAGGTACGTGCACACAGTGGGACGGGAATTTCCTTCTGATGCTCGCATGCACTATTCCCCACAGTGACGGGAAATTTGCATGCAAAATCTTATCGCAGCGTGTCTGAACGTAGCTTCAATTTCGCACTTTGGCTGAAAACATTGCGTTTGGCCCAAGACTGGTTTGATAACATTCACTCCGATGAAAGAATATTGTACATATTATATCCACCACCCTTGAAACACTCTCCAGCAAGACATAAGAAACAAAAGGGCCCGATAGACAACTCTTAAACCCCGTAGAGAATACGATTAACAGCCGTCAGACTGTTTCTCTGGACTGACAGAAAGAGGAGGCAGACTTACCTATACTGCCAAACGTGCTTCATTGCTTTTGTATACCGTTTATTTATAATCAACTCGATCAGTGTAAACTCGGCTTGAGGTCGGGTCATTTCGTTGTCCGGCTCACTCTCTTGGTCGACGTCATCCTCTTCAACTGAAGCCGTCAGGCCTTCGTGCACCATTTCAACCTCTGATGTAAGATCTACACCCTAGCAAAAAACAAAAAGGTAATATTTAAATATTCAGGAATTTACCTAAATTCTTTCGTTCCGTATTTGGCTAAGGGTAGGTATTTCACTAGGTAAGTAGGTACTTCGCCGTACCTACCAGTCGGATCTTCATAATTCTATCCGTCTATCCTATAACGTCTATCCAGCCCAAATGGGAAGATTTATGGGCAGCGGCCCTGAGAATGCCCTAAGCGCCTCTGGAGGTGAAGGAGGAACTAAGGTCTAAGGTAACGATAAGGTATTTCACTATGCATCACTAAACTGTACCTGATGTATGTTCGTTTCGAATTTATTGTTTGTTAGTTTGTGTTTTATTTCTACTGTTAGTGAGTGTTTGTTTATACAATTCCTGGCCCGGTTTAGCCTAGTGATATTAGGGTTGAAATAAAGCTGATTGATTGATTGAAATAAGCTCGGGTCCCGACCGGGACTGGGGTATTGACAAATTACCGAGAGTTACATGAAAATTCTAGATGGAAGCAGCGTAAGCAGTGAAATGAAAGACAAGTTGCATTAGTTGCATTTTTTCCTGCTAGTTTTGTTGGTATCCCGGCACATTGTCATGGAACCGGCGAGGAACGGCCATCACCACTTGACCAGAAACCCAGACCCAAATTTACCGAAACTTGTACGAGACGATACGGAAATATGGGACAAGATGTGCACTACCAAGTTTTCACGGTTTTCCAAATGGTTCTACAAATAGCATTCATGTTGTGCAAAAGAATAAAAAATAATAGCACACTTTGAGATTTTACCATCCATTTTCAACCTATGTCATCTGAAGACTACCCGATGAAAAATTTATTTCAAAATAGTAGTATAAAGTTGTACGAAAAAGTAGCACGCAGTACGAACTGATGATAGCCTACTACATATTTCTATGTCAAGGCTACCGAGTTACTGCATGCTACTATTAGCAAGACTGAATGCTACTATAGCAAGACAGGATACTACCGGATACTACTGCTTAAGATTGGCCTAGTCTGAGGCAAATTAAATGATAGCATTCTTTACTATTACATATAAATACATCCAAGTTTTTCGTACAACTGTCATACAACTACGCAGGCCACATTTTTCATCGGGTATTGAGGTTGAAAACGAGGATATCCTCAGGTCTTCGATATTATCAAGCAAAAAACATAATATATTTCTGATAACTTACTGCTGACCGCTTGGTGGCTGATCGCAAAAGCCCGAGGACCTTCACGTATGCTTCAAACAACATCAGACACTGGAAAAGTAGTTTGTGCGAGTGTTTTCCGATATCCAGGAACTGGTCTTCGTACGGGACTTCGGTGAAGCTACTGCCAAGGCTGGTACCAAGAGTAGACTGGACAATGTTGAAGCTCTGTAATGAAATATGGACAACTGAGGATAGGTAAACATGTAAGCAAAGTTCTTAAGAGCATAGGCCAAATTAAATACGGTTTATGTCCCAATATTTTACCGTGCTCCTTTGAATCGTTCTGTATTTTAAAAACAAATGCACAAGCGCTGAAACTTGGAGTGTAAAGTAAAATGATTACCCCATCTTATACACAAACATCGTTAGAACCAAGACATTTCACATCCCTAATAACCAAACAAGTATTAAAAATAACCTAATTTGAACCATCCCACTTCAAAGGTTTTCATGTAAACAAATCTTCATAGCATCACAACATCCAACAAAAATCCAAAGAGGCATTTTCAATTAGCAAGGTTGCAATAAATAACTAAGAAGTAACAGCCAAATACCCCCTTCGTCACAACTTCATTAAGAGCGGCATATTATTGATCATACGACAAAACCGTTGAGCTTCCAACTTTTCGTTAAGGACTGAAGTATGTCGCGTGGTCTTAACTGTTGCTGTTACACCAAAATCCACAACTATACATATACATCCACAAGTATACAAGAGTTCAAGTTAAGAAGACTAGCCGTAGACAAAATTAACTCCGGGAAATCTGGGACCAGCAGCCACCTATCAAAATTCGTATCTACACCTTTATATTTTCAAGTATACCAGCTTAGAGTTTGATTCCAGTCATGGGTCAATTTGGGGCCCCTTGCTCATGAACGAGACGGGGGAGGGGGGGGGGGGGGTTAAGGATCCATCAAAACGCGTATCTAGACCTATCTGTCTTCAACTAGACCAGCTTAGAGTTTGATTCCAGTGACGGGTAAAAAACTTAAATATTCGGCAATTTGGGCACACTTGCCCATGGACGTGGAGGGTGGCTAAACTCCCAGATATGTCCCCAGCCCTAAGATCTAAAAGCACAAGGAAGTTCATCGCCATATCTCCGTTTACTATCAAGTTAAAAACATAAAAAATGGGCAACCTGGGCCGAATTGCCCCTGAAACAAGTGGGTGTGGGGGTTTGAACCCCAAAAAGCAAAAAGAGAACCCAATGCTCACAAGCCTACCAAGTTTTAACTTGATACACTGTTGATTCCTGCCACGAACTTTAATCTAAGGCATTCTGGGCCCACTCCTGAACCGGGTGGGTGTGAGGGGTGGGACCCCCCAAAAGGCACAACTAGACCCGAGTACCCGCAAGTGTACCAAGTTCGAACTTGATACCTTCACTCGTTCACGAGATATGAGCTCGAAAAAAGACGGTGAAAACCGAAAGCTGAAAGCTGCTACAGCGCTCGGAAGAGTGGATTGTTTCCAAGGAACACTCTACTAGAAAACGTTAGATACCCACCCCGGCTGTTTTAGCCTCATAGCTTTGACAAGAAACAGGAAAAAAGATGCATGATGATCTTTTAGGATTAATGACCTCCGCTAAAGTAAGAAACGGGGGGACCGCCCCCTTTCGAAAAGAGGTGTTGTGCCGTTAGGATGTATGAACAAGTGCGCAAGCGCTCAGACGTGGAGTGTGAAGGTAAAATGTTTATCACATATTATATATAAACAACTTTAGAACCAAGATGTTTCACGTCCCCAGTAACCAAACAGGTATTGAAATAAACTAATTCGTAATCTTCCCACTTTAAAAGCTTTAAGTGTAAACAAACCGCAAGAATAAATCCAAAGAAATGTTGAAGATCTTACACGAATAGCTTGAGTTCCAACTACGGACTGCCAGCCAGTCCGACCCTTTAAACCTCTTTTCCATTAGCAAGGTAATAACAAGTGCAATAAACCAAATCGTAGCACTCTAATACCCCCCTTTGTCACAATTCATTAAGAACGGCATATCATCCATCATATGACAAAACAGTCCAGTTCCCAACTGCTCATTGAAGACGTACGTCGCGTCGTCTTATTTGTTGTTGTTTAACCCTCATTCACAGATATATTTCCCCAAATGTACAAAAGGACTTGAGACCTGTCATAGACGAATATAACTCATCTGGGCCCAGCTGCCCATGAACGGGAGGGGAGGGGGGTCCACCTCTTTTCCCTCAAGTATACCAGCTTACAGTTTGATTCCAGTCACGGGTCAAAAACTCTTTTTTCATCGGCAATTTGGGCCCACTTGGGGGGCCCAACGGGGGAGGGTGGGGGGGGGGGGTCAACTTCACCTATATATCCCCAACCCCTGTGATCCAAAAGCAAAAAGGAATTTCATCGCCTTATCTCCAGTCATTGTCAAGCTAAAAACATTAAAAAATGGGCAATTGGGGCCCAGTTGCCCCTGAACCAAGTGGGGATGGGGTTTGGGACCCGCAACAAGTAAAAAGAGACCCCAACGCTCACAAGCCTACCAAGGTTCAACTTGATACCTGTTGATTCCTCCCATCGGTAACGAACTTTACTCCTGGGCAAAGTTGCCCATGAACATGGTGGGTGGGAGAGGTGCAGCTTGGAAAGCAATTTCCCAGCTCTCGGGTCTTCAAGTACAAGGTATTTCATCGTCACATGTCCAGTTCTGGTCAAGTTATGAACATTATTGAATGGACAATCTGGGCCCATTTGCCCCTGAACCGGGGTGGGTGGGGGGTGGGACCCCCAAAAGGCACAACTAGTCCCCAATACCTACTAGTGTACCAAGTTTGAACTTGCACTGGTTCACGAGTTATGAGCTCCACAAAATGCGGTGAAAACCGAAAACCGAAAGCCGAAAGCTGCTACAGCGCTCGCAATAGTGGATTGTTCCAAGGAACACTCCACTAAAAATGGGATTGGACGGTCGAGGCTGAGAACAGAAAAAGGAACGACTGGGGACGTAGAGTGATCAGTTAATATAGGATCGACAGGTCATTTAAAGGACAGATCAATACATGTATGAAAACACCCGTCCCAGGAGTGTTCGTTAATAATTTAAAGCTTGAATTCTCAGTTTCTAGGATTTTGTAGAGCTTCTGAAAGATTCAGTAAAAGTTTTGGCTCTGCATCGCCCCCCCCCCCCGGCCAACCAAACCGCGCTTCTGACGCCCCTGCCCCCTCGATTCGTCTGTGTGTTAACTGCACACTTATCTTGACACTGTTCAAAATTCTTTCACCAGAGATGTCGACGGGAAAACTGCGCACTTGGTACGCCAGGATTGTTGTAAACTGGGAAGTTTAGAAGAACCAATATTAGGTAAACTATATACTAGTTACTGGCCATCTTATTTTCAGTCAGGTTAACTGGTTGCCAAAATGAAAGTGAATCACACCGCTTTTTAAGACATATTTCCGATACTGTTATTCTTACCGTTTCTACTTATGCATACATTTTATTAGTTGTTTGCTCGACACCGTAACCCACTTTTACTGCATTTATCCTGTTGGCGACTTAAGGGAATTAAAGAAAATAAAACCTTTTTCTGACCGACATTACGTATAGCTTTAGCCAGTTATGTTGGTCGGCGGGCAACTAATTTTTATTTGTGTTGCGTTTCGATCTGTCGTGTTTCATATTCCAGTCTTCGATTCTCCAGTTTCTGTCTGTTCACTTCAAATTTCGTTATCTGGCTATTTCATTACATTCAGAAGCAGCAAAAGGGTACTGACTTCTCCTCGAAATTCAAAAATTCAAATCGTATTCATAAGGTCTCTTACCCGGCGAATCCTGAAATTGAATCGAATCCCCACCAAAACCATTCTTAATTCATAAGTTACAGCCGACCAATCTCGGTAATTTTTTGTATTAATAATTTTTTTATTCCACATTATTTTTTACAAAATAAGGGTGGACATCGACTCTTACATTCCCGAATTCTATTGTCAATTGATGCGCACTGGCAGTGGCATTGATCTACTCAGTTTTTAGAAAGTTGATTGCTTCGGGAAGTTTTGTGCTGTGAAGTGAACGAATTTGTTTTTCCCTGCATTCAGGTCAAGTGTAATATTCTAATGACTCTGTAAGCCCCGTAGGTTATTTCGCCAAATTGATTGACTGTATCCTTTACTGAAACCTTGATCTCACTGGACAACATTTCTTGTGGATCCTGTGTCACTTACCCCATTCACCTTAAAGTTTAACGGAAAAGGGCTGGGATAGGACAATCTAGTTACCCATCACTTCTTCACTTAAATTGGCTTGAAGACCCGCCTTTTCAAATAGTGGAATTTCCCTGTGATTTGTGGTACCTCTATGCGCTTGTATTTTTGTTGAATACCTTAGGAGAAAGATTTAAGCTTTTTTTTTTTCAGGCACTAAGCAATCTTCACCAATCTGCACACTGCCTACTGAAAAGCCGCGTTTGTGTTGAGATTAAAGTTTCCCGCGCCATAGTGGAATTTACGCTGTGGGGATGGCCGCAAATATTCTGAACGTCATAACTAGAGCAGATAGTGGAAAATAAAAAAAACTTCGCAGAATCGAAATAATTCAGTGTATTCAATTAAATGGCACAAAAAAAAGTTTTTCAAAGCTTTCAAAAAAGCTTTTCAGTTAAACTTTAAGGAAATATTTTACGGAAGTAAGTTTGCCTGTGCCTATGCTACACAATTAGAGCCTAGAACCTGTTAAGAAATCACCCTCCCCCCCCCCCACACACACACATTAAAAAGTGAAAGCACTAATCTGTCCGTGCAGCCTCAACATATCTTGGCTTACGGCGTTATGCCGCTAGACCAACTAAAAGTCGCAGACATAATGTCTCCGGATGATCTAATGTGCTTTTCAACTACTATTGCGGCTGTCCAAAAGTAAATTAGTTTGGTTTTAAATAGGTTAAGTTAATATAACACTACTCTTAGCCAGAAAATGACTTTGAAACATATATTCACATAATGTATACAACAGATACGTCAGCTACGATTCTTCATCAGAGAAATTTGCAGTTTTGTTTCCTTCCCCGACGTTGACCCTGAAGATTGACAGCCTGACGACGACCCTTACCAAGAAGGGCCGAAATATCGCTGATGAAGAATCGTAGTAGACGTATCCGTTGTATACATTTTGAACATAATATAACACAATGTCTGAAAGAATGACTGAATAACACGAAGGATAATACAAATAACGGATGGAAATTAATAATAATGGCTCACTAACAATATTAAATTAAATGATTATTTAGTTGTGTAGAAACTAACACTAATGTAGTATTTACACGCACAAGAAATCTTGTCGAGTGGAAAGGAATTCCAGTCGGCGCGAGAGGATTCCGTTCGTGAAGGCGACTAGAAAAAACGTCTAGCGGGACAAGAATCCTTTCGTGATGAAAGGAATTCCGGTCTACTTTGAAAGGAATCTCGTCGGCGCCGCTAGTAACAAGACCAAAGGTTTCGGAATCCTATCTAATCCAGACAACTGGGTCTTGTCTTAGCCAGATCCAGTCATCGCCAGACTCCTTGAACATTTTTACAATTAAAATTCAGAAACAGATTAAGGCCAAATAGCTAATAATCTCAGAAAACCAAGTTCAGATATGGATTCAGCATGTGCGTTTACCCCTATAAGTCACATCTGTTTTGACGAAAACTTCCTGCCACTTCTGCCAATATCCCGGTTTCGGCCGAACTCCGTGACTACTTGTCCGGCGAAAAAAGAAAGCTGAAAAACGAACTCGTGGTATCTTCTTTCCCCAATATTGAACATCTAATAAACTTCAAATAAAAATTTAACTTATAACAAATTTTCCAACTCCAGCCCGATTCCGGTCGAACTATATGTCCCGGTAAAATATGATTGTCACACACGGATTCGGCATCTATTCTTACTCCTAAATCGGTTATCTAATCAACTAGAAATAGCTTTAACTTCTAACAATTTTCCGGTTTTGGCCGGATTCCGGGCGAACTACATGTCCGGGTAGAAAATTGTTTTCACATAAGTGTTCAGCATGTCTTCTTGCCCTAAATCGAGCATCTAATCAACTCGAAATAAAACTTTCAATCTGAACAAACTTTCCAGTTTGGGCCGGATTTCGGGCAAACTACTTGTCCGTCGAGAAAATGGTTTTCACCATCGTCTTCAGCATGTCTTCCTACTCCTAAATCGAACATCTAATCAACTTCAAATAAAATTTTTTACTTTTAACAAACTTTCCGGTGTTGGCCGGATTCCGGGCGAACTACTTGTCCGATGACAAAATGGTTTTCACCATCGTGCTCAACATGCTTTCTTACCCCATAATCGACTATCACATTAACTATTTCAAAATATTTTATTTGCCCCTTAATTTGAACCCCCTCCCCCACCCCTAAATGCAGGGCTACAAAGCCCATCTACGAACTAGACTGGTCCAACGACCCAACGAATCCTCACACCAAGTTTCATCAAAATATCTCATTCCTTTCGAGAGTTATCGTGCTTACAGACGGACGGACGGACAGACGGACAACTTTTGCGATGTCATAGGTATCCCTCCACTTATGTTTTGGGATCCCCAAAAGACTAGAAAAAGTCTAGCAAGCTTTTTAGAGCAGCAGTCATCAGTACTGATGTCATAAATGCTCTCAAAATATTTTTTTTATGGCTAGTGATTTATTTTCTAGAACAAAACGTCTAGCGGGACGAGAATCGTTTCATAATGATAGGAATTCCGGTCTACTTGAAAGGAATCTCGTCGGCGGCGCTGGTAAAAAGACAAAAAAAAGGCTAGCTAGATTTTGAGAGCAGCAATCGTCAGTACTGATGTCATAAATGCTCTCAAAACATTTTTTATTGGCTATTGTGAATTTATTTTTGTCAGATTTGATATTTTAAAGACTTTAATTTTTCCCTCTGCGTGTGAACATAATCTTGTCACCAAGATCGCAATTCTGTTCACGTTTTCCTGTACTTGTAAACGCTGCATAAATAGTAACGTTAACGTCCCTGACTGGCGCAGTAGTTACGATAAAATGATAAGGAAAAGTGCTACACAGAATAAAAAAGACAAGCCCACTCTTCTTACCTCGATAAGGTGTTCCTTTCTGTCCACACAAAGCTCGTAATGCTCATTGAGCTCCAGCAGGCCGAATTTCAGTCTATCGATAAGTCTGGATCCCGTGAGCGCGGCAACATCGCAGTATATATATGGAGTGTTAAACTGGCGGTTGATAACTTCTACAAAAGTGGCGACTGGCTCTGCCATTAAAGGGAAAATTGCAAGGCGACCGCCGGAAGTATCAATGGAGGATAAAATCTCGTTGCACTCCTGAATGTAGCTGGAAATTCGAACTCGAGCTTCCTAAAAACAGAGAGGAATTTTTAACAATATAAAAAATCTAATACTATATAACACGGCTTTAATTTCCATTTTGTGTATGTCTGTTTGGTTTTGTTCTGTTGTTAATGCCTTGATATCGGGTTTAGTATCTTTGAAAATGATGTTATCAACAAAAAAGGGGCGTCGCGACTAGGGGGGGACGCCCCTCCCCCCGAATGTTGTCGACCAGTGAGTAAAAGTAGAGGAGTCAATTTTTTTCTTGGAAACAGTCGATTTTTTTTTAAAACAGTCGGATTCTCGTAAAAATAGTCGAATTTTTCTTAAAAATAGTAGCTTTTCTTAAAATCAGCCGATTTTTAGTCAACACAGTAGTTTTTTTCCAGTAACTGTTGTTATTATCTGCAAAAATAGCCGGTAAAAATGAAAAGCAAGTCGGTAAATACCTTGCCCCCACCCCCAACCCCCAAATATTTTGGCTAGTAACGACTCTGCAAACAATTAATTGCAGGTTTGTTCCTTTCACTTTCTTGCTTCACTCGATCCCTCTCACAGACACTATCAGGCAGGTAACAGTGACATAAGAAGCGTTTAATTTATAAATTGTCAAAACATAATATCTCTTTATTTTGTCGATTGAATAATGTGCGTTAATTTGGGTATCGTCCACGTGACCCCGCGACAGATAGCTGAGTGCTATGAAACGGTTCAATTAAATCTGTCTATGGGTTTAATCAACGAAACCCATATTACCTCAAAACGTTAAGGAGAAAAAATCGAAGGAAGAACAGGAAAACATCATGCATAACCATCAAGGATCAAGTTAAAGTCTGAGGAGCAAAATTTCAAAATAAATAAATAAACCGTCCACTCGTTCCAACATTTATGTCAATTTCAGATTGGCGATGATAGTTTTTAGTAAGCATCGGTAAGAGGATTGAACACGTTTATTAGCTGCGTTCGTTGCACTCCGGGCTGTCTCTGTTTTTTTTTTGTCACAAGCGAGTTTTTTGGTGAGTCGAGTTGACGGAAACTTGATAGCTCCTCGGTAAAGCGGGCTCCCGAGCAGGTTCTGGTTAGTCCGCATGTGCGGTTGAACTACCCCACGTCGGATAGTTCAAAAACCGGTTATAAGACTGGTGAGTAGTCACCGGTGGATGCAAAAACGCCTTGTAAGAAAAACCGGAGACCACCGGTGAGAACCCCCTGACAAAGAACGCAGCTATACTGTTTACGCTACCCGTCGCAGTGTGCCTATGCTCCGTAATGTCACTTTTAGAAAGATGGACTAACCTTGAACAATTTCCCGAAAATTCTCAGTGTATCCAAGACCAGCTCTGGCGTGACTGAAACTTCGCACTGCAGACCTTGAATCTGGCGCTTCCATTCTGCGTCGCATTCATCACTCGCCAGGCCAAGAGGGCCCGAAGCTGGGCTACCGATGGGACGGAAGGTTCCAGACGGAATGAGGTGGACACTCGGAGATACATTGCAAGGCGTAAGGTCCCCACCATCACCTTCGCTGCACTCGTCATGACTACAAGGATAGAGTTATTTGACAAGGCGGACTAGAGACTCCCAAAATGTTTGTACACCACCGGCTAGATCGACGAGGAAGAAGAGATGTTTAAGACGCTCAAAAATGGCGAAGCTGATGCAACGCCTTGGTAGTACACCACGTGGTAAAGATGCATAGACAATAATTAAAAAATTAGAAAAAATGGCAAAAAAGGAGAGGTAGAAATAAAACCAGAAAACGGAAGAGAATTATTCCGTTAGTTTCTGGCTGACATTTTACGTATTCCAGCACATAACAAATGAAAGAATAAATCTTATTCTGCCTTCCATTCATATTCAATAACACCATGTTCGTCAAAGACAAAATCTCTTTTTTTCTTTCTTAGCGCATAAACTACCGCACAGGCAATATCCATAGCTTATTATCTACCGAGTGTGTATTTATGGATTCTTGCGACATAAACCTATTCGGTCCGCCTCTGCTCCCTCGGGGATATGCAGAATATTTGACCCACAGAAGACATATTGTCCGAAGACAAATAACTTCGTCCGAGAGAGCTCCCGGTTCCAGCTTACACCCAAAATCCTGATCATCACTGATTTGCGGATATGCGAAATGCGAATGACTTACTAAAATAATATACGCCACGGAAGCTTCTGTTTTCCATTAAAACAAAAGGTAAGTCAAGTAGACAGAAGACTTTTGAAGAGCTAAAAAGTCTATGACTAAGGGAAGACACATGCAAAAGTTGCGTTTTTTTTTTATTCACTTCTGTTTCGTCAAAGTTTGTAGTTTTGTCGTACATGTGTTTTATCGAGTTCCTGTTTCCGAAAAGTCAAACTACGCCAAACTATGTCTGCACGGTAGTTTGTAGTTTGAGCTCCGCAGTTTCAGGTTTCAAACTACAATGAATGGATTGGACAAATAAAACGGCTTTCGAGCAAAACTACGCCAAAAATACATAAAAAAAAGCAACTTAAAGGAACAGAAAACTTGACTCAAACTTGACTCGGGGAGCTAGCTGACATATCAAGAATGTACCCTGAACCGGTATTGACAGTAAGAAAAATTCTCGTTACGACCATTGCAGTTTCCGGGAAGTTTTCGAGAATTCGACTTTTGGGTTAGATGAAAAAAAAGCAAAAGGTTTGTGTGCCGGGAGTAGGCATGGGCACTGTTCTGTTTTTGCATTCAAACAGGAACAGGCAGAAACAGGTCACATAAGAACAGAAACAGAAAGAAAACAGGAATCTTGAAAACAGGTCCTGTTCTGTTTTAACAGAAAGGATGACGTAGAAAACAGAAACAGCTGTTAAACAGGCGAAAAAAAAACAGAACCGGCTGTTTAAAACAGGTGTTTTTATTATTATTTGATTTCCCGTATTTTTTATTATTTTTATAGCGGAGTTCACGTGTAGTTTGCCCTGTACCAAGAAGTTTCTTAAATAGTTCTTCCTTGCACCGCACAGATGCCTTTCTTCAAGTTCTTTTCATAGAACAAGAAATATCTTGGTCCAGAATTCCAGCTGCCTTTATCAATGAATTAAACTTTTTCCCGATGGAAAATGAGATGGAAGTTTCGTTTGTCTTAACAAGAAATTTTCGCATAGCCTACCTTTCCACTTGGATTGTTTGTGATAGTGATCGGTAATAAACTAAAGTTTACGGATCATACAAACTCAAAGTTAAGCAAGCTTCACTTCGTGACAGTGGTTGGTGATGATGGTCATTTTTTGTGTGAGGGGAGGGTCGCGAGGGATGCATGTTCAATAGGAATACCGAATAGCTTTTCCTCGGTTTCTTTTGAGCAGGTCATACAAGGCTCAAAACGCGCGGATTTCTCGGCTGAATGTGAGTTTACTATTCTGCGAAAATCCGTGAAACGGAGTTTCACTTTCACCATCAAGTTGAAAAATCTCAACTTTTCCGTATAGAACTGAGGTTGTGCCAAAAATACTGTCAGGAATTCCAGCTATCGTTTGTTTACATCATGAATCGGTGCGGATGTTGTGATGTCGCTAAGCTAATTTCAGCCTTTCTGGCCTTTTTGAAGTTGAAAGTACTAGTCTTTTGAAATCACATTTAACTTCGCTGAACAGATAATACGTCGTGTGAGCCCTTCTTGGTGATCACATGTTCGGTTTTAGTGAAAAGTTCATTTATGAACACTCGACTCTTGCAGCCGCGATAGCCGGTTTTTCGTTCTCGGTTTTCACCGTTTTATTTTGGCATTCTTATCTCGTGAACCATGACAGATACTAATTTGAAACTTGGTGTACTTGTGGGCCTTGGGGTGGAAAATAAAAAACTCACTTTGTCGAATCCCAATAATTCAGTATGTTTAATTATATGACACAAAAATTAGTTGGCTTTTCAGTTAAATTTTAAAGGCTTACGACCGTTTTGCGAATTATGTGCAACTGGGCCCGGATTGCCCAGAGTAAATTGCCTGACCAAGTTCGCAAACTTGCTAAATATGCCTGGTACTAAGGTGAAAATTTGGAATGCGTGAACATCATTGTCCAAATGGGTCTTTGAACCCACCCAAAGACCCATCTAGTAGTATCTTTCGGTGATACTCCCCCCCCCCCCACATCCAAACGCTGGCAACTGGGCCCATATAGACCAATGGATTAAACGTCAAGGGCGAATGGTTTTATTAGGCTGTTCGTACACAATATATGATACAGAGCTGGGCGAATCCGAATCCAGATTCGTCATTTTGGTCGGATTCGAATCTTCGGCTTCTCAGGCTGGATTCGGATATGGACTCGGATTCCAAACCCTCAATCTTACGAATCCGCTCAAATTTCTATTCTACATCCTTTCAGTTTCCGTTTTCCCAATTTTTACACAGTGGGCTTTAGACAATCAAATTGTTTGGTGTCCACCACCAAATATGTTAAGTAATATATCACATTATCTGATTACCTGAAATATTAGTGTTTTTTTCACCTCTGATTTTTAAACTATAACCTATGAACATGATTTAATTTTTGTTAAGGTCGGATTCGAATCCGGATTCGATTTCGGATTCGAATCCTCAGCATGAAATGGTGGATTCGGATTCGGACTCGGATTCGTACCGAGCCCTGGATTCGGATTCGAATCCTTTCATGATCGGATTCGCCCATCTCTGATATGATATACGTTTTACTTTTACACATCACGTTTGAGCGCTTGCGCACTTGATCATATTGGACCCGAAGACTGATTCTGCCACGAAGGGTCGGAAAGCTGCAACAGTAGTCTAAGACTTAGCTGACTACGTATCCATTTAGCTCAGTCAAATGCAATTCGCCGTCAGCTTGACAGTATCCGAAGTTCCCATTTTTTGCTGTTGTTCCTACTATTGCTTGATTTTTGCTCAATATTTTGGATAGCCGTCATCACATCTACAATTCGCGTGGGTCACTGGTAAGGTTGACAAATTGGCCTCTTTTGGAATGTGGCATTTCGAAATGATGGAAATCTTGAGTTAAAAGATGTGTTGTACTGATAAGGCGGGTTGCCCCCAAAAAACAGATTTGGCTGTTTAAACAGGTAAAAAAAAACAGGAACAGGGCAAAACAGGATACACCAAAACGGAACAGAACAGGCGAGAAAAAAAACAGCTGGCTTCAAAACAGCTGTTCTGTTTATTCTGGGTCCCTGAAACAGAAAACAGTAAACAGCAAAACAGGAGGAAAAAAACAGAAACAGAAACAGAAAACAGGAACAGTGCCCATGCCTAGCCGGGAGTAGGAATCGAACTCACGACCTCTTGACTACTTTCCCGATACTATGGCCGAAACACGGCCAAAGGCGAACTTTTACAGTGAATAAGTCCATAATTACAGTGCATAAGGGGCAAGGGCCTGCCAGCTAGCTTTGAGAACACTAAGGAGGGGGTTCGAGATAACAAAGAAGGGGGTCCTGTCGACGATAACTGCCTGTATCTTTATCTAAGCCCCGTCGGTTTGATGGCCGAAAGTTGTGTAGTCAAGTTTTATGTGTCTTTAAATAAAAAGCATTGCTCGCCTCCCTCCCTAGTGTAAAAGTCAAATACTTACGACGAGTCCGAGTGATGCCCACTGGTATCCTCACTCCCCATCGCTAGGGTGTTGGGAATGGGGCGAGAATCTTCAGGAGCGATTTCGTCCATGGGTGAAACCGACCCAACTTCCTCGTCCGAAGATTCTTCCAGTCCGAGTTGCTATTAAATACAGATAATGATGTAATTGCTTTGATCTACCAGTATCTTACAGTAACCGTAACATTCATCAGATTTATCGACAGCTTACTGAAATGTGACCAGCATGCGTTATAGCTAGGGCACGGGAGATAGTAATGTTAGTTACAGAGCAGATTTAACCGATGAAACATTTGTAGCCTGCGTAGTTGTATGATAGTTGTACGAAAAAGTTGATCTAGTGATATGTAATAGGAAAGAGTACTATAATTTAATGTGCCGCAGACTGGGCCAATCTTAAGTAGTAGTATCCAGTAGCATCCGGTCTTGCTAATAGTAGCATGCAGTAGAATGCAGTAACACGGTATCCTTGAAGTAGAAGCATGTAGTAGCATCAGTTAGTACTCGATGCTACTTTTTCGTACAAGTTCATACTATTATTCTGAGATAAATGTTTCATCGTGTAATTCGCTTGTTTCATGTGTACATTTACTTCAGACACTGTGAGGTACTTGTGAGGGAAACAATTTTTTTCTTTTACACCGTGTTGGCTATTATGGATTTTCTGCTTAAGTAAAACATAGATTTTCTAATAAGGGTAACTAAGCTTTCTTGATACAGAAAAAACATACACACAAAAACAAGTGCTTTCCCGGCCCACTGGACGGTGAAACTCAAACCAGCTCGCATTTGAGATGTTACGTCAGATGAGGTAGCGTCTAGATAGGCTGTTCGGAGCCTGTGAAACAAGAAACTACAAGCCACTAGGAAACTAGGAAACTACTCCCACTAAAGCACCAGTACGATAACCGTCATAAATGGAAGATCCGAAGTCAAAGAGTAGCTTCAGAGAGGTCTCGTTTTTCTCCATCTTATTCAGTTTTGAATTCATGGCAAATTTTATTTCCTAAAATTGATTCTGCAAAATCCCTTGAAAGTATAAAAAAACTGCTGTCCCAAATTCTCATTAACAAGTTTAAGAATGGATAATTAACAGTTAGAGATTGGTTGTATTTCATGTTTATTTATGTGTTTTCCTCTAGTGATACTGGTTTTCAGTCACCCTTCCCTTATTTTTGTTGTTGTTTTTGTTTGGATTGATTTCGCTTCGTGCTGGCGATGTTGTGCGGTGATCTTCCTACTCAGCGTTGGGTTGATTTCATTTTATTGATTTTCTTTTATGGAAGGGACTATTGGATGTTTTTCTTCTCTCCGGTTCAAACCCTGAAATAATTGTAAGTGCGGAGTATAGTATTGTTAATGTTTATGTATTATATAAAGTAAGAATAAAAAAACCTTGAACCTTAAACCTTGAACCATTTCTCAGGCGACTGTTGTCTAATCGAATACAGATGTGACAGGCTAGACGTCCCGTGGAACAATAAACGAAAGCTGGCTTTAAAAGTAATCGTTATAGAGTTTTCTTTCAGAGTACAGTAGTAGCAATAGTATTTCTTGAATAAGAACTCGGTCTTCAGTTTCTTCTACAGCTGTTGTCCCCCGTACCTGCAACACATACGCGGTACCAGAAAAGCTTCGTTCCGAGTTTCACAAAAATTTATAATGATGAGGGTGGCTGTCTTTGATATTATTCCAAAGTCCATGTTTTTTTGTTTTTTTTTATTTGTATTATTATTTGTATATTTAGTAATAGGTCTGTGATGACGAATTGATGATTAATTGTATATATTATACAAATGTGCATTATACTTGACGTAATACCAAAATTTGGCATTGCCATGATAGTGGTCTTTTGAAATAAATTCGTAACTTACTTACTTACTTACAAACTCGACCGCGAACTTGAAGAAGCACAAGCCCTTTAAGTTACATTAAAAAACTATAGCGGTAGGGTTACATGATCGTGACTACCACCCCGGCAGACATCAAGGAAGAAAAGCAAAAGGAAAAATAACAACGTACGTCGTTAGAACGGTGCGTTCCATCACTGGCCGACAACGAGTCCCGGAAATGTTCCCGTCCGGCATTATCCACATCTAGGCTTGAGAGCGAATGACGCTGCACACCCCAGTTGAACTGATCTCTACCTTCACCCTAAAGAAACAAAGTAAACAAATAATTTAATCACTACTGTGATGCGGCGAAAACGCGCCTGTTTTGCTAATATTGCTAACAGTTTTTGGAATCTTTTTAGAATCCAACATATCGCAGAAATCGACCAGGTTGCTAGCCTGGCTACATCCTAGTCGCTCTCCGCCCATACAAACTCCCGCGGATCTGCAGCCTGAGTCATGAAGGAGGTTGCGCGGCGGTCCCAACTCCGCCAATCTGCACTAGCGAAATTTCTGCTCAGACAACTTTCTAATCACGAGTATAGCTGGTCCCCTCTTCGGATGACTTCCTGCGGGGAAGGGGAAGGCGCAATAATAACAATATAATGTTATCAGTGTACAGATAAAATCCTTGACAATAGAAATTTGTTCAATTCCGACTTCTTTTCCACGATAACACGACGCCGTTTTGCGGGGGCCAGTGGAAGGGTGGTCCCGAGTGTGACGCCCTACCCAGAAGAAGCTCATAAAAACGGTATTTATCTTTCTAGGAAAGAATCCAGCAGCGTACATGTTCTTTGCAAGGGTACTCCGATGTGCCATCTGTTACCGGAAATCTTACGGTGTCATCTTACCGGGAATGGAACGGCACGAAAGATAAACCTCTGTAGATTGCTGAAAGAAGCGGAAAGTAGGCTGGTTGTGGGCAGTTGTGGCACTTAGTACTGTGAAGTCTACCAATAAAACAGCGTAGGCCTTCAGTTCTTTTTTAAACTAGTCTGACTGCTGCAGGAAATTCTGATCCACATACAACGATGTCATACATTAATACTGGTTCTCTCAATTAGGCCGACAAACTCAAAAGAAGGAGCCACAACCCTAGAAGAGTATAGTGCCCTAAATTTTACTTTATATCGGGCCTATTAGAGGTTTCTTGTATCTTTTCTAGCGGAGCTACTAACAGTAGTGTTTCTAAGCCTTTGAAGTCGTGGCAGGGAGCCAGACGCGTATTTTTAGTAAGTAAGCAGTAAGTACTTTATTTTTCACCCGCCATTTTGGTAAGCGGAGTATAAATAAAATGAAAGCAAGAAATAAAAACAAAAACGAAACACATAAGATAACACAAATTTCATCTTTGGCAAGGATAAAAGTTCATGCACTGGTTGGGTCCAGCTGTCGATTTTTCGGTAGATACGAGGAGACTTTGGAAAGGGTATCCTGAACTAGGGGTTCAGGGTGGGGGGGGGGGGGTGACTAGGGTGTAGTTTTCGCATAATTTTGAAAGATGCAGCAGGTGCTTCGCATATTTAAAGTAGCACGATCTAATCTTTCTACTTCCTTATTTCGCAGAACATGCTTTCCGCCAGAACTAAATAAAAGTGACTAAAATTGTGTGAATAAAGATTCTATACCTGGTTACGATTCCTTAACAATCCCATCGTCCGAGGAGTATCTGCAATTTCATTGCAGAGCACCTGCAATCTCCCCAGCAACGTCTCATGCGGCAGAGGGGATATGAAACGCACTGGCCCTTCCCTATTCCTTCCTACCTCTAGTCACCTACTCCAAAGAGAAAGCTGAACTTTAGGCCGAGATCAGGAGGAAAGCGTATCTTACGTGAGTCGCATAGTTTCTTAAACTGCTCTGCTCTCCGTCAAAAGCGTTCCTACCTCTGAGCTCTCCAGTTCATACTCCAAGAAATCAAAGTCTTTAAAAACGCGAAGCTGTTGCTCCGTTGCGATGGAATCGTCGAGTTTGGAGTCTCCTGAATGGTCATTGCCATGTCCGGAAACTTCGTCCATAGAACTGGCTAGAGATGACTGGCGTTCCAGTGGGTCCGAACCCTGGCTGAAGATGACCTGGGAAAACAGAATGCACTTGAAGAGATAGTTAAGATGCCAAGCTCCTTTTGACTCAATTTTGAGCTTCCAATGTATTAGAAAGAAACGTTAAAGTTGTAAGCGAGAAAAGCTTTCGATTCGCTCATTGCTATCAGATCTAGGATAGGTTAGGACTTGACTACAAAACTGTGGTGTGCTAAGGCAAGCGATGTTGACACTCGCAAAGCACTTCCTAGCAAACACACACAAGGGAGTATGGGAGGAGGGGGTATCGCCATTTGGAGGCTTCCTATCGCGAACATCATGATTAACAAACAAGAACAACGCGAACGGTTGGCTACCAACGCTAATTATCAATACTAGTAGACTAGAATTACTTTAACTACAGTAAAACGGGTTAGTTTCTGGACTTCTACTCCCGAACGTCCCCAAGAAGAAAATCCTTGAAAACTTTCCCCGAAGTAAAACGTCCATGAACAAAAACGTGCCCAACCGAAAAAAAAAGTTTCAATAATTACAAGACTAAAGGATTCGATGGGATCTCAGTGGAGAATATCTATCAGACTGCTTCATCCAGACTACTGAGTTCTAGTGATTTCCAGTCTTCGTTAGATCCCGTAATCATGTTATCCTTTATCAACCACTTGACCAAGATTCAACATGTTCTTTATCTTTCAACCCACCCGATTCCGTACAAACTACTCACTCGGCGTAAAGAAACTTCAAATATGGCTCATATACCAAATCTATGATCGACTTCAGTAAATCTTTTACTCCTGCCGAATTTCAGGTTCCGGTCGGATTCCGGGTGAACTACTTGTCCCGCAAGAAATAAAGTTCAAAAAGGAATTCAGTATGTCTCTTTACCCCTACATCGAGTCTTTAATCAATTTAAGATTTAACAAATACTCCGGTTTCGGACAGATTGCGGGCGAACTACTTGTCCGGCGAGAAAATAAGTTTCAGATATGAAATCAGAATGTTTCCTTACCTGTAGATCCACTATTTCATTAACTTTCAAAGCACATGTTTTCACCCCTTAATTTGAAACCCCCTTCCACACCCCTAAATGCAGGGCTACATTTCCCACCTATGAACTTGACCTATACTTTGACCCAAAGGATCCTCACAGAAAATTTGAACGAAATATCTCAACCCCTTCGAGTGTTATCATGCTAACAGACGATCAGACAGACAACTTTAAAGAAGTCACTGACGTTTTGGATCCCAAAATGCATAATGATAAACCTTTTCCGGATTTAAGGTTTCTATTCGCAAACAATATCGACTATTCTGTCTATGAACTCTGGTCCGTCTGTCTATCCGTCTGTAAGCATGGCAAATATCGGATGTTGCTCTATCCGGGTATGAGGATTCTTTGAGTCAAAGCACGGATCAAATTCGTAGGCGATCCTGTAGCCAAACAATCAGGGGTGCAGGAGCGCGTAAGTAGACATTTAGCCCTAGACAGACACTTAGCCCTTAATTTCCCTTTTTCTCGACTCAGAAATAGGTTAGCCGGAATCAGGCGAAAAGAAGAAAGAAAAAAACTTGTTCAGAGTGACTGCAGTGTCAAGTGAATGAAAACATGCTGATTTTAAAGAATTAGCCTACTTCATTTCCTGTATCTGGCTAAACCTGGCCAAAGTCGGAAACTAGGAAAGCTTAATAATTTCTTATACGGAATGGAAGGAGAGCTAATGGTTTCGCCATATCTGCACATGGTGATCATGTATGCGGTCATGTATCATGTGTATTTTTCTATCTTCATCGATATATCACTCCATGGGGTAGTCCAGCCAATTCACGTTACAAAAATCCATAGTTACCACGCTTACTACGCTCCCGAGCATAGTAAGCAAATAGTTACTATTTCAAGAAGGTTCGAATGGACATAGTACACGTAAGCTTCTAGGCCTTCTGAACATCAACATTTTGTGAGTATCCTATTGAAGTGGTGTGGCTTTACAAAGAAGGCAAATGGGTGGTTAAATTGGTGGATGTTTGGTTAGGGGACATTCAATTGCAAAGGACCTTTTCCTGCCAATAACATTTTTTCCATGGATGATCTCAGGAGACGTTACATCTATATATCTTTCACTTGCAAGCCCAGAAAATCGTTTGTTAAAAGTGAGCCGGGCAATGAAAAGCTTGAAAGCAAGTGTGAAAATACCAAAGCTACAAAACAACAGAGTCAAACAAAACAAAAGCCAACAAAATTAAGCCTTTACCTCTGGGCACTAAACAGGGGATTCCAGATACAATAATGTTATCCATATTTTCTAAGCTGCAACTCAAAGGGCTTAGAATAATGTACTCCCCTAGTGTTCAATTCTGGCACTGGGTACTGGCAGGTTTAATTTTTAAGGACTTTTTTTTACAAAGAATTCGCTTTTTTTTACGAAGAATTCAAAGAATAGCAATGCTCTGCCAGTTCTGTAAGCGACGTCCACGTAAAAAACAAAACAAAAACGGCGGTGCTTGTGGAATGGTGCGGGGGTTTAGGTACACATTCTTCAGACATTGCGGTTAACTGGCTATGTTAGATCTGAAGCGGAAAGTGCACCAGCAGAGTTTACCAAGATAACTATTCCCTTCTTTGCTCCGGAAGCTTAGTTACTATTTGTATATCTTATTTCCCCCCTTCTGTACCCAGAGCGACCACAAGCAGCTTGAGCAACGCACCCTGCACGACCATGATACAGGTTCTGAGCATAAGAACTTCCAATTCTGTGCACGCCAAGTATATTTTCTTTACCTTGTTATTCACAGTTCCGTCTTGTGAAACACACCGGAAGTCACCAGACTACATAGAAGGATTATAATAAAGCGGATCATAGGGGTGGATGCACATTTCACAAAACTCGGTGAGTGTTAGTAGGTAAGATGAGGACTTGAGACAAAAGAGAGACAAGCCTATATTCCGAAACATCAGAAATGCTAATCACAACCCATGTCTATCCGATCACGAGATTATGAAACTCCCGGCAAAAGCGCCAGTACACTATGTTGAACGACAATACCGCGTACCTGCTAAATGTTTGCTCAGAATCTCTCAAAATGCTTTAGTGATTCACAATTTTCTATTTCAGCGCTCCTTCGGATTACAGTACGACTGGAAACGCTACTCAAACTGACGCGTAAAATCAACAAAACACGATCGAGAATTTGTGAAGTTCAGCCTAGATGATCGGTAAAAAAAATCAAATAAAAAGAAAAGTGTGGCGAGCTAATAGTAGCTGCGTTCGTTCCACTCCGGGCTGTCTCTGGTGTTTTGTCACCGGTGTCCGGTTCTCCTGTTGTAACGCGTTGTTTGGTTCACCGGTGGGTAGTCGCCGCTGAGTGCAAAAACTGCCTAAATTCTGGGTTTTGCCCGAAACCCCGTCAATTGGCGACAAGTTGCTAACTTGTCGGTAAAGCCGGGCTCCCGAGCAGGTTCTGGTTAGTCCGGTGAGATAAAACCGGACAACGGTTCGTTAAAAAACGGGTTATAAGACTGGTAAGTAGTCACCGATGGATGCAAAAACGCCTTATAAGAATAACCGGAGACCACCGGTGAGAACTCCCGTGACAAAGAACGCAGCTAGTAATAATCCAATATGAATCACAATAATCGTATTATCAGGAGCCCTAGCTTTGGCAAAGGGTTTAAGGTTTCCTTTCGGACGGGCGTTTCCATTCGTGCTTGGTTTGGTCGGTGTGCTCAGTGGGAAACACGAATTAGTCTGACGCATTTGAGTGGGGTGTATGCATGAGCAAGTGCCCAAACTTCACAAGGCCCTTTGACGCAGTCAGCCACAAACCCCTGATTTTTGGATACCCTACGCCAAACACTGGATAGCGGTTGGTACACTAACCCTGACCTTCCCCACTACAGAAGAATCCTGATTGGTTGATTTCTGAGCTTCATTCCAATCATCAATATTTTATTGGGTTCAAGTACCCAGCATTTGGCATAGTTTATGCAATGTTAGGCATAGGCTTTCCCAAAACCAGGGGTTTGTGGTAGACTGCTTTGGCAATAATAACGAACGTCCTTATCCCCCCCCCCCTACCCCTCCCGGGCACTAATAGACAGAATTACGGCAAAAAACGGATCGAAGACTCATCTCAGTTACTGCGTGATCCATTAATGGCAATGCGTTCCATCTAACCCTCTACCTGCGTTTAGAGCTCAGCTAGTAAGCTGGTACTGAGAAAGCGTCTTACCGATGGGCTCTTAGGCAGTCCAACTTTCTGCCCACACGATGTCAAGAGATTGACAAGGGATTCTCGAACTCGCGTTTGGCAGAGCCAAGGTCGCTTCCAGCCCGACGCCGAGTTGCCGTCAGCTGACCCAAGAGAGACAGAGCGCCGTGGGCTCACGTGACCTGACCAAACAAATAAGCACATTAAAGATCGGAAACTTGGTGTCGTTGGAGATGAAGTTGCAGAGGCGGAAAGGTGATCACTCATCATCGGAGCTGGTTTCTCGGACTCGTCTCGAGTCGCTAATTTCGCGGACTCGGACTCGTCTCGGTCCGCTCGGCAAATTCAAAATCAGAAAAATATTACCAAACGGAACAAAGCAAAATACACTGCAAGGGCTCGGGGAGCAATTAGGTCTCGAGAACATTTTTTAGTCTGTCCAGGGATTTGGTCCACAACTCGGACTTTTCTTGACTGGTGAGCATGACTTGGGTCTCAGACTTATCTTGGACTCAGACACGCTCGACTCGAGAGCAGCTATGCTCTCAATGTACTTGCACACTTATTGTTGTTATAAACGCGGTAGATGCTGTTAATCCAATGTCTTGAATACTCGACTGCTTAAACCTCAAAACAACGCTCAAAACAAACTCAGCTTTTGCTTTTACTGCCCGGTTTTCGTGCTTTGATGTGAAACTCAGGTGATTCTTTAAATAACCCCTTTCTAAGCCTTGTGGCTCCGAAGACAGCCTCCCTACCCCCGATCGGCTTGTGCAGCAGTGAGAAAAAAATCCGGGATACAGGTGTTGTGGCTTCCATCCAGTTATCAACTGGATGGGTTGATAACTGTTTATCATTCCCAACACTGGTGTAAAGACATACGCCATCTAGGCAATAAGTTCAGGTTATTGCCGGAAGATGTCGTATCTCTCTAATCGTCAGTGTGACTTAGTTTGCTACCTAGACAATGCTAGGTCAACAGCATCATCACCTCCGGTAGCCATCTTAAATTTACTATATGTTGGTACAAGGTGACTTTTGTATGTAACTGAGAGATAAATCTCATTTATTTTATTGAGAGAGAAAGAGAAGAGTGCGTCTGAGCCCTAGAACATTCCTACCCCTCGTTTTGTTGATTGGGTTTGAGGTAGATTTTCCACGCTATCCACCAGGTCCGAGTGACCCTATTCAAGACTTGGCCTTATCCACCACCCTCGAAACCACATCAATAGGCTACGGCAAGTTATATCTCGAAAGAAACCGCACAGTCAGATTGTGAATCAACCAATCTGTTTCGCCAATTTATAACAATGTTCCTAAAAAACCTAAATGTATTTGGGTGAAGTGTCTAGAGAAACTAAGGAACACTTTTCAAAGTCCATACCCGGTCGTTTCTCCACCTGCTCTTGGGTTTTTCCTCCCTCCGCCTTTCGACCAATCACAGGAGTTTGAGTGAGGTCATAAGAGAATTCCATGGTCCGTCCAGGTAGCTCCTTCCTCAGGAAAATGTCCGAGTCCAGGGAGAAGGGTCCAGTGATACTGGAGGATTCGCCGTAAGCTGGTGCAACGAGAGAGGAAGATCGAGTGACGATAAGTTTGGCAATTTTGAGGGCATCTTTCCAGTAAGGTCCCTGGAAGTATTCACTGTAAAAAGTTTCTCCGAGTAGGGATTAAAGTTAACTACAGTATTTGCTACTGGGACTAATCTTATCTCTACTGAGATAAGATTAATCCGAATTAGACATACGATTATTCTTTTAATGACAAAATTAAGATTTTTTTTACACTGTTGCAAGTCCTGTCACGGGTAAGATGAGGTGGAAAACAAACTACCTCGGACGCAATAAACTAACAAAGTCTGGTTACTCCAAAACCGTCGCTAAAACGCGGCAGCAGGTACAACCAGAGGCGTTACTAGCCAAAATGTTTGGGGGGGAACGAGGCATTTACCGACTGGGTGGTAATTTTTACCGGCCTTTTCTGCAGAAAAAACGACTGTTTTCAACAACAAAATTACATTTTTGAAAAAAATCGACTAACTTTCATTAAAACCGACTATTTAGACGAAAAATCGACCTATTTTATTTTGTGTTCTATTTTTTCTTATTGATTGTATTCATGAAAAAAATCAACTGTTTTGAGGAAAAAGGGTCTACGACCCCGATGATGACTGTGGTGATAACACCGATTAGATGAAATGTGGTATGTACAAATGCTCAGCTACATCATACTGCTTATTACCTATACCCCTGTTTCCCCTCAAAATGTAGAAGTATCACAAAAAATCTACGAACAAACCAACGAAAATGGGGTTTGTAAAGGCCATCGATTATACTGGAATAAATCACAAGAATTTCAGGAGGACAACCGCCTCTCTTCTTCAGCGCGCAGACAGAAATTTTCGAGAAAAAATGCCAAAACGAGGATGAAGATAAGCAACGAAGAAAAATGAAACAAAGCAGCAAACCAACAATAAACCGAGATCGTGGCGCTCCGCGCAGGCTCGGTTGTTTTTTACCTACAGCATTGGGGGGGGGGCGTCCCTCCCCTTCCCCAGTCGTGACGCCACTGGGTACAACAGACGAGCTCTATGTCAGCTCTATTCGAATTTCTGTGAAGGTTCTATATTTTGTGTTTGTGAGCTCTTCTCGCCTCTTAAACCGAAAATATATGAACAACTTATCATCGTGTTTGCATGTTTCTGCTTTATCCCCTCCCCATGACACAGGATCAGAAATATTGCCAAGTCAGTGTCCAAGACTACATTGCCACAGCACAGGGAGCTGTCGGATGAAGCTTACTCGCGCTATACGGCACACCACTCAACTATCCTCTGTCAGTGTGAATTAGTGTTTTTGCCTGGTTCTTTGAGGACTGTCTTTTTTTGTTTATTTTCTTTACTTGTTTTTCATTATGGAACTGAGGGTCAGAAATAAACTGGTGCTCGTATAATTAACGAAACTTCGAAGGAACTAATATGTAATTCGATCGTAAAGTAGGGTTTCAAACAATATAGGTGCAAACTAGGTTAAAAAATTCATATGAATGCGACTTTAAACTTGTGGTTCGGTTAAAGTTCAATGGCCACATCAAACTAACCCAATCCCACTCTGTAACAACCTATGAACAATGCTTACCCCCTAGATCAGCAGCTTTTTCAACAGTTTCCTCTCTGTGATATTTCAAAGCGTAATTTTTTGTGCCGGTACATGCTCAATTTACTAGCTTGGACAAAGATAAAAGTGACATTTCTTATAATACTTAGTAGATCTTTATTGTATGCATAAATTAGCTTCTATAATTCAGATTTGAATAGCTTATTTGTTTTTGAATGATTTTTGTTGCTAGGTTATTTTTTATAAGCTTATTGCATATTCTGGTACATTTTATAAAGCAAGCTAATCAAGCTTCACAACACTATTCCACAAAGAAAAACTTTTAATAGGCACTTTAAGCCATGGAACTTCTGATGAAACACTAGATCAATCAGGTAAACTGCATCTGCGGCTTGACTTTGGTGGCATCTCAAATATATCCTTTTCTATCAAGCATTGTTGGGAGTTTTTGAATTTCCTGCCACGATATCCCAGCACCTAAGATTTGGATCGCCGAAATGCCAGAGAGGTAAAGACAAGGGATAACAAGAAAACGGCCGATTTTCGTAGCGCCTTCTAAAGAAAGTCGGAAATGTTTATTTGTGAAGCATTTAATACAAAGTAAAGCATTAGAAGTGTTCATTGTGCATTAAGGAACGCAGCCGAATTTGGAAGTATTCGGCAGGACATAAGTGTTCCTTCCGAGTACACGTTACAAATGACAAAAATGCAAAGATCCAGCCTTAAAGCTCCACAGTTCTAGGGCCTTTACCGCGCTAACGATCACGCCGAGACAATTTAACGTTAAACTGCAATGACGGCACCAGCTTTTAATGGTATTTGGGTTGACGACCCTTTGAAACTGCAAGCCAGTAATGCCGGCCCAAGAGGCCCAGTACGCGACAAAGGGTCCAATACGTGACAAAGACAGAGGGACGCTGCTTCCCAGAGACTATAGTCAGACCACCCATACACTCGACTGATCGTTATCTGAAATCTTTTGTACCCTATTTCACCCAATATTTTAATTCTAGTAAGTGATATTCATTTTACGTATAGATGAAATGTCTATTTATGTAATTGTGTCATGTCTTATTTGCATGAATGACGATCAAACGCTAGCATGTAGAATACAAGCTATTGCGGAAATGAAGTACATTATTATTGGATACTACAGTTCTAAATAGATTGTATACATTTAAAATATTACGTATACTGTAAATCATTTAAGATGAGATGTGATACTGAATACTTGGTGAAACCAATACAAATATCTGATTGTGTTTAACATATCATGTTGACAGTGCTATTCTAGCGTGTTGTCAAACTGATATTAAGTAGTAATTATGGTGACTGACAGATTGATTGAAACGAGACGACGTTCTTCATAAGTTATCCATCGTCATTCAGGCAGCGTGAATCCGTTAAATTGCTTGGGGTAATAATCGATGATGATCTGAAATGGAATTCTCATGTTGACAATATTATCCGTAAAACCAACTTTTTAATTGAATCCCTATCCACCCTTAAATCTTTCGGTTTGGATACTAAATGCATCCTCTGTTGTTTTAAATCTTATGTCCGTCCTCATTTAGAATTTGCTTCACCGGTTTGGCATTCTTCTCTTTCTGCAGAGCTCTTAGATCGCCTGGAAAATGTCCAAAAGAGAGCCTCTCATTAAACTTGACATTCCAAAATTATCTGTACGTAGAAATACTCTTTCAAACAAATTTTGAGCTAAGATAACATGTTGTCCCCAGATGGCCCATCTATTCCCCTCTCCCCTCCCGTCTTCCGTGTGTCGGTCCGAGAGGAATACTGGCAATCCGTTTTCCCCGTATCCCACTAATTCTTCTACCCAATTTTTACGTAGCTTCATCCCATGAATTATTTCTGATAATTTCTTGTAAGTGTATTAGTTAATTTGTTTCTTGTGTGTCTGTGTATTTTGTAAATTTGTATTCCTTTTCTAGCTTTTAGTTATTCGGATTAAACTTGATTGATTGATTGATTGAAAGTTCTTCGTCCCTTTTCTTACTTTTATATGCGATTACTCCGAACAAGATGCAGAAAGCAACCAAATTTGCCGGTTCGCTGGTCGTCGCGAAGCTTGTATTCTATCCCGATTCACGTCTCCCTTCGCAATAAAAGTCGAGTATCTCTACAAGGGAAGGAGGACTCGCAACAGTTCAAAATTCAGTTATCCCACAGAATATAGAGTTTAAGAACTTCTGCCCACACATAGGAAAATACCTGCAGCTTCCATCAATCTAAAGAAGGGCAGTAACAGCCTTTGCATAGGAAAGAACTGGCGGTTAACTATTCTTATTGAGGAAACCACGACTTCTGCGAGACGGCGAGATTTCTGCCTGCTTCACTGTCTACTTACTTGAAAGCCCTGCGAAATTTGTAGACGAAAGTATACTGAAGTTCCGTTGCTATTGAAGCTGTTTCGCTTCTTTGGCAAGGTATACGGTTAGCGTTACCTATACCGAGACTGACCTGGTAGCGTGGTCTGGCTTAGTCTCAAAGGGGCACGGTATGTTCGATTGTTCGGATGCAGGAATATAAATAAATCAGGTTTAATCTGTATAGTGCAATAAGAACAACAATACAAATTAACAGGGAGGAGCACTGGGAAAGAGGGAACTTATGGGAACCAGGAGAGGAGCTCTAACCTAAACAAATCCCGATTCAAGTAATTTACAAGAAAACAGGTGAGGCTAAGAACTTGGGAAATCTTCCCACTGTTCTTAGTTGATGAGTGATGCCTGATTCAAGTAATAAACAAGAAAACAGGTGAGGCTAAGAACTTGGGAAATCTTCCCACTGTTCTTAGTGATGATTGATGCCTGATTCAAGTAATAAACAAGAAAACAGGTGAGGCTAAGAACTTGGGAAATCTTCCCACTGTTCTTAGTTGATGATTGATGCCTGATTCAAGTAATAAACAAGAAAACAGGTGAGGCTAAGAACTTGGGAAATGTTCCCACTGTTCTTAGTTGATGATTGACTCCTGCGGCTCCTTTCTCGCTCGTCCTCACAAGTACTGTCCACGGCACTACCTAGTAACTACTCCAATTCAGTGTTACTCGCTACGCTTCCCACCGACGACTCTCTGATTAATCCTCACTTTATTCCGCAAGAAACATTTATTTTATTAGCACCGCACGTACGCTTGGATCGAGATATGCTAAATTGGGAAGACACACGGAGACAATTAAGCGGAAGAAACATAGGAATGTTATCTGGAGGGGGAGGGTGCATCATATATATCTTTCCCCTTCGGAAAACTCAGTCCCCTGAGTTAAAACGCACACTTATGTACAAAAATTAATTCAACTTCCCAATGTTGAAACTAAACAAAACAGCTAAATGTTGACTTCGAAGATACATGTCCGGAAATTCACAAAATACAAAATTTCAGAACGGTAACTGTGCGGATATAATGTGCTCAACTCCCTTTTAATCAACTTCCAGATTGTATAATACTATTGTGCAAAATTCTGGATATTAACTTCAGTTAAATATGTTTTTAAAAAAAATGTACCCACATTATGTTGATACTATTGCGAAAATCCAACGAAATACAACAGCTAAAAAAAAAATGCTATTCATTTCGCACTCGTCATCTAAAAAAATTTTTCAAAAATTTCAAAAAAAAATTCATAATGAATCACAGTCATCTAGTCCAAGGTCCAATAAACCCTTCATCCACTCCACCTGCATCCAAAGCCTTGGCGGTAGCGGGGAAGAAGTACGTCATTAGTTCAGGAAAAATTGAAAAATTGTCCGGTTAGTTGACGTCAGTTGACAGTCAACTTCTCAGTCGCGCAAATGAATGTCGAATTCAACATAGTTGAAATCGACTTGCGGGTTAGGACTTGTTGAGTTTGGGGAATGACCTCCAGCCATTGTTGCGAGTGACAACACTTCGTTGCTTGTCTCTTTTGTTCTCTGATCAAGCCTCTTAAAAGGCGCTGAGTCAAATCTGACGACAAGACTCCATGATTTTTCCGTATTCCCTAAGTTTCCTAGCTTCCGGAATACAACGCCGTTAGAAGTAAAAACTTCGCCTCTGGTGAATTCTGCTATCCCAAAGGGTATGCTGAATAAGAGTAGAAGCGTAAACATTTTCGGTTCCATCTGGTTCAGTAGTTGTTCGAAGACTGAAGTAGTTGATTCAGAAATCAGTTGTTAATTGTGTCTTGCTGGCTATGGGTGCGTGACCTGCTGAATTCGTCGGCATGGCGAGATCGGCCGAATCTCGTCTTGCAAAGGAAATTCGTCTACGTACTTCGACCAATTGACGTAGTTTCTACCATTCTGTGAACTACAGCTTCGATTACAGTGACCAAGAAACTAAGAAAAATGCAGACGTTTTGGTGCTTTAGATTCTCTGCCGGACTTCGTTCGAACGTCTTCCGGGACGGAAGAGAGTCCGTGACGTTGCCGACGTTCATCATAGCGTTTCCGAAACTTTGAGCGCCCCGTTGGTTCGGAATGGTAGTCTGTTTCGTGTGGGGAGAAAACAGCGGACATTCGGTCATAAGTCTTCCTGAAAAATGACTGTGGATTTCGTCGCTGACGACTCGGTCCTGCTTCTCCTATTTCAGCATAAATGGGCTCCGGGGATTCAATATCAACATTTTCATATCTTCTGAAACCGTCATTTTCGTACAGGGGCGCGAGCGCTGGTGAAAGTGTTGGCATTGGAACACTCTCTGTCGGCATTGATTGGTCGTCGAAACGGATTAGGAGCGGCGTTTCACTCCTGTTTCCATCAGGGTATTGGCTGCTCTCTAAACGCCGATCATGGCTTAAACGCTGTGAATTGTCGGAATTCCCGTCTTCATTTCGCGGAACTTCTTCTATGTCCAACAGAATACGTTGCTGGTCACTGATTTCGCTACGTGGCGAACTTCTGGTGTTCGGTGTCTCTGGAGCTAAACAAGGTGCTGGTGAAGCCATGGAATGCAATTCTTCTGACGTTACTGCGGCTGCTGTTGGTTCTGGTGGGTTTTCCACTGGTGCTGGGTTTAATGCTTGCCCTTGCATCGTTGGTGCTGTTGAAGTTTGAAGGGGTACTTGAATTGGTACCATCGCTGGCGTTTCATCTGGACATGAACCTAGCAGATACTCATCTAGTTCCTTCGTTGAGTCGATCATGCTGTTTCTCCAGTGTATCGGCCGTACGTCGTTCCAGTGACGAGATGTGGCGATGCTTGGAGCCTCTCTGTTATCCTGTTGTGGGACATGATTTTCAGGAATTGAAGTTTCATCTACCTTGCATTGCCAAGGAGTGGGATGATATCCATGCTTTAGCCGGTTATGATGTGCCTTAGTTATCGCTCCAGACACTGTGTGCTGTATTTCGTAAGTCAAGTCGTTTGGCAACTTCACTAGTACTCTGTAAGGACCGTCATAGCGTTCTCGCAGCTTGTGGCATTCCTTTCCAAGAGTAGGCTTGTCCAACCATACTATATCGCCTGGCTCGTACACATGGTAGTTGCGAACTTTTTGGTTGTAATAGTACTGCTGCCGAGATTTGGAGTTCTCTAGTTTCTCTTTGACGACTTCCAGGGATTTCTTCATTCTCATTATGAATTCCTGCTTGAAACTGTCCATGTTGTAATACGTCCTCTCTTGTTCAATTTCTGTCAGTCCGACGTAGGGGTCTCTCAGGTGAAACAGGAAAAACGGCGTGTCTCCATGTTCCGGGGAATGTGCCGTATTCATGCAAAATGTCACATAGCTCAAATCAAGGTCCCAGTTGTTCAAATTGTTCTTCGTGTACACCGACAATGCGTCTCCTAGAACACGGTGCCGTCTCTCTAGAACACTGTTATTTTGTGGGTGGTAGCTGGAGTTGTACCATCGTTTGATCTTCAAGAATTTCAACAGTTCGTCTGTAACTTGGGCCAGGAACTGTACACCTCTGTCAGATAGGATTTTTAGCGGTTTGCCGTATTTTAGTATCAGTTCAGTTGCTAGAATGCGAGCAACTGTTGTTGCTTTCTCATCGGGCATCGCCCAAGCAAAGCAATACCCAGTGAAATGATCCACAGCGGTATGTACTGACCTATTGTTGCTCTCGGTAACTGGCAATGCTCCTGCGCCCCAAATGTCAATAGAGAGGGTGGAAAATACGCATTCTGGCATGGGTAATGTACCAAGTGGCGCTGTAGGGTGAACGTGTGTTTTCCGCTTCGCGCATTCTTCACACATGTTGACAAACTTCTGGACTTTGCTGTGAATAGCTGGTACGTAGTACAGATACTTCAAACGGTATATTGTTTTTGATACTCCTAGGTGTCCAAAACCTGCGTGAGCCATGCGTATGGCTTCTCCTTCGAGAACTTCAGGAATAACTGGAAGAGTTTTCAAGTCGTCCTGACGGTACTTTTGCTGATACGTAACATATCGTAGAAGCAACTGTGACTTTTCGTCGTAGACGAAGTTATCCAGGTCGTTACGATATCTGGTCAAGTCTGAAGGCAAGGGGTCTCCTTCTGTGAGGCTACATACGATACTCTTGCAAAATCGGTCTTCTTTTTGTCTCTTTGCAATGTTTGATTTTGAGAGTGGGGAGCTGGCATCCTCCCTTATGGCGGTCGAAACACAAAGCTCGTTGCTTGTCTCTTTTCCTTCTTCTTCTTCGTCGTTCGTTGAAATTCGCGTCAGGTGATCAGCCAAGGCATTTTTCTTGCCGGGAATATGTTCGACTTCATAGTAGAACTGCTGTAGCTTCATAATCCATCTGGACAGTTTTCCGTTTGGGGGCTCCTTGCCATTCAGCAACCAAGTAAGACTCTTTTGGTCTGTTCGGAGGATGAAAGGGGTCAGTCTTCCTAGCAGATAGTGCTTGAAAAACTGGCAAAATTCTATTAACGCCAAACATTCCCATTCCACTGTCGAGTAATTCTGTTCGGTAGCTGTAAGCGCTCTACTGCCGTAATACACAACGTATTCCTCAGTTTCGTTGCGTCCTTTAAGGACTCCGGCAATGGCTTTTTGACTAGCGTCACATTCCAAAATAAACTGATCCGAGAAATTTGGAAGGCGAACAACAGGTGCTTTAAGCAAGTCCTCCTTCAATATGTCCAATGCTTTCTTGGCTTCATCTGTACACTTGAATGTTTTAGTGTCGGATTTCTTCATTAGTTCTGTCAACGGTCGAGCCTTTTTGGCGAATTCTTTCACGAAACGTCGAAAGTAGCTCAGGAGTCCGCAAACCGATCTGCATTGTTTCAGCGTAGTAGGTGGCTGAAGATTCTTAACGACGACAAGCTTAGCTGGATCAGGTGAGATGTTTCCTTGCTCAATCACGTGTCCGAGAAATGAAATCTTTGTCTGGAAGATTGACGTTTTCTTTGGAGAAAGCTTCAAACCTGCTGTTGCAAATCTAGTAAACATCATCTCCAGACCCTTCAAATGCGAATCCTCGCTCGAATTGTACAGGATTATATCGTCAAGGTAGCACAGAATCTGTTTGAATAGCTGGTCTTTGAACATAGTATTGGCTAAACGCTGAAAGGTTGCTGGAGCGTTTCGAAGTCCCATTGGCTTCCTATTCCAAGAGTAGCTACCCAGCCCTGGAACATTGAACGAGGTCAGGTCTATGCTGGCGAGGTCCATAGCCACTTGCCAGAAGCCATTAACCAAGTCTACCGAGGTGTAGTATTTGGAAGCTCCACCTAGGGAATCGATGAGTTCCGTCATATTGGGTAGGGGGTACGTGTCAGGAATCGTGAGCTTGTTGAGTTCCCGAAAATCGGAGACGATCCTGTATCCATTTCCTCCTTTCTTCTTGAGGACCAGAATCGGAAAATTCCAGGGACTGTTGCTCTCCTTTAAGATGCCTTGGTCGCACATTGATTCGAGTTTCGTTTTCAGCCAATCTCTGACATGGTATGGAATTTTGTAGGGCTTGACGTTTACCGGCCCACCTGTGACTCTTATTTCATGTTGGACTATGTCCGTCTTTCCGACATCATTTTCGTTTCTAGAGAAAACTGACCGATGTTTGAACAGAATGTTTTCTACCTTTTGACGGAGTTCTGGCTTGAGATGCTCAAGCTTGAACTGAGATAGAAATTCTTCTCTCGTCATTCCGTAATCGTCGTCGTTGTTGTGTGCTGCGTCTTCTCGCTGGTGATCCGCTATGTCTTGTTCGGTTCTGCGAGTAGCTAAGTTTGCCGTTATTGGTTTGTGACTCAATCTAGATATGTCCTCTTCGGTAATTGGCTCGAAAGACGCTATAATGGACTTCGGCAGTCGGATTTTCTTGTTGCTGAGATTCATGACCAGTATATTCCCTAGGCTGTTTTCGATTCGTATCAGGTGATCCTCGATCGACACGTCTTTGTACCGTTGGGGTAGCGATGGTTCAACAACACCGAATTGCTCTCCTTCCAGCGTAGTTGGGCCTTCAATCTTAATTCTCACCTTCTTTGCAGAACGAGGTTGCAGTGTAACACGGGAACAAAGTTTTGCGGAGAACACTGCTTTGACAGTTTCTTCAACGGGAGAATTGCTTCGATCTTGAATGCTGTATGAGTCATTTTCTGTCCGAGTATGGTTGAATTCTCGTCTTGATGTGTTTAAAGCGACTTTCGCTGACTGAAGTAACCGCTTCCAGCTGTCTATTACTTTGGTGATTTGCTTTTCCCGCGTTGGAATTTGATTCAGAAAACTTGCCGGCTTGCGTGTGCGATCCCTTCCAGGGCGGCTGTCGCTATTATACTTTGTCGTTTCTGGATAATTCGAACTCGTCGGCGTTATTCTTCTGATGATGCCGTTTTCGGAACTGTGGTGGCTAAAGTTTTTAGTAAAGTCGCTGCTCCCTTTCTGGATCAAGTGTACCGGATTCCTGAAGTTCGTCTTCGTATTTTCTTTTGTAAGGTAATGAACGTTTTTAACGTTACGTGGATACCCTACTTGAAAATAACCAGATTGAATGGTTGCGGCAGGTGTCATGGCGTGCATACTCCATGTTCGCAGTGGCGCTTCCATGTCGATCTCAATCGTTCCCTTTGCAGCCTGTATGTCTACGCCGTGATCCCGCATAAAGGCATAGCCTAAAATGCAATCGAAGGGTAAACTATCGCAAACGATAACGTTTGTGACCATTTTTCTGCTTCGATAGCGGAATTCGATGTCAACCTTTCTTCCTCCGACCATTGATGATCCATTTACTGCGGTGATTTCTATGTTAGCAGGCACCGCTGATTCTTGAACTAACTTTGGTAGTTTCCTGAACAGGCCATTGCTAATTAATGACGCAGCTGCTCCTGTGTCCATAAGACATCTGATGCTTCCTTGGTTGTACAGTGTAAAACAAGTTGCAGTAGGCAAGTCTGCCCACACAGAAATAATTTCGGTGGTTCTTCGATGAGTTTCTGTAGGCCTTTCATCCAGAGATGTTGCCTTCCGTCCGGCCTCAACGGTAAGGCATTTTAGTTTAAAGAGCTGCTTCGATTTGGGCTACGGAACCTTTCCCCGTCATTCAGATTTCTTCCGGCTCTGTCCCAATTCCTTGATCGGAATTCTGGATCACGTCTAGTGTCTGCTTGTGATTGACTTCGGGTCGAATCCGTTCTTCTGCTATATGGCTTTGGACTATCCGTTGAAAGGCTGGGAAATCTGCAGTCGCGTGCGTAATGATTCGGTCCGTTGCACTTTCGACAGATGACAGTCTGTCGCTGAGCTGCATATGGAGATGGCGTCGATGGTCTGGACGGTAGGCTGTGACTGGTTGGTCCTTGCCAACTAGATTTCGTCTTTTCTTCTCGGAAGCTGACTTTTCTGTGCGCTCCAAAAAAATCGTCCGCAGGTTTCAGGTTATTTCCATAGTCCTGGCCTGAAGCAGCGTTAATGCTCAGTTTCTGGTGCTTATTTACCAGATCCTCAATATCATTTCATTCTGAATCAACTCGACTGCTTGGTGCACTGTTCGTGTCTGTCGGGCCAAGATGAGTCGCAACAACCTAGTCGGTAACCCATTTTTAAATGCCTCAAAAATGGCTGCGTCTAGAGTTGCACACGGAGTCGCTCCTAATTTAATGCTGACAGATTTTCTTATCAAATCTGCATATTCCCGTACTGATATATTCGGTTGCAGCGTAATTACATCGTACTTCATCCGATTGCTCGTGCTTGTTTCTTTGAATCTCTCTCGGAACGCGTGAGCAAGGTCAGGAATAGTTGCAATGTTGCCATCCTGAGTAATCATAGTCAGGAAATCGAGTGCTGATCCGGTCAATCTGAAGCTAAGCATGGCTGAAAACGAAGGTAGGTCCATGCCTGGGACGAACTGGGAAAACGCAGTAATCTTACTGGCAAATTCGTCAACATCAGTATTCCCCGAGTACTGCGGTATCATCTGACATAATTCAGCTCTCTGTGATACGAGCTGCTGCAGCTGTAGGTTTTGTACCATTTGCGACTGCTGCCATACGTTTGAAAGAGGTTGGATGCTTTGGGTTGCAGACTGGGAGGTCATCGTTGGCTGAGCTCCGACAGAAGGTTGAGTATGCACCGGCGTTGAATTTACCACAACATTTGGATCGGTAGGAACAGCTTGTGTTCCATGCATCGGAACGTACGGTGGAAAGCTTAAACCGGTCGAGGACGTTGTTGGGACAGGAGTGATTGCAGGTGGTAGCTGTGAACTTCCGTTTGTCGATAGCTGCGCTGATACTTTTGAACTCGGCTGACGGACCGATGTAGCCGCTTGTTGCTGAAGATCCGCCGCGACATTTTGGTCTTGAACCACGTTATCATAGACAACGTTGGTATCCGTTGGAGGAGTTAGCGATCCGAATACCCCGTTATTACCTAATTCATTCATTTCCCTTTATCCGAACAAGAAACACTGCCACCAATTATACTGAAGTTCCGTTGCTATTGAAGCTGTTTCGCTTCTTTGGCAAGGTATACGGTTAGCGTTACCTATACCGAGACTGACCTGGTAGCGTGGTCTGGCTTAGTCTCAAAGGGGCACGGTATGTTCGATTGTTCGGATGCAGGAATATAAATAAATCAGGTTTAATCTGTATAGTGCAATAAGAACAACAATACAAATTAACAGGGAGGAGCACTGGGAAAGAGGGAACTTATGGGAACCAGGAGAGGAGCTCTAACCTAAACAAATCCCGATTCAAGTAATTTACAAGAAAACAGGTGAGGCTAAGAACTTGGGAAATCTTCCCACTGTTCTTAGTTGATGAGTGATGCCTGATTCAAGTAATAAACAAGAAAACAGGTGAGGCTAAGAACTTGGGAAATCTTCCCACTGTTCTTATTGATGATTGATGCCTGATTCAAGTAATAAACAAGAAAACAGGTGAGGCTAAGAACTTGGGAAATCTTCCCACTGTTCTTAGTTGATGATTGACTCCTGCGGCTCCTTTCTCGCTCGTCCTCACAAGTACTGTCCACGGCACTACCTAGTAACTACTCCAATTCAGTGTTACTCGCTACGCTTCCCACCGACGACTCTCTGATTAATCCTCACTTTATTCCGCAAGAAACATTTATTTTATTAGCACCGCACGTACGCTTGGATCGAGATATTAGAAACCGCACAATCTAAAGGTGCTAAATTGGGAAGAAACACGGAGACAATTAAGCGGAAGAAACATAGGAATGTTATCTGGAGGGGGAGGGTGCATCACTATAAAAGCCTTGTTATTTTAAACGTAATCACATATGTATAAATACTGCACATGGTACCGTACCTCCACATGTTTGGCGATGACACGCATCAAGTCGGTATTGATCTGATGGCTAGTAGACGACGAGGAAACATCGACGTAATGCAGCAGGGAATGCAATATTGTCATGCACGGCAGGTGAACCATCGACGGCCCCTTTTCCAGTAACTGTGGGACAGAAAAGGGTCTTTGAAACGGCGGATACAACTTTTCTTTCGTCGGCGTTTCAATGTGAATTTAAAAGTCAGTTTTCAATAAGACATGCAGGAGTAGCGCACTGGAATGAAATACCTCTCTGTATTAGGAATGCAACAACCCTTCAGTCTTTTAAAAAACAGCTGAAAGAGTCATTTTCAAGTGAAAGTAGCTGACAGTTGATGTTCGTAATTTGTATTTAAACAATAAATTTTCTTATTACGTTTGTTCTAAAAAGAAGTATTATTGAATGAGCTCCTTGCTTGTATGTTCGCTCCCATAAGCCGCATGGCTTTTTCGGATCCCAAAATGTAAGTGGAAGGATACCTACGACATCGCAAAAGTTGTCCGTCTGTCCATCCGTCTGTAAGCACGATAACTCTCGAAGGGAATGAGATATTTTAATGAAAATTGGTGTGAGGATTCTTTGGGTCAAGAGTAAGGTCGAGTTCGTAGATGGGCTTTGTAGCCCTATATTTAGGGGTGGGGGAGGGGGTTTCAAATTAAGGGGCAAATTTTGTTTTTTTTAAAGCTATTGAGATTGTAGTGTTACGTAAGGAGACATGCTGAAACCGAATATGAAGGTTATTCTCTTGCCGTACAAGAACTCCAACCGGAATCCGGCGAAAACCGGAAACAAAATTTGTCGACCAGCGTTCGGCTATAGCAGTCCCTACCCCTTTATTCTCAAATCAGTATAGCTCTGCGCGCGGATGCCGACATTCATCTGTTTATTCTATGGACGTCCGAGAGATCTAGTGTAATGAAGGTCCAAGGGGTTGATATATAATGTTCAAACGAGGAAATACGTTGTTCATGAAGATTCACTGGTAAAGTACAGGTCAAGTTCGTAGATTGGTCCTTTAGTCCTATCTTTAGAGGCAGAGGAGGGGTTTCGAACTTACGGTAAAAACATGTATTTTTTATAAGCTAATAAGATATTCACTGAGGGGGTAAGGAGTTCTGCTGAATCCATATCTGAACTAATTTTTCTTGCTGGACAAATGGTTCATTATGAATTCGGCTGAAACTAGAAATTTTGTTGAGGCTCAAAGTTTGAATCAAATGTTAGATTTTTGGGATCCCATCGAAACCTGTGGTCTTGTTTTTTTAGGCGGACATGCAGTTTGGTCCAGGAATTATATTATTTTTTGTGTTAATAAATAATCTGAATCTAATCCAATCTGAATCTTTATCAGCTAAGATAATAGTTCTTTCAAGACAATATTCTCGCTTTGTCCTGTGAGCGAAGAGGTGCTGTGCGAGAGCTACTTGTACCTGATGTGACTTAGTGCGCATGAACTATTGTTTTATCTGGATTTGGATATAAATTTAGAGCCTCCGCTCCAGGTAGAGTTTTCTCTAGTAAAGAATATTTACACAGATCGTGACGGGGGGATGCGGTTTGAGGTAGCCCTCAACCCATAGCCCTAGCGCCCAGCATCGTGCTTTGTTCTCCAATTATGGCAGCAGCCAAATATCCCTGTGGGGAGTGTTACAGGAATTGCACTAGTGGGACGTTCCAGTGTTCTGTATGTCCCACTTGGTTCCACCCAAGTTGTGTTGGGTTATCACTTGCCGAACGTGTCCAATCCCCCAACTGGAGCTGCGTGAAATGTTCAGTAGCTGCTTCAGCCACCCAACGGCAGACTTTAGAAGAGAATTCTCGCTTAGCCTGTACTGAGTGTGACAAAAAACTTCTGACCATAAGCGCCCTGAAGGATAAACCAGAGTCTTCTGCCGAAGATTGTGCGTCGAAGGACATAACGATAAGTCAACTCCGTCAAGAGATCAGTTTACTTAAGTCTAACCTTCTCTCTGACACTCCGGATCCTGTTTCCCGTCTCCCTAATTGTAACCAAAGCACCTCAACTTCACTGGAGCTTACAACCCCTCTTGTCCCTAATTGCGCTGATCGGAGTAATTCACATGCCATCACCGATTCATTTCAGTATGAAATGCCCACATCGGTCCAGTGTCGTTGCCAGTTAAACTTTAAGTCATTTGTGCCATATTTTGTGAAGTTTTTTAACAAGTGAAGACACGTATAAATGTTTGACAATTAATCTAGTATTACACATTTTATATTTTTATGTTTGATATACCGTTTAACTGAGTTACAAAAGTCGTGAAGTCGTATAAATTTTTTATTAAGAATTGTATATATTAATTATATTTGGTTTCAGATGACACTCCTATATTATCATGTTGTAAAACAGATATTCAGGAATAAATACGATGATTGATGAGTGATTGACGGGGGAGAGCCCTTAAAAAATATCGTCGGCAGTCTCTATAGGGTACGAGGCTGTTAGACAAACTCACCTCAACGATGAACGAGATGATTGGCAGAGTCAAAGTAGAAAATGAATCACAGAGATACTTGACGACACACTTGGTCCACTGGAAGCTCTCTTTCGAAAAAGTTCGTCGACTGTATAGGGTCATGACCGTGGCCAAGTTTTCAAGCTTCTGGCTAATATCCGTGCTGACCTGGAAACAGAGAAACAAATTAAAAGCCGTAAAATGGCTTGCATGATCATAGCACAGTCTCTAAAAATTCTGCGATTCTGCGAAAAATTCTGCTAAATTCTGCGATAACGCTGTTTCGGCTGTTCACGATTCCAATCGTGTCGGATATGGAAAAATAGTTCCAAATAGAGGAAGGTATAACAGAAAAGCCCTTGGTGGTTTATATAATAGAATTTGTTCTCCCTCTACCTGCAACCTTTCTGGAATTTTTGGTATTCTGAGGCTAAAAGATTTAAAACGCATCAGGACTTATTATTTCAAATATTGTACATTTCTCATGTACCTTCCTAGAAGTTAAAGGAATTCCCGTATAACTGCAACTTTTTTGCCCTCTGACCCTTCTGCAAAGTTACCTTCAATTGCCCAGGACCTTCACGTTTCTGCCCTTGGCCATTTATCCGCAATCCATCTAGGAAGAAGATTTTTCAGACCTGGTTAGTCCCTTTTTTTTTTTTTAAGGTTTATTTTTTATCTCGTGCATACTATATTACTGAGAGCTGGTTGGCTAGTTGGCTGGTTGGCGAAAGATGGTTGGGGGCGAAAACTAGTGCTGAGATTTATTTCAGACATGTCTACTGCTTTGGCTACACTATTGTTTTGTTGACAGAGAGAGTAATAATATCCGTTTATTCCCGACACCAGTGTCACTTCCGGCAATTCCTAAGAATTAGGACCCTATATGATCTTACATTTTCAGGTTTCATGGCAAGTTTTATTTGTAGCTGCAACCTAAAAAGGACTTTCGCGAAGAAGCACCGAAACATCCCCGAACGAAAAATTCGGAAGCGACTCGTACACAAGCATAAGACCCTAAGCCTAAGGTTAATAAGATGGTCTCCCTTTAAAAATGAGATTTAAGCAGAAAACCGTCGATGTTTTATATGATGGTCTATATCGCATCCCCTAGTGGTGTAGAACAAGGATTTAAGCTCGTAAGTCCTTCTTCATTTGATTTTAGTTTATTGTATAATTCAGGTACAAAATTTCGTGGTTGTCCAACCAAATTGTTTGACTTTAGTCAGGTAATTTAATTTAACCTAATTTAATTTATCACCCACACGATATACGAAGTAAATATGTTTAATCTATTCACCCCTCCCCTCCCGTCTTCCGTGCGTCAGTCCGAGAGGAATACTGGCAATCAGTTTTCCTCATATCCCTTTAATTCTTCTACCCAATATTTACGTAGTTTCATCCCATCATTTATTTCTGGTCATTTCTTGTAAGTGTATTAAGTGTATTAGATAATTTGTTTCTTGTGGGTCTGTGTATTTTGTAAATTTGTATTCCTCATCTAGCTTTTAGCTATTCGGATTAAACATGATTGATTGATTGATACATATACAACAATTACTGAAATCGAATCGTACTCAAAATAAAAAGTAAACCATTGAAGTCAACACCCGAAATAAAATTTCTAACAAAAGACAAAACAACATTATTGTAAAAATCCACAAATTTCGGAATGAAGCTATTACAATATCTTTCCCTTTTACTATTTATTGTTTAATAAATTCTGTTTTAATCTTTTTACTTTACTTTTTTGAGCTTTAAGATGAACTAAATAGGAGTATTTCTTTTTGTATCATTTTTTTTAGCATTCTTTCATAGGGTTACATGCGATCGGCATGAGCTTCGGGACTTTTGTGGATAATTTCCTTGGTGACCTTGGGCGTTCAACCTCAAAATTTATGGATTTCAGAATTTAAGCTTGTAAGTCCTTCTGATATATAGATAGATAGATATCGCTTTTATTCTTTTCGAACTATCGTGGAAATCCAAATTTTTCGAAATCGTCATATATACATGTAGACACTCATATATAAATATGTCAACGTCATATATAAAAGTAAACACTAAATAAGATTAAAAAATTTAAAAATTTTCTCTCAAGCTTTGTTAAGACAATTCAAAAGCGTGCCTGAGAATCCGAGAAAAAATTGGCGTGCGACTAAGGTCTAGTAAATCGGAATAGGACCATACCCGTACTGCCAATTAATATAACCAGAGATATGATCAAAGTACTGTCACTAAATAAATAGCTGTATACCGCTAAATAAACATTACCTGTGCAATATGCTCGGCACTACGAACACACAGCTCGTTCGCATCCTCATAATGGGCCAGCATATACGGCAGCAACGCCATCACATTAAATGCAAAGGCAGAGCCACCACTCGGGTCGATTACGGAGACGTTTAACAGCTTCGTGAAGCTAGAGAGGGTGCTAACGGTCTGTTCGTAGGTATTCGTGTTGGTGAGCCCCTTGAGGAGCAGTGAATGCACTCCCGGGAAGTGGGTCCATTTCAAACTGACCAGCAGCTTTTCCACCTAAAAAGAAATGGTTCGAGAAGACAATCGGGGGGGGGGGGCATCAGCGGCGTTTTCTTACCCTTTAGGCGTATTCTCGCCGTTCCCCGAGGACTCCACTTTAGGAGTCCCCACCGCTTCTGTATGTCCCGGGGACTCACTCCCCGTATTCTCGCGAGTCCCCACGGATGGGGAATGCTCCGATTATCATCCCCATCATCAAAAAAGGACTCCCTTTCAGATTCAGAGGGGAATCAATTTTTGTCTGGTGTTTGTGCAATGTAAAATTAATTAAAAACAATCAGTATAAACGAAACCAAAAATAAAGTGGATCCCAAGTAATTTCGTCAACATCATGTTTATTTTAAGAAGAAAATTCATTTTGGAAGCATTCCCCGCGTTCTCGTTGTTTTCCGGACGCGGAGTCCGCGTGGAGTGACTCCCTCTATTCTCGCCGTTTTCTTCGAGTCCCCGAGGAGTCTTCAGGGAACGGCGAGAATACGCCTTTTGTCAACGCGAGAATCGACTATGGCGCGCGAAGCACAAAAGTGGAATTTTTCCACGCATGTGCAGAAGTAATCCAACGCCCCGTTTTGACACAGCACTACAGAACTTAGGAAAACGAAGGACAGTTTTATTTGAAGCACAGCTCTCCCTTGAAATGACCTTTTCACGGTAAAATAGTTCAGAAATGTTAGTTTTGGAAACACCAAAACTTGCCCCTTTAACGCATGATTTCTTGCTAGCGCTTATCTACTTATCAGCTTGGCGAAAACGAGCTAAAAAGTCGTAGGTGCCAAAGGAAAGAATGACAAAGGGTGGGGATTTCTCAAGCGTAGCTAATAATTTCATAGGAGCTATGCTGACACCATAAAAGACACAAGAGGTACGAAATATCCCTTAATCACATATCCCGCTTCCGTCCACGGTAAATAATCGTAATAGATTTGGTAGGTCCGGCATTCTAGAAACCTGAATTATCGTCCAACGTTAGTCACTCCCTGCACCAAGTTCTTCTCTATTCTGTCTTTGTATCTAGTCTTTGCCTATGGGCGTATCGTCCTCAACCGGGGGCGCTATAATCGTAAAGCTTTGGGAAATTTGTACAGCACCTTCTGCGCTCCTTCTATACTATTTCGTTCTGGCGTCACTCATGTTCTGCGAAAGAAGGAGATTAAAAAGATGAGATCACGTTATTTTAAATATGCGAAGAAGAAATTCAAGATGCAAGTTTCCTTATCGCTTTCAAAAATCATGGAGAACATGGCCCAACCAGCGCACGACGTTGTCCACTGTTTCCTGACCGAAGATTGAAATTAAGTGTCTTTTTCTGTGTGTTTATGTGTTTTGTTTATTTTCTTCATTTACTCCGCCTTTTCAAAATGGCAGGTCATAAATAAATTACTTACTTACTTACTCTTGGCTACAGTTCGGAGAAAGTCAGCATAGACCAAGCTCTATACTCATATTCACTTTATTCAATGTAGCTATCCTGCAGCACCCTAGTCCAAGTTAGCCATGGACTGCATGTTTTTGTTCAATTTTTTGTTTTGTTTTTAATTCTTTCCATGCAGCTAACAAACGGGCGAACCTTTGCTACTTCGCTTCCTACTTCTGACCGTTTCAAACACTCAATGTGTGCAAACTAGTGAGGCCGACGTTACCGAAGCTCTCTAATGCCATACAGTTAATATGCCATAGTTCTGTCAAAGGACCCCTCGCACTACTTACACTTCAACTTACAGTATTTTAAAATATTTGAATACTTTAAAACTAGGGTGTGCTTTCGACAAATAACCCACGGCTTTCCTGTTTTAAGCCGTTTAGGAGACCCCTTGACTCGTAGCGAAAACAGGGAAACTATTTACATAACCAGTTTCTCTGATGGAAAAACTTCTTGCAGACAACCGTCGACGGCGTGATATACATCGAAGGTAGCAAAACACGGCAGAAAATCTGCGTGGTTTCGTTAGAGGGGTTAGAATGTACCGTACGGAACTGGGGTCTCCGGGTTAGAAATATATCGAGTGATTATGGAAGTAGGTTGCGTTAGTATTATAGGTAAGACAAGTCCTTAAAATGACACGACTTCAGTGGGATATATCTATTTACTCTTCCACAAAAAAAAAAACCTTTTTTATGCATTGCATTATTAGTATGAGGAAGAGCATACCTTGTCTCTACAGTCTGGCCTTCCTAGCGGAAATTTCTCCAAAACCTTCTGCAGCAATTTCAAAGCAAGAAGGAACTCGTGTTCGAAATCGGACTGAAGTAAACTAACACCGATCCAGAACAGTTGCGCAAGTATCGTCAGCTTGTCTTCTTGCGAAGTCGGGTCTCCGAGGCCTTTGAGCGACGAGGCTGACCTCGACCGGAACAAGTTGCAGCCCCGATTTCGGACTTCGCAATCGGTACTGCTTCTGTTCCTTTGGAAATCTGGAAACAAGAATATTATAAACTCCTATTCCATACAGAAGTGCTTATCCTAAACTTTGTCAAGGGGGCAAACTGTGCCTCCGGTCAGTGTTGTGTCGGGCTCTATGTCAAACTTTGAACTATCTCTGTGCACTAAGCGAAGTGAACATGGTCCTCCAGTATTTCTAGTTTTTAATTGCACAAGCGAAGACTCAGAGTCGGATTCAAGAGACGTCAGATGCCGCTTGAATCAAGCCTAAAACAACGTCAGTCGTAGCTTGAATTTGTTCCAAAGCTAACTTCATTGCACTAGTGCAAAATAATATATAAGCTCGTTCCAGTCTTAGCGCTGGGTCATTCATCGATTGTCAGTCGTTCGTTACTTACCACTCTTACCATTCATTCATTATCTATACTGTCGTTATTATCAACTGTGTTGGTGTATACCCGGAATGGGATTTACATTGTACAGAGAAAGTCTAAAATAAAACTATTCATATGTTAACGTAAAACCTGGTCTACTACCAGCCTTACTTACCGGCGCCCATACCCAGACAAAGGAGCCATTGCCGACCATTCACATATCTGACACGGGTAGTACCGAAGCTGCTCAACAATATATTATCGCGATGTCCCACTTACAAGCTTTATCCACCTCTAAGGCATGCGCGATCCAGTTCTCCTGTCAATCAACCAATTTATTGGAATCGTACTGGAAATGGGATGACACGGCCAATGGAGTTTCTATGACACCTATCACTAGAAATACAACCCTCAGTGCGAAAAGAAGGGGTTGTACGCTCAAAACAGAGGAAGCACTGAGAAAGTTGAAAGAAGAGTGGAGCGATCTACCTGATTTGCCCCAGCATAGGTGTACGAATGGGGCTATGAAAGCAAGTTGTCGGAACCTGGAAAAACCTCAGCGAAGTCCTGAATCTATCAACAGGTTAAAGTTTATGGTAGACACATTTACTCTAGGAGAACGACTATTCCCTGTTTCTTCGTGAAAAGCAAAAAAGAAATCTTTTTATAAGGCAATTCACATTTTTTTAGTATTTCTACTATTCGTTTATCACAGCTCGATAACAAACTTCGAGAATAACCCAGATTAGACTAGAACTTCTTCGGCCCGAACCAGCAGCATATGACGTGAGAAAATACCGCTTGGTTACTTTTTCAAGGACCGTAGGAAAAATATACCTCGTCGATCAGCAGCAGGTGACCCTCCAATCCTCCTCGAGTGGTATGCGACTGAATAGCTCGTTGATCGGATATGACCTGTCGGGTCGCGCCACCCTCCATAAAGCTTCCCTGCAACACCGGAATACTGTTTCTTCGGGCCAAGCATTTCCTTGTGAAGATTCGGCGTGGACTTGAAGATGTCTCTGGCCATGTCAATTGGTCTGGAAAACAAAGCAACTTGGTTCACCTCATTAATATAAGGTTTGAAGCCAAGCTGACCATTCATTATGAAAGAAATAGAAAATCACGGTTTTCTATTTCTTTTTCCCCTAATTATGGTAAATTTTAAGTCCAGTACAGACCTGCAACAGACTAGTCAGCCCCGTACACACACATAGGTGTTAGGATAGTGAGCCTGTCGTTAGGTAGTGTATAATAGGTAACCAGGTAAGCAGAACGACAATCTTCCTGGCAAATGGGCAAGAAATAAATGCAAATAAACAAAATAAACTTAGCATTTCTCCTTACCCTTATATCAAACCTCTACTCAACCTCACATGTAACTTTTAATTGCAAAAAAATTTACGGTTTCGGCCGGATTCCGGACGAACTAATTGTCCGGCAAGAAAATAAGTTTCAGATATGGATTCATCATGTCTTCTTACCCCTAGATCGACAATCTCATAGGCATTTTAAAAGTTTTTCGTCCCCTAAACTGAAACCCCTCCCCCACCCCTAAATATAGAGTTACAGAGGTCATACGAACTTGACATGTTATTTGACCCAATGGATCCTCATACCAAGAATGAAGAAGTTATCTCTACCACTTCAAGAGTTATCGTGCTGAGAGACGAACAGAGAAACGGACAGGTGTCGCTCCACTTACGTTTTGGGATCCCAAAAAATGGCATTTGAACGTTAAATATGTTGTGCGTAGATCTAACCAGACCATGTCCGCCAAAGCGGCAGACAGGCGAGCGGTCCCGCAAGCACCAGAAGGAGCGGATTATCCAAAGCAAGTACCGTAGTCTGGATTGAAAGGGAGGATTTCCTACACCGTTCTAGAAAAGATGGGAGGCCACCACCAACGAAGATCCCGGACGCACTGCAGTTAAGGGACCGTGACACCACCGAAAGGAATTGTTATAAAGAACCTGAAGACAGTTCTCACACTTAACAGATAAATTATCTCCAGCTTAAAACAAACAGAAAAGAGCGGGGTTATGAAAATAACTTAATCATGCAACAATAAGAAAAAGAAGATCAACATTTAATTATAATTAAAATCTCAACTGCAAACCAGGTGCAGAAAACAACTCGCGTTCTAAGACGAAATACATTGTCGTTTCCGTCTCAAAAATTCAGAAAACATTCCATCGCAAGTTACAAAGTTCCATGGAAGTTACGAAGTTCCATCAAATGGTTTTAATCAATCGTTCCCTAAGTTCCAACTAACCATTCCTTCAGACGAAGGATTCAATGCTTACTTTTCCCGACCCCCCCCCCCCCCCCGCCAAAAGAGATGACTCTCTCCTGAGGAAATACTCTTCCTTACCTGAAATCAGTATCAAGGGAATCTACTGACGATTCTAGGGTGAGAATCAGCTCCGTCACATAACCTTGCATATCTTCTCCTTGTTCGGACACCGTCTCCACCAGTCGGGAGAGGATGTCTGAGATCATTCGAAGGCTGACAGGAATCCTCAAGGCTCGGAAAACCTTAAAAAGACATTAACTTGAGCGCTTTCGTGAAACCCATCTCAAGTTCTGAACTATATAATTACCTTATTTCTAAACGGCGATTGGCATCACGCTACACCTTCTTCAATTTTGCTTAAAGGACCCCTCGCACTATTTACTCTTCAACTTACAGTATTTTAAAATATTTGAATACTTTATTCAATTCAATATAATCTAAAAAACAGATAACGGACAAGCCGATGGGTTGTTTTATGTCAAAACATAACGTCATAACAGAACAATCTACAAATACATACAATTTTGAGACATTTATACCGACCTCTTATGATAAATATGGTCAATAACATGCTAGACTACGATTAATAAAAACTAGGATGTGCTTTCAAGAAATAACCCACGGTTTTGTGCAGTTTTAAGACATTTCCGAGAACCGATGACTTATAGCGAAAACAGGGAAACAAGTTACATAACCGGTTTGTCTGATGTTCTCGCAGACAACCGTCGACAGCGTGATACACATCGACGGTAGCAAAATACGGCAAGTAAGAAAATCAGCGTGGCTCTGTTAGGGGGGTTAGAATGTACCGTACGAAATTGGGGCCTCCAGGTTTAGAAATATATGAATCAATTAAGTAGGAAGTAGAGTGCGTTGTTATTGTAGGTCAGATAGGTCCTTTAATTGTTACATGAAAAGTTTTCGCGCAGTCGCGTGTCAGTCCTAATTCGTGCAAAAGAGATACAAAACAAGAGCTGAAAGCTCATATGGCACTTGTAAGAACAGTTAGCATAAATATTCTTTGAGCCCAAGCTGACTTTGAAACATTTATTCAAACAATGTTTACAACGGATACGTCAGCTATGATTTTTCATCAGCGATATTTCGGCCCTTCTTGGCAAGGGTCCTCGTCAGGCTGTCAATCTTCTGGTTCAACTTCGGGGAAGGAAACAAACATGTAATCAGATTACAGGTTTGTTTCCTTCCCCTTCTTGGCAAGGGTCCTCGTCAGGCTGTCAATCTTCTGGTTCAAATTCGGGGAAGGAAACAAACCTGTAATCAGATTACAGGTTTGTTTCCTTCCCCGAAGTTGAACCAGAAGATTGACAGCCTGACGAGGACCCTTGCCAAGAAGGGCCGAAATATTGCTGAACAGTTAGCATGTTTGTCAGATATGGTTTACAGTTTTCAAGGCTGGATCTCTCTCCCGATATTCATTTCATCACAAAATGGGCTTGATCTAGTAACTCTATACCACTCATTGACAACTGTTTCTTCCTCTAAACGATGATCGGATCGGGGAAGGGACTATTTTTAAGCCAAACTGATAGAATGCCTAACATGCCTGCTAAATTTTGACGGTCATTGCACAACTGGAAGTACCCTAACTCGTGATCATCGGAATTGTGGAACACCCCCTCCAACTCCCCCCACTGTGACACGATCCGTCCTGTTTTGTAAATAATGTATCTACGGCTTCCGCTTGTTCTTCCCTCCAAGCCCCATCCCGATCTCTAGCCACTTAAGTGTTTCAGGGGATTTCGGGCACCCCCCTCCAGGTCACCGCCCCCCAAGTTATCGAATCCGTTCAAGACTTGAAATTGATCATCTGAGACAATTGTTCTTGACACTTAACGAGTGTCATGCACGTCTGATCACACGTTCCAAAGTTATGCATGTCACTAGAATCCGGATTCCCCATCCTTCCACTCCTCCCATGATCATCGGATCCGGAAAGGAACTATTCTCAAGTCGACCTGGGAGAGCACGTAATATGTCTGTCAGGTTTCATGGTCCTAGTACATGTAGAAGGACCCTTCGGTCCAGATTTGAACTTGAAAATCTGAGACACTTGTTCTTCACAATTGTCAAGTTTCATGCATGTCTGATTATCCGATCAAAGTTATGCATGTTGCTAGTTACTGGATTCCCCATCCCTCCATTCCCCCCGCGATGGCTGGATCGGGGAAGTGATTATTTCCAAGTTAATCTGGTAGGTTCCCTCATATGCGTCCCAAGTTGTATTGTGCTTAGCTTATGTGGAAGCGTTTCACGAGATTTCCGGTGCCACCCTCCAGCCCCCCCCCCCCCCAGTTACCGGATCTGGTCCGAATTTGAAACTCAACAAAAGAAACACTTGTTCTTGACATTTGTCAAGTTTCATACACGTCCGAGTACCCGTTCCAAAGTTATGCATGTTACTAGTTTCCGAATTTCCCATCCCTCCACTCCCCCCACGATGGCCGGATCGGGGAAGTAACTATTTCCAAGATATTCTGGTCGGTTCCTTGATATGTCTGCCAAATTTCGTTGTCCTAGCTTACGTGGAAGCGTTTCACGAGATTCCCAGAACATAGTCCGGAGGTGGTCAGAAGTTAAACTTTTTTTTCCGAAGTTCATCGTCAGTTGATGTCTCTTATCCGCAAGGGTCGGCAACTGGAGCTTGACCAGAGCATCCTGATAAGAAAAATAATCAGGACCAAGCATCACTTTGCACGACCTCTTTTGGATAGACTTGAGTCTTTCTGTCTGTTCTACTGTCAGTACGGGATGCCATACGGGACACGCATATTCCACGCAGGGATGAATGTATGGAGAGTAGATTGTTTTTAAAACTCAAGGAGGGATAGCACACCGGCGAAGGACGGCAAAAGACTTTAACACTAGGGCAGATCTTGCAATGATGGAATCAACAAGTGTTCTCCACTTCAAGTCATTATCTATTTTCACCCCAAGAAGTTTAACTGAGGATTTTATTTCCAGACAAATTTCTTCAACAGCCGGAAATTCCCGTTTTAAGAAAGAGACCCTCATTACCATACTTTTCGGTATACTGACGGACAACTTAACTTCATCCACATCCTTTTTCAAAATTTCGAAAAGAAGATAGGGAAACCTCAGTCGGGGTCATAGGAAATGTTCGGAGGGATAATGTCGATAGGTCGTCAGCAAACTTAAAACGATTTAAAACATTGGTCAAAACGCGGTTAAAAACGATCGAAAAGATTAAAGGCCCCGACATTGTGCCTTGCGGGGTTCCACAAAATATATCTAAAAAGCTGGAAACGTTGTCGGGACTTAACACACTAAGTCCTACCCGTTAAAAAACTAGCAACTAACCGAACAATGAACTCACGAGCCCCCATTACTCTTGCTTTGTCAACTGCAATTTGATCATTAATGCTGTCGAAGGCCTTAATAATATCACCGAAAATAATTCCAGCAGACGAATTATCATTCTCTAGATGTTTCATTAGTGCATCCAGTAATCTTACTAAATAATCTGTTGTGCTATACCCTTGTCGAAACCCAAACTGTGCAGGGTCCAACTTATCTTCCATATCACCGAGAAGGGACTCCAGAATAAAGCTTTCCAACACTTTCGAGAGTCCTGGCGTCTTTGAAATCGGCCTGATATCATGCACGGTCTGAACATTTCGGGTATTCGGTATTGGTGTAGTAAAAGCCCTTTAAAACAATTTCGAAAAATACCATCTAAAAAACATTGATTAAAAACTGCCGATTACCCGTCCCAAACTTAAGCATGTTTCTAGTTTCCGGATTTCCCATTCCTCCAGTCCCCCCACGATGGCTGGGTCAGGGAAGTGATTATTTCCAAGTTATTCTGACTGGTTCCCTAATATGCCTGCCAAATTTCATCGTCCTAGCTTATGTGGAAGCGTTTCATGAGATTTCCGCGGTGCCACCCTCCAGGCCTCCCCCCCCCCAGTTATCGGATCTGGTCCGGATTTGAAACTGAGCATCTGAAGCAATTGTTCTTGAAATACGTCAAGTTTCATGCATCTCCGATTCCCCGTTCTAAAGTTCTGCATGTTACTAGTTTCCGGATTTCCCATCCCTCTACTCCGAAGCAATTGTTCTTGATGCATCTCAATCCTTAAACTGTAACTGTTCCTCCATTCGGCTCATAATACAAGGTCGAATGGCGCTTTACGTTAGCGCCTGGGCTTCCATGAAAGAGGTCGTTGGATCGAAACCACATCTAGACATTGCCTTTTTGCTCCCCTTTTCTTGTTCCTAGTTTCCGGACTCCCGGATCCGGCGAAATTCGGATCGGGGAATTGACTATTTTGTAAGTTAATCTGGTCGTGTCCCTGATATGCCTGCCAAGTTTCATCGTCCTAGCTTATGAAGAAGTGCCCAAACTAGCAAAACCGGGAGAGACCGACAGAATGACAGACCGACAGAAATTACGATCGCTATAATAATAATTAATAATAATTTATTGGAAAAAGCCTAATACGGCCATACAACAGATTCCTGAAGCGCCAACAACAATTTATAATACTAATAATGAAACACAAACTATTTTCTTCTTTTCATTGCATTCAAAACGAAAGAAACTACCTCACGGATTACACTTTTATTTGTCGACTTTAAGATACCAGGGAAGAGAACACCACCAGCCATCCCAACTAAACCCAATGAAGGAAGCTCTTGGCACTGTCCTAGAAGGTGGTCAATGTTATCTCGCCCAGTGCAACAAAGTGGGCAATTGTAGTTCTCCTCACCGACCTGTTTTCGCCTATCAAAAACTTTCTTTCTGTACCGTAATGGAAGAGAGTTAGTCCGGAGTTGGAACAATACCCTAAGTGCCTGCGCCGACAATCCTAATTTAAAAATAATATTCAAATCCAAAAGTAGTTTTTATTTGTCTATAATAAAATAGTGTCTCTGATTTATCCAGTGCTGCCTGCCAATTTTGAATTTCCTGATCCCGTAATACCTGCTCAAACTGTCGCAGCGACTGTGGCTGATCATCTGGTCCCAAACCATCGTTCCAAGCCAAAGATAAATCTGCTTTATCGAGCATGGCTTTCACTCGGAGTGGCCAAGACCGAGAACCCTTCGACTCCATTAATTCTTCATATGCAATTTTTAGTAACCTGTCTTCGGGTAACCGAACTAACTTAAGCCAAAATCTAAGAATTTGAACTAGCCTAAGATTCCTCATAGATTGAATCCCAAGTTCACCTGGCACTTCATTATGTGTATATTATCTGAAGCAACTACTACAAACGCACTATTTTAAGGGTCAAGTAGGCCTACATACATTGTTGTGGCAGTTTTAAAATGTTTTGGGTCGGAGTGGCAAAAGGAGGAGAACTGGGAAATGCCTCTGAGGGTATCAGGAAGCTTTGAAGAATCTTGAGCAAAAACAATTTCACGAATTTGTTCGTATAGATTAAAGTAAATACTATAGTTCGTAATAATGGATTTGGAATGTGTTTGTAGCTCTTAGGGGCTACTGTTTGGGGTGTTTGTTTGTCTTTCGTAGCGGTCGTTTTGGTTGGGGTGAGTTCTTGATGTGTAGAGGTGAGGATTCGCAGATAAAAAAAATAAAAATAAAAATGTTTATATTTTTATTGAAATAAGAGTAAATAAGTATTAAGATTGGTAAAGTTAAATTCAAAATAATTTGAACAGCTGAAATGGTAAATGGAGTTATATTTTTTGAAGTTTAAAATTTTGTTTGTTTGTTTGGAAAGAGTAGGTGACGTTAAAGATTTAAAGGAAATGTTAACGTCACCGAGTGGAGGAGGAGTCGTAGCCCAAAAAGTAAAGTAACAAATTTTCGAAAGGCTACGCGGGTTAAAAAAAAAAAAAAAAAAAAAAAACAATTTCACGAGGAAATTAGTAAGGGTTGTGCATTATGAAAACAAAACCGTCGTCTCGAATTGCCATGTGAAGCTATCATGAACAGACAAGTCAGCTGATATTTATTCTACTGACATTTGGCCCTTGCTGCCAAGGAGACTCAAGGCCGGAAAACGAACCTGCAATCTGATTGGAAGAGGAACCCTTGCCAAGAAGGGACGAAATGTCACGAATAAATCTCAGCAGACGTTTAGCGCAGTCAAGTATGATGTGCAGTCGCTTCCGACAGACTGAAGGAACGTGTTACCTGTAGCGATCTTCCAGCGTAATGGCGGGACGGTGAAGATAGCGCCAGGTTCAAAGCAAATTGAGCCCACCTCTCCTCCAGTATTGTGTGAGGCTGAGAATCGCTGAAAACCCTCGAGATATTCTGCACAAACGTTTCCATCTGCTTTGCAGATTGGACGCTCCAGGTTCTTGACGTGATGTCTTCGTAACTCCACAGAGCCTGACCTGACCTAGTAATCGAAACGAAAGCTTTATTTCTTAGCACATCAAGTATTTATTTCACTTTCCATCATGCGTTGGCTCTGGCATCCTGTTAGCTTTTTAATTTATTCCCACCCCCCCAATGGCTTTGACCAGTGATGTTATCAAATGTACGATAATCATTATTTACAACGCAATGTAAACTACAATAAATTTCCTTATAAAAAGGTGGCGCAAATCGGATTTTACACCTAGTGGTTCAGGAAGCAAATTGATTGATGAGTTTTCTGTATGCACTTCTGCAGCTAATCGTAAGTCAGCGACAACTGTTGTTGAAGTTCGCACCAGATCTGCCCGATCTTTCCTACCAAGTGAGAATAGCCAAGTTGTACCTTCCCTCCATTGCATACAGATTTTTTAGAGGAGACCTGACTGAAATATTTAAATTAATCAATGGAAGTTATGACAACTTTGAAGTGACTGATTTAGTAAGATTCAGCATTAACCGTCATCATCGGGGGCACGCGTACAAGCTTGCAAAATCAAGATTCCACAAGGACGTTTTTAAGTGGGGTTTTGGCAACATAATTGTTGATCCTTGGAACAGCCTTACCGAAGATGCGGTTAATGCTGAGTCAATCAACAGTTTCAAGTGCATTGTTGATGGGATTCTTAACTCTGATCAGTTCGACTACTAAAAATTTCTTAGAATTATTTAGAGGCGAAAGCCTTTTCTCTTGCTTTGTATTAGCATTATTATTATTATTATTATAACTGTTGTCTGCATGGCACATTTTTCCAGTCGACCACAAACTGCTCCTCATTGGTCCTGCTGCCTCTACCCATATCAAACCAATACCCACCTTTTGACGCTATTCAAAATTTAAAGGCAGAATGTGAACAACTAACGTTCAACTTTTGCTCCAGTCAGCCAGCGAAAATACTGGGAGTTTGGATCGATGATAAACTTAATTTCAAGCAGAAAATTAATTCAAGCAGAATACACACTAGATACTAAAAAAATTCCATGCACCAGTCAAAACCTTATGTGAGCTTAAAAAGATAAGTTTGACAGCGAAAGCCTTGTTTATTGAAACGTACATAACCCCCCACACAGAATCCACTTGTGCCACATCACACTCCGTTCTTAAGTCTGAATTACACGATATAATCAAATCAATCCAGAAGCGGGTGGTTAAGATCATACTTTCACACGACTACACCAATTACGAACAAGCGACCTAAACTCTTCGGCTCGAACCATTAAAGAACAGACGCCATGATTTAACGATTGGTTGTGGTCGGGAAATCATGCGGTCAGTCAGATTCCACCACCTCCTTCCCGAACAACTCCCTGATCCGACTTATTCAACAAGGCATTCAAGTTTATCTTACACCGTTTCCAGCACTAAGTACTGCAAGTCCGCTCCACTCGTTTTCACCCCTTGTTACGAATTACCTCAACAATCACTAAATTTCACGTTTGCCGTTTATTCAGTTTATTTGTGCCCGTCCGGTTCCTTGTTTATTTTCTTTACTTTGTGATTAAGTCAGCGCTATTGATGTTAAATATTTAGATCTTGTTACCTATTATTGTGTTTATTTATTTTGTTTTCGTGGCCTATTTTTTAGCTTTTCCTATTGCAATTTTTCATTAAACCTTAAACCCTTAATTAATACAAGTCCGTTATACCAACAGCATTTCCTCTAGTAAGAGGCAAGAACGGCTGCACAAGAGTACGATTAGATGGAAGGCACGGCAGAAGTTGGGGAAGGTTCTACTGTGACAAGCCTTCAATTACAGTAAAACGCCAGCATTGTACTGACGTAGATTGTTGTAATTCTTAAACCCCCTAACAAACGCACACCTTCCGACTCGCCGACTCTCAGAACAGCGAGCTGGCGGAAATGAGTCACAGAAGTGTGACTACAACATGGCCAGCTCACAGTGTTCGCGGACTTGCCGACTTCAAGAATAGCAAGTTGACTCTATAATCGATGACGGGTGAAAAATTGGCAAGTGGGCAGGTGGGCTAGAGCCTTATTGAGTAGAGCGGCATTATAAATACAAGTAAGAATTTCCACGTTTAAGGAAGAATATTCTAAGACTAGCAGTGATACAGTGCAGTTGGTAGCAATTGCCAGAGTGTTAAAGTGAGGATTATCTAAGGATTAACATCGACCTTGGCGTCAAGTGAGTTATAAGTATATTACTTGCGTTTTTGTAGTTACCATGGTATCTGATAGCGAGGTCAAAAGGCGCTATTGCAGTTATCGTGGTACCTGATATTCAGATACCACGGTCCGACCGTGGTAACTGATAGTCGTATCTGAAAAAGTCATTCCACTTTCATCAATTTTTGTCAAAATGGTGGGAAAGAAGTATGGCACTTAGTGATGTGACTCAATATCAGTTTTTCTTTTGGGATGACTTCGAAAAGCGCAATTTCGGTAATTGTCGTTTTTGCAGAGCAACCGTGTATCAGGAGGTATCTGCAAAAACGCAACTATTGACTAATAAAGTACGTTGTAACCCTAGTTTAACTCTACATGCCCCAGAAGATAAACCCCACAAGCCTCCCCTCCGCTACCAACCGATTATACTTCTTCGTCTCTTCTACCGTATTACAGGCTATTACAGCCTGTCATATGAAAACTTACTTTGAGGAGATGAAATCAACCAGCGACTTAACTATCTCAGAAAGCCTCTTCTGAAGTTCCAGCGTGGCCACAACACACTCATCTTTCTGATCGTCAGGACCGTCTTCCTCATTTGCTACATCTGAGATATGAATGGGGACTGACTCAGAGATAGTGGAATCGACATCGAGTGAAGGATCTAGAATCAAAGACTGAGATTATCAATCAATCTTTATTATTCGAAAAACATTCATTTGTTCTATCGTCAAACATAAGTATATAAAATTGCGCTTTTACATAATCAAATATTGAATAATTACACAAGAACAAGAATTGCAACAAATTAAAGCGCTAAACTTCAATAATTAACATAAAAGGAGGAAAAGAATAAGAATTTTGCGTTGAAAAAACTCACAAAGGAGGGGACAAAACTTCTTTCGCACCGCGCATGAATTGCCCGAATGGGTTGGGTCTTAGGAACTGTTTGTGCTGCCATTCTCAGTGGCCTTATGCGGCCGGGAATGTGGGGAGGGGGAAGGATGTGCCGATGGTTGGGGTCTTCCAGTAGTTGGTCACCAAACTTGGTAGAAAGTTGGTATCTAGGTTTGACAAAGATGCGAGACCAAACTCGTTAAGAAGGGAAACGTACGGGATTTCGGGGGATTTTGACACTATTAGTGGACCGGTACTGTATCCTCTTGAGGCATTCTGACTGCTCCCGTGTTAAACCGAAATGCAATACCGGACAACAGTATTCAAGGGAAGGGCGAATGAACACAAGGTAAATGCGAAGGAGGTGGTGTTTCAGGGTGCCATGGCGGGAGAGCATTTTGAGAGGTCTTTTGCCCATATTTGCTCTTTTACAATTACAGTTACAATTCGGTTTATTTATCCATAGATATCTTTTACAGACAAAAAATAGTGCTAGACATGTCATGCAAATAAAAAGGAAATCTATGCTCTTTTCAGCATGGATTGTGCTTGCTTATCCCACTTTTGATCTGAAGTTAGATGAACACCTAAAAGTTTGAGCTCCACCCCTCTGCTGTGATCAGGCAGGTCAGGCTGTAAAGTTGATTGGACTTAAGAAACGATACAGTTGGGGCGGCTGATTTGTCTTGGTGGACGGTCATTCGGTTGACTAAAGCTTGTTTACAAATGTCATTCATTATGGTGGCTGCACTGCTCCGGATATTTTTGTAACAACGCTCCAAGACCGAAAGAGCATCAACGAATTTTCAACGGTCGTCGGAGGAGCCTGGGAGGTCACTGATCATGACCAGGAAAAGTAGAGTTCCGAGGATAGTGCCCTGGGGCACACCACAGTAAATTGGTAGTGGGTCAGAAAAGACATTTCCGTACTTTGTTCTCAGAGACCCGTCAGAAACGAAAGCTACATCTTTGGCGTGGGACTTGGCCATCCTATAAAACTGTTAGACGTAGCCAACGACACGGTTGATGCCTCCTTTTAATCGACTTCAGGTTTGTTTACACGCGGTTCGGTTTGACTCTTATCTTTCTACACGGTCTAAAAAGTCGACGTCGTGGATCCCGTTAGATATCAGGGAAAGAGTTTTCCCAATTCTCTTATTCACTGTAAAATAGTCAGGATTGTCTAAGAAGAATTATAGTAAAAGGCGGACGAGCTTGGCTGAATTTTAGCCGTATACTGGTCCCTTAGAAAACTTGCCATGAAAAGAGTCTATTACAGAATCGGTAGGAGTCTTGACAATAAACAATAATAAAGAATATCATAAGAAAGGCAGGCACTTGGCTGAATTTCAGCCATTTACTTATTCTTACCTGTGAAGTCGACCCGCACCACTGGCGCTTTGGGGAGCACCAGCTTGAGCCCGGTGTCGACTGCTCGGTTTTTCAGCAGAATCTTACCAACAGACGAATAATCATTATGCTCTGTGAGCGCTATCAGCAAACTGATCAAGATGTTCCGACAACTTTCAGCAATCAAAGCTCGGGAGTTGTCCAGTCCCAGTATGGCCATGTGCAGGATGAGGGGGAGGTGAGCAGCCCAGTCGACGCCTTCTAGACCGTCCACAACTAGATCGTTGATAAAGACAAGAGCCAAATTGTACCTGATAAAAGAATCATGGGATAAAATTATTCGATCCAAATCAGAGAAGGTATAATTTAAGGAGCTGTGGGAGATTACGATGGTACACAAAACAAACCAGAACTCGGTTTCTGATAAGGATGATACGTCCCAACGGCGGCCAGTGGTTTAACCGGAAGTCTCCTTTATTGGAATTTGTCTTTTTACAACGCAATATATAAAACTATGCAATGATATTAATTTAATGCCAAAAAGCTGTGGATCTCCATACCGCTATTATACACCTCCAATTCGTGTGTACTCGGGCATTTGTGTGTAGGATCAGAAGTGTGTCACTTATACTCAGTATACTTTCATAACAACCTTGTAAATCATTTTGTGGTATGCGGAAAGGCAGTCAAGCGAAGATTTACTGGATACTTCGGCTTTTGCTACATAGCGAGGGAGACGACAACGGCAGAATCAAGCAAGAACAGAGACAGAAAGTGAGGGAAAGAACGAGAGCGTGTTCCGCCCTACTTACCATAGTTAATACGCACGACGTCACGAATTCTGGGGGTTTTGCCGTCAAGACTGGAACGATTTATCTACTTTCCAGCAGAATATCCTGTCATGGGCGAATTAGACCAATCACGTTACAGAGGTGCGTAGTTACCACACTTCCGAGCATGGTAAGCAAATAGTTACTATCTCGAGAAGGTTGGAACTGTGAGCGTATAGTAACTTTGTACGAGGTTGGAACGAAAATAGTAACTAGTTACTATTGATAGAAGGGTGGAACAACTCAATACCTCTGAAAAGCAGCAACTGGCTGAGACGTTTCCGGAAGGAAGTCTGTCAAGTGACCGTAATAGCCCCCGTATTCGGGCATGGGTATGGGTCGTGGTTGGGAAACCTCGTAGAATTCAACTTCCACGTTGCGCAGAATTACAACTGACTCGTCAACGCTGACAAGCTAAAAGAAAAGGAACCTCTCAAAATGTGAGTACCTGCAGTTCATCCCTTCACCAAATGGTTCGAATGCATCCAAAGCTTCCATCTTTATTGAATTGTACATCGTCGAATCGACAGACTCTCTATACCCGATGAAACATTTTTAGCCTGTGTAGTTCTATGATAGTTGTACAAAAAAGTTGCATGTATTGATATGTAATAGTAAAGAATACTATCGTTTAATGTGCTTCAGACTGGGTCAATATTAAGCAGTAGTATCCAGTAGCATCCTGTCTTGCTACAGTAGCAGCCAGTCTTGCTAAAAGTAGCATGCAGTAGAATATAGTAACACGTTAGCCTTGACATAGAAGCATGTAGTGGCATCAGTTCGTACTGCATGCTACTTTTTCGTACAACTTCATCCTACTATTTTGAGGTAAATTTTTCATCGGGTGCGATGGCTCGGCATAACCTTCAAAACTTCATTGTCAAAAGTTCGCTCTTCGGTTGTTCAAGAAGCTTGTAAGTCTGTCCGTACCGCCTATGGGCATATCGTCCCTAACCGGGACGCAATAATCGAAAGTTTTTGGAAATTTGTACAGCACCTTCTGCGCTCTTTCTATACTATTTCGTTCTGGTGTCACTCGTGTTCTGCGAAAGAATAAAAAAGATGAGATCGTGTTATTTCAAATACGCAAAGCACCTGCTCCCGTTTTCGAAATTATATCATAGCCATACATTGACGGAGAAGTTCAAAATTCAAGATTCAAGTGTTACCCTTTGGATGTTTCCTCGTCGCTTTCAAAATCACGGAAAACAGGGCACAACCAGCGCACGACGTTATCCACTGCTTCCTGGCCGAAGATTGAAAAGTTAGTGTCGAAAATCGAAAAAGAAGGCAGTCCGTACAGAAGAAGTTGAAGATTAGTGTTGATATCCCCAACAATTGAGCCAATTTCATTCCTTTTCCGTGAAATGTCGGATAGAAGTGTTCCGATTTTCAGACATGCCTTAGCAAATGAACTATGTGATGCATTGTTCCGCCTGTTTTTTGGTACCGCGTATGTGTTGCAGGTACGGGGGACAACTTTGGAACCTTTGAACTTGCGACCCTCTCCTGTCGGTTTCTATGAAAACACAAGAAACCGACAGGAGGGTCGCAAGTTCAAAGGTTCCAAAGTTGTCCCCCGTACCTGCAACACATACGCGGTACCAAAAAAGCTTCGTTCCGAGTTTCACCAAAATTTATAATGATGGTGGTAGCTGTCTGTGATATTATCCCAACGTCAGTGTTCTGTTTTTGGTTTTTATTTATATACTATAATAGGTCTGTGATGACGAATTGATGATTAACTGTATAGACTATAAAATGTGCATTATACTTGACGTAATACCCAAATTTGGCATTGCCATGATAGTGGTTTTTTGAAATAAATTCGTTACTTACTTACTTACCTGTTGCAAGGTAAATTAATAATAATAATAATTTCATTTTTCACCCATCAAAAAGCACATGGCATAGACCGAGTATGAATAAAAAAAGAAAAGAAGAAGGAAACACTATAACAAAGAAAAACTATAACAAGAGGAAACCAAACAAAACATAGAGACTACGACAGCAGCAATATACTATCTATAAAACTATCCAATTGTAGAAGAATGCTCTCCCATTGATGCTTAATCTTATTGTTGTACTTCTGTATAAGTTGTCCAGCTGCTGTAAGTGGGTCAGTGACGTTGTAAGTAGTGACGGTTTTACTATTTCGGGTCCAAGAAGGGAGGAGGAGCACGAATTTACAGAAACAAAAATAAATTTGCGCCAGAAAGGTGCGATGTATAAAATGTATATATGCCAAACAAGAACAATATTGTCCAACGGAAAGGCAAAAGCATAATGTCCAGACTGGTTTGTGTGGTGCTTAACAATCGGTGGCTCGAACAAAAATGGCTGACCCACCGGAAGGAAGACCTCTAGTTTTCATTGCCGGCTGGATGAATACAAAATGCTCAGGTGATCGGTGGAAGCTATCGCTACTAGGGGTTGACAGGAGATGCTCTTGAAGGAATGTCCGAACTGCTTAGCAAACCATTAAATAACAGATCTTTCTCCTTTGTGCCATTTACATCTGCGAAATACAACAGAGTTTCTTTTCCTGACGATCCACAATTTTTTTTTATTGTTTTATTTTTTAGTTATTACCCGTCATTTCAAACAGAAAAGGTGTGTATTTACCAATACACACTGAGATTTGTTGAATTTGTAATTAGTTATATTTGTAAAGTTATTTGCGATTGTTGCATATACATAGGCCTATTATGATTTACGCGTGTGTTCATGGGTTGTATCTATGTTTTTGGCAAGTAAAATGATATAACTTTTCTCGAATAAGTATGCAAAAGCATATCTCCATGTCCCAGAGGAAGTTATAGACAGATTTATTAATTGCTAAGCAGCCCCAGGGCCATGGCAACAAAAAATCACAAAAAAAGTGCACGACCGCTAGATTGCATCTGCATCGCCAAAATAAGTAAAAGACTGTATTGGTAAGTACTCTGCTTGGGTCCCAGCAGTAGTCATTTTAGTAGGTCTACAGTAAGCTTGGGTTGCTACTTTACTAAAGTAAAATTCCCCATTCGCAAAAAAGTACAATGAAAGAAAAATAAGTCCTATAACTATAAAAATATTCTGTTCAAAAAACATATAATAGTTAACACACCACCATCACGGTTCATATCCAAGTAACAACCTCGACGGCCATTAAAAAATATCAACCTCGCCTTCGGCTCGGATAGATTATTTTCAATGACCGTCTCGCTGTTATCGGGAACGAGAATTAACGGAAATAATACAGAATTAGAAGGAATGACTGTAATAAGTACGACATGTCCTTTAAGAGTGTCCATGCTTTCCAATACGTGTAGGCGTGTAAAAGTCGACATACCTTCCTGGTTGAATACGGGTGCGACTGGTCTTCCATTGGTGCGGGGGTGGCAGGGGTGGAACGCGATCGATCAAGTCGTGGTGAAGATTTCCCTTCCCGCCCAGAAGGCCCGTGCAAGGACCCCTGGCCACTGGCTAGACTTGTGAGATAAGTGATGGTTGAACGGACGGTGCCAGTTTCAATGAAGCTGAAAAGGATACAGTTTCAGGTCTATTGCAATGACACTTAATCAGAGCACCACCTAACCATATAAAGTCGTTCTCTGAAACCGTTAGCATCTCACAGAGGAGCGAAGAAGGCGAACAACTTGGGCTATGCACAGGTGATCTTCAAAGACCGCCAAACCATTAAGATACAGTCAGGGGCGTCACTAGCCTTTTACCTTTGGGGGGGGGGGGGGGGGGGGACGTCCGGTTTGTGCCGACGGACTAAAAAATGTGCCGACAAAACACGCCGTTGCCGCGACGGCGTACATTTCCCGCCAGCACAGAATAGAATCGGGGTAAAACTAACTGTAATGCATCAGTTGAGATTATTCCTTTGAGGTAATTTCGTATTTTAAGTTCACATATTTGGCTTTTCATTTTAGCCTTCGCTAAAAAAGCGAAGCATCCAACGACTGTACCAAGAACAAGTTGAACTAAGCGCCGCAGGCGAAATTTTTTAAATCTGCCTTTTTTTCTGGAAAAATTTAGCTATACCTACTATACAAGTTCTAGCTTTTAACGTGTTTCAGCGAATTTCAATCCTAAAACGCCAAGCTAAATGAAACACTGTTCTTCTAAATAAAGAATACTACAAAATACGGCGCAGGCGAAATTTTGTGTGAACTAACTGTAACAACGCATCAATTGAGGTTATTCCTTTGGTATAATTTCGTATTTTAAAGTTCACATATTCGGCTTTTCATTTTAACTTACGCTGGAAAGCGAAGCTTCCAACGACTGTACCAAGGCAAGTTAAACCAAGCGCCGCATGCGAAATTTTTTAATCTGTTTTTTTTTGCGGAAAATTCAGCTATAGTACCATACAATCTTCGGCTTTTAACGTGTTTCAAACCCCAAGAATTTCTATCCTAAAAGAAAAACTAAATGATACACCATTCTTCCAAATAGGGAATACTACAAAATGCGCCGCAGGCGAAATTTTGTGTAAAAATTACTGTAATGCATCAGTTGACATTGTTCCTTTGATGTAAATACATATATTTAATTTCACATATTCGGCTTTTTGTTTCAACTTTTGCTAAGAAGCGAAGCTTCCAACGACTGTACCCAGAACAAGTTGAACTAAGCAACGCCGGCGAATTTTTTTAATCTGTATTTTTCCGGAAAAATTTGCGACCGACAAATATTTGCAGAATTTGATTTCTTCCGTATAAAAGACCCGGTGTGCAGACAAGAACACCGACGCCCGACAAAAGCATAAAAAATATTTCTTCTAGATTTCTTATGTATAAAAAGAACCCGATGTGCCGACGAACCGAGGCACGACAAAAGCCTGCAGAATTCGATTTCTCCAGTGCTTTGCCTGACAAATGTTTGCAGGATTTCATTTCTTGCGTATAAAAAGAACCCGATGTGCCGACGAGTCGACCGACGCCCGACAAAAACTTAATTTGTTTTTATTTCTTCTGGATTCCTTCTGTATAAAAAGAACCCGATGTGCCGATGAGAATACCGGGGCACGACAAAAGCATGCAGAATTCGATTTCTTCAGCGTTTTGCCCGACAAACGTTTGCAGGATTTTATTTCTTGCATATAAAAACACCCGATGTGCCGACGAATCGACCGATGCCTGATAAAAAGCATAAAAAATATTATTTTTTCTGTGTTTGCCGGCGCTTCGCGCCGACAAACAAGTGAACTTTCGCCCGACGAAAGTACTTTCTCAGGACCTTTAGGGGGGGGAGTCCCCCCCCTCCCCCCCCATAGTGACGCCCCTGGATACAGTAGAGGTATAGGTATGTGAACGTCTGCTATATAGAAGTGCACCGTCACCGAAGGAAACAATTAAACCATACTAGGCAACTTTTACAGCAAAATACTTTCAAAAAAGTATAGTTCATACCCAGATTAGTCATCTTACAAAAAAAGTTCAAATCTTTTGGGCTTTGTTTTCCTCTGATTCTTCTTACAAGATCCCGGGCGTTCACAAAACGAGACCTAAAGGTCCGAAATTAAGCGCATTTTTTTCAATAGGTGACGCTAGCGTTTAAACAGGTGACCCCAAGACTCTGGTTAAGATAGCAACGTGATATTTCAGTGCGAGAGTATAGCGAGTTTGAACCAAGAGATGGCTAAATCCGAAGTTATTTACTTCGCTGAGGGTGGCTCCGAACCAGCAAAAGGGAAAAGGAAAGTTATTAAATTGAAGCTTTACTTACAAAAAAACATGCGCTTCCGACGGGACAGCAAATTAAACAAACCTATCTTTGCCAGGGTCCTCTGCACTCCTCCTTTTCGTGTGAATGGTCCCTTTTTCCACAGAGAGGGCGTTGTCAACTCGGTCTGTTTCTGCTGCGTCTGCACTATGTCCATTCAAGTTTCCAGAAGCACCATTTGACGTATCCCAGCAGTTTGATGTTTTCCTATGAAAGAACAGTTTGAAAAGTGAAAAACCGAATACAAAAATTATCTTCAGGAGGGAGGGTATAATCCTCATCCATCTATGGTAAATGCATGTTACTTCGCACGTCGCCTTACTTTGGACGGAGCCGAAGAATTTGAAGAAAGTCCAAAGTGGTAGATACTTCTGCACATTGAGTTTAAATGTAAAGGAGTATAAATAAAATAAAGTAAAGTTGAAGCGACAAACTGTTAATCTTTTGAAACCTTTGCTGTTTTTGCTCAACTTCGTCTGCGGTCTTTTCCCCAGGTAACGGCGTCCGAACAATTTCAACAATTTGCATTATTTTCGTGACCGTCCAAAGTCTCTGAATACAAGAAAAGAACGTTAATAATTATTATAATAATATATAATAATTTATTTCTTACCCACGAACTCCAGAGGAAAATCAAGTGGAGTACAATCAAGAAAAAGACCAAAGGTTTCGATGGGATCTCAAAAATTCAAATATTTGATCCAGACAGTTGGGTCTTGTCTTCACTAGATCCAGTCTTCAGCAGACTCCTTGAACATTTTAACTATTAAAATTAAACAGATTAAGGCCAAATAGCTAATCATCTGAGAAAACCAATTTCAGATATTGATTCAGCATGTGTGTTTATCCCTATAAGTCATATCTGTTTTGACGAAAACTTCCTGCCACTTCTGCCAATTTCCCGGTTTCGGCCGAAATCCGGAACTACTTGTCTGGTGAAAAAAGAAAGCTCAAAAACCTGCTTTCCCTAATACTGAACGCATCTAATCAACTTCAAATAAAAATTTAAGTTATAACAAATTTTCCGGCTCCAGCCGAATTCCGGTCGAACGGTATGTCCGGTTAAGAAATGATTGTCATATACGGATTCACCATCTCTTCTTACCGGATATCTAATCACTTATCGGATATCTAATCAACTACAAATAAAACTTTAACTTTTAACAAACTTTCCGGTTTTCGCCGGATTTCAGGCGAACTACTTGTCCGACGAGAAAATGTGGTTTTCACCATGTCTTCCTACCCCTAAATCGAACATCTAATCAACTTCAAATAAAACTTTTACTTTTCGCAGACTTTCCGGCTTTGGCCAGATTCCGGGATAACTACTTGTCCAGCGAAAAAATGATTTTTACCATCGCGTTCAGCATGTTTTCTTACCTCTAAATCGAACATCTAATCAACTTCAAATAAAACTTTTACTTGTAACAACCTTTCCAGTGTTGGCCGGATTCCAGGCGAACTACTTGTCAGATGGCAAAATGGGTTTCATCATCGTGTCAGCATGTCTTCTTACCCCATAATCGACTATCACATTATCTCTTTAAAAAATGTATTTACACCTTAATTTAAACGACCTTCCCAACCCCTAAATGTAGGGCCAGAGAGCAGATCTACGAAATTGACCTTACCCTTGACCCAATGAATCCTCACACAAAGTTTCATCAAAATATCTCATTCCCTTCGAGAGTTATCGTGCTCACAAGTCACAGACAGACGGGCAGACGGAAATTTTGCGATTTCATAGGTATCACGCCACTTACGTTTCGGGATCCCAAAAGAAGGGAAGAAAACTACTAAGAAAACTATGCATACAAAAAACTAGCACATAAGCAAGGGGGTGGTGTGGCGAAAACCGAGATTGTGCTGAACCCCACAATTTCCTGTTTGGCATTAGTAATTTCTCCGAAATATCTGGAACACCAAACTTGCGAATAATGAATGTATTCCGATGCCAAAAGGGGAGATAAAGAAGGAATTTACAGTAACAAAAATAACTTTTTCGGAGAGAAATAAGGCCTTTCTTTTTAAGAAGAGGATATAGTCCAGAAACATAGACGACAGAATTGTCGAAAAAAGTATAATACAGCCGACCAAGAGTTTGTCTATCACAGCACGGAAACGATTTCATGTCATTTCTTTATGTTAAAAGAAAGCTGAAACACTTGAATGAATGAATGCTTTACTATTACCAAAATAGCGTTAGCTAGCGCAGGCATGTCAAAAGACATGTCAATAAACTGGCTACAAATTCAAGGTCTTAATTTAGCCCATTTGACTGTGCGTACATACCTCTACTGTACTCTGAATGTTGGAAATGCAAAGAACCTGTTTATTCTTGGTGTAAAAGGTGCCCTGAGGAAAGAGTCTTGACTCACCTAGTATTAATGGTTCTGTAGTACGGTGGGGTGCTTGTCCGCTCCACACTGCAGCTTGCCGACTCGACGGTCTGCAGCTCGTTCATGAGTTCATCTAAAAGCCGCTCCGGTCGAGCCCGTCCAAGGTAGAGACACACAAGCTTTGCCTATAAAGAATGTGATACCATATTTATCCTGAGAAACCTGAGGGCCATATCAAGAACAGGAAATGCGCAGGAAAAAATAATGAAACTGTCCAAGTACCAGCGGCCAGGAAACATGAGTCAAGGCCCATTAACAATGGGTTTTAGCTAATACTTGGTACCAGCTAGAACTGAAATCGCTCTAGATCGAAGCTTTGCCAGGTTTCTGCCGTCCGCAATGGATACGGGTGCCAGTTTCGGGCACCAGCTAGTCTCAAACCCAAGATGAAATCAGTTCAACTTTTGAGTGTACTATAGCCAATCAGATTATTTTGGGGAATCTTGAGGAATATTATGATTGGCTAGTTTCAAACCAAGGCCAACAGATACAAATCAGATCCACTCCTTGCTGTCCTGAAAACCAAAAGTGAATTTAGGTCATTGTCATGTTATTGTTCGAACGTTATTCAGCATTAGGCAATCAGAATATTCCTCAGTGTTCCTCTAAGTAAACTGATTGGCTAGTACCCTCAAAAGTTGAACTGATTTCAACTTGGGTCCGAGACTAACTGGTATCCGAAACTGGCACCAATATCAATTGCGGACGGTAGAAACCCAGCTAATTCTGGGTCTCACAGCGATATCCAGAACTGGCTGGTACCGAGTATTAGCTAAAACCCGTTGTGAATGGGCCTTCAGTTGTTCGACAGAACTGACTCCGACTATCACCTATTCTGATTGAAGAGCTTGGAACAGACAGTTCCAAAGATTCCTGAACTAAGGGGACGTAAAATATAGTTCAAAACTAGAACGATTAGAATATATTCCTGGCATTCATGTGCAGTATGTGCTTTACTTCATTCGATTATCCTGTTCTAAGAGTTTACCACGCTAGTACTGGAACACATGTTGAGGACTGTTAACACAAGTCGAGCTATGCGAACTAATAAAAAGCATAGGCGGAATATGAATCACACGGCTGAACAGGGAGCATCAGAAAATGACAAAATTCATGACAGAAAATTTCAACTGAGGCCATTTACTATATGCTTTTTTTCCACGACACAGCTGTGGGCCACACACTTCTGAGTGTTTGTCGCGGAAATACGATTGCTTTCCACACAGTCGAGCCACTAGTTGAAACTCGCGGAAACACCGTTTCGTCTATTTTTTTGCGGTAATTTCAAATATCTGAGAATAAAAATAAAAATAAAAATAAAATTCATGTAAAATCTCAATAAATAGAACTCCAGGCTTATTTCCTTACCATTATGTGCAAAAAGCATCCTCAGTTTAAGTCTATATGCTTGAAAACGCGGATAACTTTATAGTTTAGACACTGTTTCGCTTCTTAATTTGAATTTCCCGCCAGAATCGAGCCACAAAATCGACAAACACCTCGCCAGCTGTTTGTTGAATCTGAGCCACAAAGGGAGCCACGAAAATCTTGTTGGTCGCGGAAACACACATGTGGGCCGCACGAGAGACCGCGGAAACACTCTTTTCGAGCCACAGTCGACCCACAAACTGTTTGTGATAGCACGGAAAAACGTGATATGGCTGTAAAATAATCGACTTACATAACGGAACAATTCGTGTGGCGAGAGACTTGCCATAATGAACAAATACCGCAAAATCACTTTGAGATTCACTGGAAACGATGAGGAAAGCTCCGCCCACAATAGCTCAATCTCCTTAGCGTGGTCGTCCCCAAACCTGGCCGTCACATAGAGCAGATTCGTGAGGACCATTTCAGTGGCTTCCACGGAGCCCCAGGCTTCTCGGGAGCAACCCTTTGGGACTTGCTCTGCTTGGAAGGAGTCAGCAATCGACCCTGGGGGTAGGTGGGGGTCCACTAGTTCCATGTTGGAAAGCCAGGGAAGGAGGTACTCCAGGAGTTGCTGACGAACTGAGTGACGTGCGGTCTCAAGTCGGTACATGATCTCTGAAAGTGAAAGAAATATTCCTTCAGTCCAAGCTAACTGCAAATAATTTCATTTAATTTCAAAATAAATGCGGCACAACATTTCATGCGCAAGCGAATTCATTGGCACTTGTCATTAACCTATAACTAAAGCACATATACAATTGTCATAAAACAAATACAGTAATTGAAGCAAGGTTGTTATGGTACAAGGTAAACCGAAGCACAAAACTATTACGGTACCTTTCAGTTTTACAAGCGACAGGTGTGAGTTTTGGTACTTTCATAGCTGCTTCTCTTGGAGGTCTGGTTCTTTCCGGTTTAAATGGTGGAGGAAGGATATTTCGGTAGAAATAACACATTTTTTTTCCGAAACGCTGGCACTGCTGTTCTCTACGAACTGAAAGGGATTCCAGCTTGCACTCCTTTAGGAGATACGAGTACGGCATTTAATGGCCACCATTTATCATTTGAACAGCACATTTTTGGATTCTTTCCAACTAAGCTGCGTCACTCTTTGTAATTCCATAATGCCATGCTGGACAGACATATTCAAGTAGTGAACATCGTGAACATCATTTGACAGTGCACATCGGATACGTCAGCTGAATTTTATTAGAGCTAGATTTCGGCCCTTCTTGGCAAGGGAAGGCTTCAGCCTGAAGAGGAACTTGGGCAAGAAGGGCCAAAAAATAGTTCTATTAACATTCAAATTTGACAGTGCAAAACGGATACGTCAGCTGAAATTTATTAGAGCTACATTTCGGCTCTTCTTGGCAAGGGTCCTCTTCCGCCTCAAAGCCGCTTAAGGTTTTTCCACAAGTTCCTTTTTCCAACTTTAGCGGCTTCGAATAGCCGAAATCTGCTGAAGAGCCGAAATATAGTTCTACTAAATTTCAGCTGACGTATCCGTTTTGCACTGTCAAATATAAAGTGAAATAAGCTTATAGAGATCACAGCGAACACCAGAAATAGCGTTTATCCTTTCCGGAGTCCAGAGGTTCTTTCTTTGGACCATACCAATAGCCCTAATACCAAATATAAAGAATTTCACGTGACCATACGCTAAAACGTCTTCGTTTGCGACGAATCACAGAAAAATCTCTTGTGCCGAAAGAACTATTCTTTAGTTAAAGCAAGGGTTTGGGTCTTATAGTTTGCACTGTTTACCTCTATTTTCTTTTCTTTATCACGGCCTTCTGAACTTACTGCGTTAAGTTACTAATCGTTTCCGAATTTCCTCGAGTAATTCTTTCTTAACTTCTAACTTTAAATTGAAGAATGCTTTCGGGATTAGGGGACGTTCAGAGAAACACACCTCTATATTGTAAGGTCGCAAGCCAGAGTTGAGCTGAGCTTACCTGAGAACAACCTCATTGTCAAATCGGCTCGAATGTCCGACAAGTGTTTGGACAGGATGATCTGTGAGCGAGAGTAGGACGCAGTCAGGACAGAGTCGAGTCCGTCACCTTCTTCTGGATGCTCTTCTGCTGGAAAAGAAATATAGGTATGTGAACAGACCAATAACTTATTTATACCTTTATTAGTTCCACCATGGTACATAGCCTGACCGAAGCACTTCATATTAAAACAATAGCTGAAAGCTCAATATGGCACTTGCAAGAATAGGCAAAATGTTGGGATTTTTTTGTTTGGGAGTTTTGTACAGAGTCGAATATTATTTTAATATACACTAGTAAGCAAAAAGTACTGTAAAAGGCATTTCTAGAACTCCTCTTCTTCGTTGGGCGGTTCAATGGTCTTCAATATGGCCCCCCCAAGTGTCCGGATCCAGTCCAAATGTGTAAACGATTTATCTGGAGCAGATGCTTGTTATTCCCTGCAAGTTTCACTCCGATCTCGCCATTCTAACCGTTCCTCGGGATTTCCGGCCTCCCCCCCTAACTCCTCCATAGCTGTCGAATCCAGTTCGGACTTCAAATGGAACATCAGAGATATGTCATTTATTCAGGTATTAAGTTTCATTTCAATCCGATCACCCGTTGGAAAGTTACAAACGACTCAAGTTTCCGGATCCCCCC